>BSWB01000015.1:0-105000 GCA_033239125.1 Fagopyrum homotropicum
GCGAATACAATAAAAGAATGCAAGGAAGGGTTCCCCCGTGGCCAACTCGAAGGGGCTGAAGTTCGACGCAGAGCTTTTTGGTTGTTAAGTTATAGCAGCACTGAGCAACATCCAACAACTCCAGTCCTTCTGGTTTGCACTAAAGTGCCTTAAGTAGCCCTCGAGGAGTCCGTTTATTCTCTCCGTCTGAGCTTGAAAAGATATACCGACCATAGGTATCTGATCATCAGATACCGACAGGCGTCTTCTAACATTACCGAAATTTCGAGTTTTCATAAATATCACATAAGAGAAAAGCTCTTTTCATCATCAGAAAGAACCCGATTTCCGACCTCTTGCATTACCATAACAAAAAGAAAAAAATCATTAAAAAAAAAGCTCTTGTGACTCGGAATGAAGGAAAGGAATAGCCATGGATTTCTATAGAGCATCCAGGAACAAACAGATTCAATCGGACGACGAATTCTTGCGCGGTCCAAGGAAATCAAAGGTCCGCTTCCACTCATCTATATTGAATCTCTTAATATCAGAATAGCTTATATAGTCATGAATTAGTCCACTATGAGTCTAGTGTATTTAAATAAATATATATATAAAAGAAAAATAAATTTGTAGGCTGTACACCTCATTTTCCTGGGATTGTAGTTCAATCGGTCAGAGCACCGCCCTGTCAAGGCGGAAGCTGCGGGTTCGAGCCCCGTCAGTCCCGACTGATTCAATAAATACATCAATTCATCTCTCCATTTTCTGTTAAAAGGGGGACAGGAAGCAGAATTTCACTCCCAACGGGGGCTCTTTTTTTATCTATCGTTTTTTGTTTCGCATTTATCATCAGGGGGAATTTTCATTACTTCAACTAGTACCGATTGATGGGAGAGAGACATATGTGGATTATTACAATTATTTATTGTATTGCCATATTCAGGATTCCAAGAGAGACTGCTTTTTTAACCGAAAAGGGCCTTTTTTTACTTCCCGGGCTTAAATTCTAGTCACATTTTTTTATTGTGCCATTATATATTATATGAAAAAAAAAAATATATATAATCTAAATTGAATTAGTCAATGCGCTAAGTAATCTCCTTGCCGCTGTAGGAGAGGCCAAAGATAAAAAATGAAGAGTGTATGAGTGCAATGATGGGTCCTCTTTTATCCAATCCCTTCCTTTCTACGGCGACCAGTAAGGGTGATCCATGAAAGGGTGAATATATATAGGGTTTAGCCATCCCTATTTTTTATCCATTTTTGTAGTCTCGCTCTAAGTTAGAAATGAGAGTCGCTTGCCTGCGCGCCTTTCTTCATGCGGAACTTACCTCCGAGAATGTACTAGTTGAAGTGAGGCTTCGCTAGCATCGGGATTGACGAGCTTGCCTGGCATTCAGATATTTAATAAAGTATTGCGTTATTAGGATTGACTCTTACGAAGAAAAAACCTCAGGAACTTAATCTACTTCCTTCCCACGGTTGGAGGGAAAGCTTCTGACTGACTCGATCCAGCATTCCAGCGCCCCGATTCCCGTATGCAATACAGAAAGTTTTTCCTTCTATTTCTATTATATGATATATCTCATGTCTTCGGGAGACAAGTCGTCAGTAGATTGAAAGGTCATAAAGATGATTAGGATTGAGCAATCCCTACCTGTGTGGTTGGGAGGATGCTCGAGTCTTCGTCACAAATGGAATTGCAAAAAATAGGCGAGATCTAGAAAGCACACCAAGGCGCGGTGCTCTATGATTCTTTTTTAGCCAGGTCTGAGTCCTAACCCAGCGGCTTAAAGGGTAGCTTCCGTTCACTTCTTTGCCGTAATCTGATCTCAAATGCCAACTAGCTCCTATCTTTCGAGCTTTTTCTTCCCTATCTTAAAGAAGGAATTCGACAGAGTCGGTCTGATTGAGAAATAGACATCTCAATCTCAGAGATAGATAGAGAATTTCCTTTTACTTTGAATACGTAACTGCGGTTTCACCTTCAAACCTTCAAGCAGCAGGGAGACGAGACATCTCTTTTATTCAAAGCAGACCAAGGCAATCCCGGTCAACCTCCGCTCGGTTCACTGAACTCGAGCTAACTTTAACTTAAGGGAGGTAAGAGAGCCCATTCCAGAATGTCCCCCTTACCCGGTTGCCTGAACATACATTCAGGAACCACCTTGAAATCCTGGGGTTTTAGCTCTTTTCGGAGATAATCCACAAAGATACCACGGATGTAAGGATTAAGAGGTCTGCCCCGCAAACGTTAAAGCAGTACCGCCCTATTCTCGGAGGATCCTGCCCAATCAGCATCACAGTAGCCTGCCACATCAAGACGACCATTATTGGAGTATAACAATCTTTCTTTCCGACTTTAAATAACGAAGAATAAGGTAAACAGCATCTAGGTGATGAGTGCATTACGCATGCATGAACTGACTCGCCACGCTCACAGCATAAGAAATAGCAATTCGGGACGAGTGATAGTAAAAGTAAAATAGATGAGTCTTCCTACCAACCGCTGATAGGAGTTGGGATTAAGAAGCAAATCTGACTTTTGGTCAATCGTCTCTACAACAGCTGCAATTCATTCCTCCCTACCTACTACAATATAGGTAACCGCCCGCCCTCTAACCTCCTCCTCCAAAAAGAAAGAGTTGGTTCGGCTTCCCCCTCCATTGCTATGCCCCCCTGGCGCGGATCGCTCACCCTTCCCTTCTTGCTCTTTATATCGTGGTAGCAAGCATATAGCAACCTGCTATCTATCGATAGGCACGCCTTAAATGATCTTCCTCACTCGGCTTTCAGTAGGACCTCCTTCTAGAACTTACATGAAAAAGCATAATATCTTTGTCTGGAAGGAAATTGAGACTCGTTCCATATTACCTAGATAGACAAGAAGAAAGTAGGGAAGGACCCGTAATGATACGGCTCTGCTACTCTATATAAACAAATGAAATTGATCGATGTCTACGATCTTACACTTGATTGAAAACTCCTTTTTAGATCTTTTCCCGGTCGTCAAAGGAGAAGTGAATAAGTATGCTATGCGCAGACCGGGGCTTGCGGTCTTAGTTTCCTCATTCCAATCTTAAAGGCTAGGAGAGCGGAAAAAACAAGTACAAACCATCTTATCCGGGATTCTCTTGGTCTATCCTATAGTTGATTACGGCTGCATTTAGGATAGGAGCGATCTTTTCATCACACTATTAATATCGTAAGAGAAGAAAGATGTTAGCTTAGGGCAGAGCCACAAGGCTACCCGAGTTCACAGACGTCCTCTTGTCCCCTTCATTACATTTAAATAGGTTTTTACTTCTATCTGAGTAGAAGATATAAAATCTTTGTGAGATGGACGAATCGTTTTTTTTTGTCTATCAAGTCCCGTGTCTTTCTTGGGTCAACAACCAAGCACATCTCAATATAGTTCTTCATTCACTACTCGTACAGGCTGTAGTTCACAGTCTGTTTGGAGGGAATCATTTATTCTCTTTGAATCATGCCGAAGCTGGATAAATTGCTAAACCTCTTTGAAAACCAAACACCTACCATTCAGGTCTTCGTGGTCTTCCTTCTCTTTCTTGTCTTTCGTTATAAGGTTTCCTCTTCCTTTATTATCCAAAGACCTTGGATCAATTAGTGAATCATAATATAAAGCAAGCCGCCCAGCAGGGTGCGGGGTTTTACATGATTTCTCCTATAGCTGGCTGAAAGGGGTAACCCTGAAGTCCCGCTATATTTCAACGGTCCGCACATGTCGAGGGAGATAAAGATTAGCCTTTTTTTTATTTGAGAAGGCCGGGTTTAGCAATCGGCTACCGGCGTCGAGAGAGATTTGAGATTCCGTAAGTAACTTAGTGAATGCTCTCTAAGAAGAAAATGAAATATGAACAACCGCGCTGGTCGTAATAGAGCGACTTTCATGCTAGAGCAAGAAAGTTCCATTTCAGGGAAGGACGACGTACCATGATACTTTCTGTTTTGTCAAGTCCTGCTTTGGTCTCTGGTTTGATGGTTGTACGTGCTAAAAATCCGGTACAATTCTGTTTCGTTTCCCATCCCAGTCTTTCGCGACACTTCAGGTTTACTTCTTTTGTTAGGTCTCGACTTCTTCGCTATGATCTTCCTAGTAGTTTATATAGGAGCTATAGCCGTTTCATTCCTATTCGTTGTTATGTTGTTCCATATTCAAATAGCGGAGATTCACGAAGAAGTCTTGCGTTATTTACCAGTTAGTGGTATTATTGGACTGATCTTTTGGTGGGAAATGTTCTTCATTTTAGATAATGAAAGCATTCCATTACTACCAAACCCAAAGAAATACGACCTCTCTGAGATATACGGTTTATGCCGGAAAGGTACGAAGTTGGACTAATTTGGAAACATTGGGCAATTTACTTTATAACATACTATTTTGTCTGGTTTTTAGTTTCTAGTCCTTATTTTTATTAGTAGCAATGATTGGGGCTATAGTACTTACTATGCATAGGACTACTAAGGTGAAAAGACAGGATGTATTCCGACGAAATGCTATTGATTTTAGGAGGACTATAATGAGGAGGACGACAGACCCACTCACGATCTTCTAAAGGTATCGGAGATTTTTTGGTTCGAATCCAATTCGTGAGATGGCAGTGATCTTTAGCTGGTCATGGCTATAATGTACTCTTTTTCCTTGGATTCATTGGAACCTTCTTTTTCTTCAGAGCCCCAAGAAAGATCGTGTTTAAATAGTTCAAAGTCAGCGGCAAGGTTCGGAATCGAACTTTCGCTTACTCGACTTATTGCTAGAGAGCCAGCCCTGTCCCCTCCGAAACTTTGGGCAAGACGTTGCTAACGCTTGACTGAACTCTGCCACTACTCTTCTAAAGCTATAAGCAAAGCAAAAAAAAAAATGACTCAACAGAAGACATGGCACGGTACTCGGCTTCTGTGCTGGACTTGGATACAGTTTTCTTCTTTCTTGCTTTTTCAAGAGATCAATGATGAGCCCAAGGAAAACATAATAGCCCGGTCTCTTGCACGACCACTACTTTTCTTTCAGGGAAGACTGAGCTAAGCCTAGACTTAATCCGTTACTCTTGGCAAAGAAGGGGGGAAGGATGCCAGGTAGAGTGCTTATGCCCCGGGCCTCTTTGAGGCCAGATGGGGAGAAAGCGGCCGTTGCACTGATAGGACTGTAATCTAATCTATCTTTCCTGTTCTTTCCTTGCGGATTAGCTATTCTTGTCCTTGAGGAACTGGTTAAAGAGCTTTGGCAAGAGCAGCTTCAACTTGGGCTTGGGCTTTGGCAAGAACTTGGCTACGTGGAGTAGACCTCACTCGCTTCTTTGGCTTGCTCCTAGCTTTTCTTTTTCAGCAAAAACCTCTTCAACTTTGTTGGGCAGGCTTTGATAAGCCCTTTCAGTCGAGTACTATCAAAGCTTGCTAGCTGTAGCTTTGTACCTTGCTTTAGCTCTAGCTTCTGCACTTTGCTCGGTTCCATCTCGGAGCAATTTTAAGATCCTCCGAGTGCAAAGCTAGCAGCAGAGTGATTCCATACGCAGATTTAGTCCTATACACTACCTCGATTAGAATAAATTCCAACAAAGCTATAGCCCATTGTTCGTAGCCTCTATAGCTATAGCGAGCACCTGGTCTAGTGGCATACCTTGAAGTTACATATACTGCTCTAGATGCCAGTAGACTCGTCGATCAACCAGTGGAGAGAATAGAAGCATAAGTATAGGCAAAAGTGGGAGGGATGAGAGAGCAAGCTGGCGTGAAGGCAAAGGCAATAACATCCAAACAAAGCAAGCCCTAGAAATTGGCAGGGTACTCATTTTCTTCGAAACCTTCGGTATAGGCTGTCCTGGCTCGTTAGGTTCCCAATAATCCAAAGGATACAAGCTTCTTAAGTTAAGGCCGAGTCGGAAAGCTTTGTTTGTAGAGTCTCTTTCAGTTCAGGTCTTGAATCATTTGTCAAAATTTTGAAGGGAGAAAGACTATAGGGCTAAGAGGAGCTTGCCATATATGATTAGTTTGATAGGAAGATTGGGCCCGCCCCATCTCCTACTGCATTTTCATTCCGGATTCTAAAGTTGGATTCGCTATTCTCTTTTCCGTCAGTAATTCGAAGATGACCCTTTTTTAGTTGTGCCCTTTCCAAGTTATTACCCCACCCCGCCTCCTCGAAATAGACCGGAAGGACTATAGATAATAGCCTCTTTGGGTGAAAAAGAAAGATTTTTAGAAGTTAGTTGGTAGGTCAAATGGTTTCTTGAGGTCCTTAATGAAATAACTGATATGGAGAAGTAAGTACGTTATGAGCACTCGTTATTGTAAGCCCTTGCTTGTTAATAGAATCTCCCCAAGGCATAGTCGAATTTTTATCTCCTGATCCGCTTTCGACTTTCCCCATTTGTTTCCACGCACGGATTCTTCCACTTAGAATCTTTCTTGCCGGCGTCTGGATTCCTTCTGTTTTCGTGCGTGCCGAGGCTTTCAGCCTTACCCAACCAAATAGGGGGTGGCGTTCTATTCCAAACTGAATCATGGGCTGGGCTCACTCACTTTCTTTCTATAGAAAAGGGTTCTATCATAAGCTTATGTGATCGGGGCCGGCATTTCAAGAATCCATAAGCCATCATAAGCTTCTTTGAAAGTATCCCTTCATACACCACTGTGATAAGATCGCATAAACGGTCTTCTAGCCTAGGGATCAAAGCTTCTGTTTCTATTATAATAGAATCCCGCCCAGATGAAAGATCAACCGCTGTCCTCAATAAGCTTCATTAAAATATGGATATGCATGCCATAGAAGCCACTTAGTAAAGAGAGAAGCCATTGAACAGAAGGCGGGGTCATTAATGAGCAGGGAATAGCTTTTGTGACAAGGCATGGTATCGCATTCTATGCAGATCGATAGTCGACAAGTCCAACCTCCTTCTACGACCAACAACACTTTGTAGATTAAAACAATGGAAAAATAGAGCTGCACGAGCTGAAAAGCTCGATCCACTCCCTCCATCATCATCCTCGAATGGAAAGCGGGAAGAAGGCGAGATATACCCGACCTGGTCAAGGAAACCCACACCTTATTGGGATCCTTAGAGCTGGTTGAGATCCTCTTTGATGCCTTCCCTAAAGACCATTAGAGAATTCAAACATTATTGAAGGTATTGGGACATTCAAGTAAGCAGCCAGCATTCTATTCATTGATCAATAAGTGCTTGAAAGCCTCAAGCTTTTTTTTAGGTAAAATCTCTTCCTTCTTATCATTCATCTTCTTTTCCTATCCCGGGGAATCAATCCTCTGAGATTGTCCGATCATAGCTGTCTTAGATGAGTTCTAACATTCGATTAGGGCCCGGAGTGACCACACTCTTCATGAACAGATGTACCAGCTCTTACGAGATGGGAAGATAGGGATGTGGAAAGAAAGAAGAAAAAGGGAAGAATTGGGAAAAGCGCGCATTTACATCTCATGTCTGACTTCCTGAAGCTTGAAAGAAAGCTCTTCTCGTCCGTCCTTGCCACGCCTGTTAGCGGACTGATCACAAGTCCTACAAGGGATCGGGGTCTTTCTTCTCACGTGTCGATAGTTATCTCTTTATGATCAAGCAAGGAGATGGAGTCTAAACTCTTGTCCGCAAGAGGTCAATCAGTAGTAAGATAGGGATCGGATTGAATCCTTTCTCTTATTTTAAAGGACGGTCCTCTACTTTGACTTTCCCATGGAAGAGAGAATAGCGAGATGGAAGGTTCTCATTCTAGCCGCCTATCTCTATTCGGTCTCGTTGGCAAGGTTATCATCCCTGGCCTTTCTTATCTTCATTACGTAGTGAAAGAACCCAAAGTCGTCGTCTAATTAGAGACCTCTCTCTATCTTCATCTATCTCATTTCGAATACAGAAGTCATCGAAGCCTGCCTTAGAAGACCCATCACACTTAAACTACCTAGAATGAGGAAGAATCAAGGATTTCAGGACGAGAGCGTATAATAGAAGAGGATGGAACTGAAGATTGCCATTAATGGACTGAGAAAAAAGTTTTTTTTCTTTGGAACACAAAGTAAATGGCCAAAGAGCCAATAAAGAAGAAAAGAGACTTCTTTGTTTGTCTTGGGTCACAGCACTTGTAGGACGAGCTTTCGCTGAGAAGAAAGCAGAATATTAGCACGGTCCGAGGTGAGATCTAATATAAATAACTCTTAAGCGGATGCCACTCCTTTTTCTTTTTTCGAGTGGAAGAGGAGTGGGAGTCGTCTTTACTTAGTTTATTCTATGTAGGCGCATCAATAATCTTCCTCGTATAGGACGGCAGAGCTTTTCCCACCTCCAGGGCGAGAATACCTGACAAGCTACCTATAGCCTAGGAGTTTCCAAAAAAAGAAGGTTTCAATTTCCACCTTGTTGAAGATCTCATGTTCATGGCTCAAGAGACTTATTCTCCATCCCCTTCTTCGTCTACCACCCTTTCCAAAGAAACCCTAGCCAACGAATAGGCTGGTGAATATAATATGGCCATCGTTGTCCCCTTCGAAAGTAACCCCGCTCCTGCCTTAGGTCCTTGCTTTCTCAAAAGCCCAGTCTCGGATCTCATCCACCAAATCTTCCCCCGGAGAAACCTTCTTTCAATCGTATGCCCGTGCTTGACACAGAAAGTCCAGAAATGGCTTTCTTCTTTTGATAATACGAGGACAACTCCTCTTTAATAAAATGATTAGTCTCTGTAAGAGAGAACCGTATTAGGCAACAGTCAAAAAAGCCAGATGAGATGTGATAGCTCTTTCAAGTAATGGGCGGGGACGACTACTTACTGGCTGAAACAAACAGAGCTCTCAAGGAGATAGAGAAAGACTAGAAGCCAGCAGAAGGGAATCCAAGGGATGAGAATGACTCGAGCGAAAGCTTAAGCGGAAATGAAAGAGTAGGGTGAGAGGGCGAAGGGACTCAGCTGGATCAACATGAGCTTACCTTCTAATATGCGAGGGAATTACAAAAAAAAAGGGGAGATAAAGCAATAAGTAAAAAAAATCTTTTTAGCCAAGAGTAATTCTTTACTATTTGCTCTTATGGAGCACTCTAGTATCCCTTACCTGCTTGAGATATTGCCTTTACTCACGAAGAAAATGAAATCTTATCGTTAGGGTTGGGAGATCGCGAAATCCTTAGAGCGTGGTGAAAAAGAGTAAGAGAGTGTCTAAGGACACTATATCTATCCTTGTATCCTTAGTAGGATATTATATAGGTGAGCAAAGCCTAGGGAACTAGTGGGTTTTTAAGGGGCTTAGCTTTTTTCTGCTATTGGTTCATCTTAAGACTGGATGTAAGGAAACTGGCCCTGACCTATTAATATGAAAACAAACTGAGACTCAGTCTAATACTCGGTATATGCCCTACTGGGACTCTTACATTAGGAAAAGAGCATTTTCTAATTTAAATACGTCATGCGAGTCAGATTAATATATGGAGTGGAAAAAAGTTCTAGCTTGGCTAAAGGCTTTCACTTGCCAGAAGATAAAGAAGATTACAGTCTTTCTAAAAATGATTCTAGGCCTATAGCCTAACCTGTAGCCTATTAAATCCTGCCTTTTGCCCCAAAAAAAGAAAAAAAAAATGATAAAATGAAAAGTGACTGTATTTGCTCTAGTTTCAAAACGAACTACTGCTTGTCCTGCACTTTCTAATGTTACAGCCCGGAAAAATGAGGAGGGGTCTTAATACTAGAAAAAGCACAAAACATATTAAAATAGTTTTAAAAACCCTATGACAATAGTCCATCAATTAGAACTTAGAGTAGTCCTAAAGTAAAGAAAGGAGTGCTTGATTGACCTAATCATTTTGGTAACAAACACTTTTTGGGGGAGAATAGAATAAAAGAAAGAACGGATAGCGGACGCGGACTGAAGGACAAAAAGAAACTCCTCAACCTCTGAGTTCTTCAGTAGATAGGCGATTCCTCATCACGCCTAGAATATAGAATCTAAATTTGTTTGGTACCGGTTTTTTTTGTTTATTGCTTTCACTGGCCTTCCCTGCCGAGGAGTTAGAAAACTATAAGAGTCAGCCCACCCAGCCGCTATCAAGGATAGTTTGAAATAATGCTAGAATGTGAGGGAAAAAAGGAAGACGCTGACATTCAGACTCGGTTGAAGCCCCTTTCACCTTCTTTTCTCGGGAAAAGCCTCTCAGTCCTCCCATAGAAGAGTAGACGAGAATGGCACTTGTGCCCAGAAGTCATTCAAACTAAAACACCGTTCGCCAACTACTCTACTATTACTATTGATCACTCGTGAACCAAAAAATTTCAAATTCAGGAAAAGCCGATTGGCGGCATCATCCTCTTCAGTGACAGCTTCATCAGAAGCGAAACTAAAAAGGCCTTTTTATTGAGAGGAGAGGCCAAGGCCTCCAAAAATACCTGCGAAATTTGAATCTTCTAGTTTGTTTTCCACTCTGCGTTATCTATAGCGGGTCAAGCCCTTAGGGAGTCTCTTTTCGGAAACCCTTAGGCTTTTTTATTGGCTTTCCGGGAATTGTGAAAGTAGTAGAGCCTGAAAGTAGCGCAGAATACTTTCTTTTCTTCACTCATCTTCTTTGTATACCAAGGACCATACATAGCCTTCAGAACCGGGAGAAGTTGTTGTGAAAGAATCTATTCCAAGAAATAACGTAACGTAGATAAAGAAGATACATTTCTCTATAGAACGATTTCTCGTGAGAAAAGAAAGAGATCACGAGTTTGAGGATCGGTCAATGAATTGCTTTAGTAAAGAAACGCCTTTTAGCAGTCTCACTTGAATTCTCTCTCCGGCGGTGATCTCACTTCAGTAGTGGGATGAATCTGAAGGGAAGGAAAGATAATGTGTTCTCCCTATCCCATCGAGGTAATGAGTCCTCTATCAAGACGTCCCCCGCAAGCTTGGCTGGAGGCAAGCACGCGAAGATTGTCACGCAAAGACTTGAAAGGATTGATCAAATTCCTATAGAACCCTAGTCTAAAAGTAACCATAGTAGAAAAATATGGATCCATCAGTTGATTCGTTCCAATTCATTGGTTTAATCCAGTATAAATATAAGACGGGATCGTCGTCTTGACAAACATGAAATTAAAATTGGGGGGTCAAAAAATGGTTGGTTTTTGTTCCTCGAGGCCGGTGATGAAGATCTTTCTTTAACGAAACGTTTTCTATTTCTTTCTAATGGATTGGTCGTACCTTTACTGCAAGAATATGAATGACTCGCTATTAACTCGGTTTCTGGGTCATAATCATAAGATTATGTAGGAGAGATGGCCGAGTGGTTTAAGGCGTAGCATTGGAACTGCTATGTGGGCTTTTGTTTACCGAGGTTTCGAATCCCTCTCTTTCCGTACCCCTATCAAACACCTAATTCACCAACGTTACCGAAACTCATTTTAAAATCACAATGGAAAGGTCAATTTAAAATTTCCGATCTTTCTATTTTACCCAGTTCATATCTTTGTTTCGTGTGTTCCCGAGAGGAATTCGATCTCTTCTCGGGTACCGCCTCCTCATTGAAGAGGTTCTTTTTTGCATCCCTATTTTTGGGTGATAAAGAATACATGCATATTTAAAGTCTTGATCTAAACAGACATAAAATGAACAGCTCTATGAGCGAGTCAAAGTTTTTTTATAAGTAACGAGAAGCTCTCAAGAGTTTCGATCATCCAACAACGGAAAAGTCGTAGCGCGTTTAGCACTCAGTGCCAGCAAGACCTTGCATGCGTGGAGCTGTAAAATGGTCAGACACTGACATCGATTCCTGAGTCATTGGTCAGGAAGAACAAAACAGGGTAAATAGTTGTTACATGGGTTGAGCTTTCAGTAAGTCCTCATTTCTCGGCTCACTAGACGGGGAATATGCGTACAGTAGAAAAAAGCAGCTTGAAGCAACTAGCAATGCTACCAAAAATCAAGGAGAGTTTTACCAACCCTGCCATCCTAGAGCGTTAGCGTACAAGAAGGGCATTTAGCAATTGAGTTAGTCACACATTTTTTTCTCAGATGTAGAAGTTTTTATTCCGATTGATTTGGTGTTTAGTTGGCTGCACTCTGGGTCTCACCTAAGATCCGCAGTCTACCCGAGGCTATCGTTAACTGGGGCACGCGAGAACCAATGGTCAGTACCTCTTGACTAGGGAAGGGGTTCTTGGGAGATAGCTCTGGTTCGTGCGCATTAGAAGTAGACATGAGTGAAAGACCTTGCCTCAGTGCTCTCGCTTTGAGGGATTCCTTCTCGCTTGCTTGCTTAGAACCTGTCATCCACCTAAAGATAGCCGGTAGTTTACTACCTTGCTTGTTAAAGGATTTCCAGTAGCTACCCGTAGACGCTAACTCGTATGCCGTTGCCTAGGTTCACGGAGCCTGTGAAAAAGGAGAACTCCCTAGCTAGTGGTTCCGGTCCGTACCTCGCGGAAATGCAAAGATTCCAGAGAAGATGTATCGGATACCCATTCCATAGAGGTCGACCTTGAAGCAAGCATTAGTCGTTCATCCTCTATTCTAATGGGAAGTGTTGAGATATCCGGGCTGTTAAGCCAAGGACCTCCCGGAGTTTTGGAACCACCCATTCAGGAGTTTTTCTTCGACCTCTTGCAAACCCAGCCCCTAGCCCGGAGATGAAAGCAGCAAGGATTTTTTGTATACTATCTACAAAGTATGTGCTAGGGAAAGAAAGCAAGCTGAGCAGTTCCGCTTGCTTGTGTTAAGCATAACGCTCTCTCTTCTTCTACTCTAAAGATAGATCTTTTCCTTGAGATAGGGTGACCCTTCCAGACTAAGTCAAAATTTTATTGACCTTCGCTTCGAAGCACAGTTTTTCCTCTTTTTTAAAAAATATTCTATATAATCCTCCTATTATGTATAAGCATAGTAACTATTTTACGTTTTACTGACAGCTTAGTGTGGATAATGGGACAACAGGCCCACCTCTCCTATCCTTAGTAAAATATCATGCTTGTCAACGCCTTTAGGCAGGCTACTGGCGAATGTGACTCTGGTAAGCGAAACTTCATTCCATAGTTAGCGGCAATGCGAAAGAAATGAAGCTTTGGGATCTTTATCCATCCATCCGTTCTGGGCCCATTCCAGGTCATTTAGGGCTTTAGCTTTATAAGGGCGCGTTCGGAATTGGACGTTGCAAGTAAGCTAGGCCTTTTCTCTCGTCGGATTGAGAGATCGTCCTTCGTGGCCTGGGAGTTGAAGCGCTAGTTCCGTTTTCTTTCCATCCCCACCGCTCCTATCCCATGAAGGGAGCTACCTTAGCACGAGATCGGCATATTGCAGGTCTTTGAGCTTTTGTCCCTGTACGTTGAGAGAAAGGGCTTGTGAAAGATGAAAACCTCCATTCTTATCTTCAGCATACTGATCTCATCTTGGATCACAGCCAAAGGAGAGGGTGAAAAGCTGGTTCTTACGGATCATCCTATAGCATGTGATGAAAACTCCTACCGCTTTTCTAGTGAACTACCCACCAAGCCTTTAGTCCTAGACGAGAGTAGAGCTAATCTAAGCGAGGAGGCTCTAGGATGAGCCCATCGGAGCATGAAGAAAAGAGGCGACACGTGATAGAGAAAGGAGCTTATTCGCTCGACCCTTCACTACCGCTAACGCCCCTTGTGCTATACCCGGATTACTAAGATCGTTGAAGGATGGCACCTGGGAGAATTTACATTGATAGTCGAACCATCAATCAAATAAAAAAGAAAGATTGCCGCTTGGACAACATGGAGAAGATCTTGGCTGGTGCTAGTCTATTTTCTTTGATTGATCTGGGAAGGGCTTACCACCAGATCCCGAGCCAGGAGATTAGTTACTGCTTTGAAGAAGCTCGTTGTAACTGGTTGGATGAAGGAAGTCCCTGGAGTGCAGTGTCTTTGGAAAAAGTCTAGTATGCTGAAGATGTAAGAGTGCACGTTGTGGAGCCTAGAGCCCGGGAAGCTCTAAAGAAAAGTTCAAATAGGAAAGATAGCGGAGGCTCTGAAGCTTAGGAGAGGAGACAGTTTCGCTGCCGTTAGATTGTGTGTCAACGTGAGTCAACGTCAGCGGAGGAAGACCCAATCAACACAAAGCCAAAGCAGTTTGTACGAGTCCTCACTTAGAGGAACTACTACCATCTAGTAAGAAAAGGCTTGGATCGAATAAGCTATATCTGAGCTAGCCGGCCCGAGACCGTTGGAAGGAAAGACAATCTTTCACTTTCAATAAAAAAGAGCCGGACATAGCAGAAGAAAAGGCCCAAACCTGGGCAGAAGTCCCCTTCCGCGGGGACAACTAGAAGTCCGGTAGCAAAGCCAGAGTCCGGTAGCAAAGCCAGGAAAAGAGCATTGCCAAATATGTGGATTTGCCGAGGGTGCCCAACATTCCTGACTGATGGATGTCTAGATCTTCCCAAAGATGTACTTTCAGTGTCAAGAACCTACTAAACCAGACTCAGGGGATCCGCTCAATGGTCTATTTGGAGGTACCGTGCCCGATTCTAAGAAATAGAAGAAGTTGCTCTTAAAGATAAAATTCCTGATACAGTCAACTACAGCTAGCGAGGAAGGAAATGGGAAGTAGAAAGCAAAGAGCACTACTAATAGGCATTAGCACGCAGAGCAATAGTAAGCTACTTCACTCGAAAAGAGAATCAAATTGCTCACCGAAAAAAGGTATGATTGTGCCTTAAGCAAGTCCAGTGCTTTTTTTCTCTTATTCATCATAGTCAGTATTCAAAAAAAAAGTATCTCCCCTACTGTGGGAAGTCTGGTTTGCTGCTCTTCAAGTTAGAGAAGGACTTAAACCATCCGGGGACCGGCTTCGCGAGACCCTTTCGGTCCACACTGGAGAACTCGTCTCTCGGGCGTTGCTCTATTGGGCGGAGGATCACCTTTCCTTACTAGAAGTTTACTAGAGGAGCAGGAAACAACACACTAACATACGTAATTAGAGAGGTGAACCAGGTTCTGTTCTGAGCCAGAAACCCACTCTTAGTTTTCGTATGATTAGATTGGGCCATAGCTAGGTGAACCAGATTGATCGAAAACATAGTCCAACTTGCATGTGTTAAGCATATAGCCAATAGCTTCTTAGCGTACTGCCTATAAGCTTAAATAAACCTGCTCTTACAAGAAAGTAAGTAATCTCAAGGCCCGGGCATTCATCCAATGCTTTTAGGCATAGCATTAGCCCTTTCCGCGAGTCAGAAAGCCTGATCCGTGCGCTGATCCTTCTATAGTAGGAAGACAAGATTGCAAGGGAATCACTAGTTCCATGCCTTCTACTTAGGCAACCCGAATCCGCGTATACCTACTCTAGCAAGAGAGCAAACTACCAACGGATCCTGCCACTTCTGTAACAGAGGCTAAAAGGTGCGAACGAAGAAAGCTTGTTTGGGCTTTTAAAGGCTTCGCACCTACTTGTCGTGTCTCCCGTCATAAGACAGCCGGCCAATACGAGGATTTACTTAGGCGCAATAGCCTGTTTGAATAGAATCGTAAACCGCTCTATCGCTACACCCGTGTTTGCCCGCTACACCTGATCTGTTTACTTACTTACTCTTACGCCGCTAACGCGCCCCTTTGTCAAACAGGAAACTTCCGATCGACTTCTGCCGGGTTGGTTGCTCGCTTCCAAAGCCCTAGGCAAGAGGTCCCATACTGTCCTGTCCTGAACTAGAACTCGAACAATTGGCTTTACTTTAGCTACATGGACAGTTTCACCGACCTAATGGCCAATAAACTACAGCTGGAATCCGGTTATCCTATTTATTTCCACTTCCTTATAGGCACCTCTATCGATAAGGCTTTGGAACGGCAGTTTCACTTACTTCGCATGTCTGGTGGACCTTCTTCAAACTGGCCTTTGAACTTTAGCAAATAGTCTATTGGATAGAGCGGAGAGAGCTCGTTGGGGGAGCTCTTTGCTAATCGAGGGCTTCACTTCCGATTTCGCAATTTTGATTCCCTGCTCTGGTTCAAAACTAGCTAGGCATCTTACTCAGTCTCGTTAACCGATTCACTTTCACTCACCGTCTCGTTACCACGCTAGCTTGAATAGCCAGGCATTTACCTTGGAATGGCGGACTGAAGACCAAACCTTCATTACATTACAAAGGGGCTCCCCTGTTTGCTTTCGCTTAGCCTTATCTTATAAGCCTTGCTAGGATAATTAAGAAAACCTTGCTTATCCTTCTGATGAGCAAGCTTTCCTCTAACTAAGTTAGACTGCCTCTTACGAGCAGGTAACCCACCTTCTAAACCATGCCCCACTAGACTTTATTCTGAGCTAGCTTTTCACTCTTGGTTTTCGTATCATCTTATTGGACTTATTTCAAACAAACTCGTTACACTCGCACCTGATTACACGGAGCGAAGAAAACCACATGGGGAGCACGCTTCCACCTGCAAGAACAGAGGGCCCAGACCTTTTTTTCTCTCGATTCTGGCTCCTTCCCTCTTAAAAAAAGAGTCCGGTCCGGTTCTTTCTGGAATGTGGAATCATTTTAGTTAGATCGTACCCAAGCCCGCCTCTATTTTCTTATGTGAAAGAGGTGCTTGCTTACTTAGCTCTGCTATATTATATTAATTTTTTTTTATACTTACCTTTAATCTACTCCCATCCACCGCCCATGCTTTTCAAGCATTGAAATAAGACAACAACCGGGTGTAGAGTGAGCCTAGAGTAGAGGAAGACAACCTTTACCGGTGGGCCCTTGACTACTTCTTCCAAACCTCCTACATATGCTACCGCTGCTTGCAAGACCTCTTCTTCCCCGAGCCGCCGATAGGCCAGTGAAAGCCTTTCGTCCACAGCATCTAACTGAGCCGACCCGCCTTAGTCTCCCAGATCCACTCATTGACTTAAGCACCTGGGAAAGAATATTACGTACTTGAACCTCACAAGACAAGGGAAGTCGCCTTCTATTCGGGCGAAGGAAGATTCATCCATTTGATCTCGCCTGAAGAAGAGCAAAAAGAAGAAGCAGGAGGAGAATTCTTTGCGCTTGAGCCCTTGACAAAAGATCTTCACCTTTGAGAGCTGCACTGGGGGCCTCTGAACCAATGTACGTACTACTTCCCGCGTCATGGCCAATGCACTATGATCCGTGGCAACAACTATCTATCTTGGAAACACTGCCAGTTTCCTTGCCGAACATCTCTTTTCCTTATGAGACTCGAAAAGAAACTGATTAAATCATCAAGAAGTAGTCTTTCAATTCCACTCTAGTTCACCTTACGCTATTCTTTTGCTCCTCTTCCATGATGAATTAAAGTAAGCGCAGCTATCCCCTATATGTGTAAGCCCTTCCAAGGGGATACTATATCAGGGGCACACCTGGAGCCAAGCCAGACCACCGGTCTTTCTTTCTTCGAAGTCAGTGTTCTTACGGCAAAGCTGGATGCCTTCGACCTATCCGCTTCATTCCCGAGTTTCACTTCACTTGGACACAGCCAAAGAGGATAAAAGGGCTTTCTATTTCATCGAGCCTTAGCTTTGTTGAGGACCTAAGAGCATACTGGAAGCCCTACCACAGAGACTTTATCCCCGGAACTTGCATTGGTCATCCCTTCGTTGTTAAGGGAATCCACTACCAAAGGGGAAGTTTTTCCTTTTTTCATACCAACAAGAAGGCCCTTATATAAAGTGGGATGGAACTTTCTTCGCTAAAGGACTGACGTGGCCTTGGCCTTCAACTAGGTTTGAGTAAGCCAGGGCTACGATCAGACGATATTGCCCATTGATTTAGCCTTTAGTTTAGTAACAGTAACTATTTTCTTTCTTTGTAGGCTACTAGTTTAGAATCCTGGTGTCACTTTCATTCAAGAGGTTTGAATTACTATTTCCAATTTGATGCTAACCAACGTTAGAGGAAGGTCATAACTCGTATTAGAAGGAGATAGACCCGGAAGGTATCAAAATGGGAATTCAATTACGACGTACATAACAGAGTAGGAATTGAATGCTGCTATTGAAAGGGCTGCGGCTCTTGCACAATTTATACATTCCACACAGTTACAGGGGAAGATCCTACTATTTAGGGTTTGGAGAAAAAGGCAGTCTTACATGTTTAGATGGAAATCCCATCCTGTGGGTCCCTCTATAGGACTAAAAACGATCGCTATATAATATGCCTAAACAACCATAATAAAAGCCCGAAGATGAAGCGAGCAGTAAGACGGAGGGGGAGGCCCATGCTAGCTCCACGCGGGAACGGGAAGAAGCAAATCCTGCACCTTCACCTGCGAAGCGCTACGCTCCGCTTCACGAAAGACTACTTTCCAAGCGAACTACTGAAGACAGACTACTGGGAGTGGAAATAAAGCTCCAGCCCTTAGCCCTGAACTCCTTCAATATCGCACCTACTACCAAAGACTGAACCAAAGAAGAGATGTCTATGTCTATCCCATCTCTCCCTCACCCCGCAGCTCAAACTCCGCATCCTGATCCAGATCCAGCTACGGACTTACTAGAGCTACTACGCATACTAGAATTGGGGGAAGGTCTTGCAGAGCCTAAAAAAAGGCATATAAGACTGTAAGAATCTTCCTAAAGTCAAAGTAGCAGAAGACATGAAAGTAACTAAACAGCGCTTTAAAACTAGTCAATGTGGGCATAGAAACAAGAAAAGAAAAAGAATAAACCGCGCTAATTGAGACCGAAGCGCCTATGCTGCATTCCAAACAAGCAAACAAGGATATGAAGTCATCTCCTTGGTTGTAGCTAGACTTGCGACTCTTATCCTAGACCGTTCCCCTTTCTTACTCACTTATCTAGCCATTGGAAGGCGCTTTTCTTCCTGTAAGCCCTTTCACTGGCCTTTATGATTGCGCTACTCCTCCTTGCTTCCTTCCTTCCTTCTGCCTGCGCTGGTATCCCTTATTCAAAGAAAAAGGCACTGTAGTAGTACGATGAGATCTTTTTGCATTTTCCCGGTAAAACAGCTTGTTTCTGCGGAGTAGTATTGCTTGCTTCACGCCGCCTGAGGAGTGCGGAAGGTTACCTCAGGTGAGGTAAGCGTGCGAACGGAGAACATAGAAAGAAAGGGAAAGCTCCACTTATTTAAGCAATTCTATTAGGCAATGAAAGCCATCAGTATCACCTTTAATAGATATCTCGTAGAATAAGGATCTTAAGACAAGCAAGCATGAATTTACACCTTCATTTACACCAAGAATTTACTAGCGCCGCTTTGCCGTTCGAAAGCGAGATAGAAAAGTTATGATATGGCTGCAAAATGGACAAATCAAGCACAGGCGGGAGCGTAGTAAGAAGAGAGTGGGCGAAAGCATATTAAATATTATACTCATCCGCTAGGGCAGCAAGTGGGAGTTGCCGTCCTAAGGTAAGGGCTTCCCGGGGGGTTTGAGTTGCAGTGGTAAGCTAACCCAATCATAGTTTAAGTCTTTGGGCTTCCTTCTTTTCTGTCGGTTTGAATACGAGATTTCTTAGTTTATTTCAGATCCAGTGAATGTGAGAGTTGGCAAGGAAGCATTCCTCTTCACGGATGATATTTGTATGTTTTCTATAATATTACTACTAGAGTTCTTATTCGAATCGTTTTTTTTCCATTGCTACTTTATTGTCAACCAAGTTTTCCCCTACTAATACCTTGTAGGCAGTCCCCTTAGGGAAGAAGGGAAGATATTTTATTTTTAAAAAGGTAATTCTCGAATAGCAGAATAAAGTTCCCAATAGTGTACATCTTTTTGCTTCACTTCCAATTATTCTCGAACTAGAGAAGATAACGAGGGTGAAAGAGAAGGACTGGACTGCAATGTCGCATATCGTTTGTTGCTATTGAATCTGCTATGCTACTTAGACTGTGATTTGTTTCAGTCCATCACCTGCGCTTCTCTTCTTACTGGAGTGAAGTCGTAACTATAGAATCTCTCTTATGTAGTTTTGATCCTTCTTTCGTTTCGAGCTAAGCCGGTAAGCAATCCTTCTTTGCAGAGACGAACTTCTTCGTTTTCTGGGAAGTTCACTCCCTCCTTAAGAGTCCAGCACTATCTTTCTTTATCTTCATATGGAAGATTGACGAAAGTCGAGCTACTACGTTACTATAACTGTACCAATGATGCTTGGGAGCTCTCTCATTAAGTGGCATTCCTTAAAAAAAGTAGACTTTTCAAAGTACTTTTGGGGAGGTGCTTTTTCTCGATCTTTTCTCTGTTACCGGACTCTTCAATCACTCTTTCTTAGGCGGGGGCAGGATTCGAACCTGCAATCTTTAGATCATGAGCCTAACGAGTAAACCAATTCCTCTACCCCGCTTCTTCCCCCTATCCTTCTCCTCCTGAATCCTCGTTGGTCCTTGTAAAGTAAAACCGATTTCTCGATTCTTGTTCTCTGCTCTCTTTTCTCTTACGTCATTTAGTTCTTCTTCCATTCTGACTAATACTAAGAAGAAGGTGACTAAGGTAACTGCATTTATCTATGAGAACCTTGTAGACTGAAAGGCCCTATTCCCTCCCCTCCCCTAGCGGAAAGACTTACTTTACCGAAAAGTCTGATTGCATTTCACGGTCTTAGATCTCCTAGTAGCAAGATTCAAAGATAGATAAGAGGAAGAAAGTGAATCTGCCCTTGCTAATCTCTAGAGAAAGCTGAGACAAAGATAACTCCTAAAAGCAGCCGTTCTCTTATATACGATACCACCAGCTTGGTACTTCCAGCTGCCAATCAAAAGGCTAGTGGAGCGAAGGGGGCCAAAAAAAGTGAGCGCCCCTACGCGAGCCCTATGGAAAACCTTACTATAGTATAGATAGGCTCAAGCTGTTTGATTGCAGGGGCGCATTAGCGCTTTACTAATAACATAGAAAGGTTATGGAAGAAAACCTACTCCTAACAAGGACAAGGTGCTGAGTTCAGCTTTCGGGGCTACCTTACCTACTTTAGGGCTGCTGAAATATATAAAGAAGAGCCCTCATTTGGCCATTTTGTTTAAGGGCTGCTCGCCTTTTGAATAGAAGGAAGTGATATAGCGGAGGTGATTTAGGTAAACCGATGCATGAGCCTTAGCTCACATACAGAGAAGTGTGGACCTTTAGGGAATAAAATATGGAGTTCGTCCCCATAGAAAATCTATGGGATTCTTTATCATTGATGATTTGGGGTAATCGTAATATTACCTGTTCTTGAGAGAGATGTATTGATTTGAGCAAAATCAAATAGAATCGAAGCTAAGATTGTACACTCTTAAGGCCGACTGGCTATTCCAGATTGTCTATGTTAAGTATACAAGACCTCTCATGGGAATAGTTAAGATTTTGAGCAGTTCGGCGTCAATTTCTAGTCAATCAATCGAAATAGAAGGTGCGAACCCACACTGGACGAAGCGAGAATACGAATAGATATTCGAGCTATTGTTATCAGTGTGCAAAAAGCCTGCACATTATTCCCAACACAAAAAGAAAAATAAACGACCATGATTACTCGTATGCATAATATGATCAATATTCGATTTCAGAGGCATCAGAGCACAGTATCTCACGATGATTATGGTTGGTTACCCTACTTTGCTGGTACCTTTGATTACCCTGATTCTAAAATGGCGAAACGCATTCGGATTGAAAAGTTCTGGTTTGAAGTTTTGAATGGTATTGAAGAAGAAATGATGATATCATCTTTTGATGATAGTGCATTGACTGATGATGAAATGATGAATTCTTCTCATCCTATTGTAGATGAAGATACAAGGACTATCAATGTCCCAAAATCTCAGTTTTAAAAACCTACAAGGGTCATGTTTATGATCTTCTCATGAAGTATCAAAATGAGGTAGACCCTAAGGTCTTAAAAGACCTTCAGAGAAGGATTGAAGACTTGACTCTGAACTTTTCTGAGGAATCTCTTTATGCTACATGTCCAAACATTATGTTTATGATCACTAAAACGAATAAACCGAACGCTAAAGAATTCCTTCGCGGGGTGTATCGTATGGATAAGTATACTCCTGGAAGAATGACGGTTTATGAACCCAATAGTCCGGATCTTTCTGCGGAAGAAAAACGGAAATGCTCCCCCGTGCTTTCGGATAGGGATAAGAGTTTGTTGAAAGAGTTTGGAGATCACACCATAGAGTGCCTACTCGTTCACACTCTGTGCTATCTCTTTCATTTGGAAAATTCAGTGAGTTTAGCTAGTTTGATTGATCGAATAGAATCTAATGTAAGACAGCATGCCTTATTCTTGCGTAAGAATCGTCGTGTTTCTAAGAAAGATGACGAGATACATAATGTAGAGGATAAAGTGGTTAGTCAAAACTATCCTTTTGGTACCGCATTAGTCGAGTTTTTGGAGTCTAGGGGGTTATTGCGTTTTACGCAACACTATAGCGATGAGGTACATATATCAGAATCAACTGATGGTATTCCAAAAACTTTCGTTAAGAGTGTCAGTAAAAAGAAGCAAAGTTATTATAGAAACTCATTTAATTATGCCGAGTGCATGTTTAACACTGCATTACTTCCTGTGAAATTCAACCTTCCTATGATATCTCCCCCCAAAGATTGGGAGATCAACCATCCGGAGAAGGAGCGGACGTGGTTAAATATCTCAGATATCTATGGAGGTTACTTAAGCAATCCCGCTGGTCAAATATACGGTAGTCATCGGGCTATGAGTTCGTCCGATCCGAAGAGTTTCTTTATCTATTTCGGCCTCAATAATGAGGAGGAAAGTCATAAAAGGGCGACAGAGTTTTGTTCAGTAATCAGCCGCTTGCAGCGGAATGCCTTTCAAATCAATAGTATTCTCCTGAAGGATATTCAAGAAAATAGGCCTTCCTTTGAAAGGAATGGGTTCTTGATGCCAGAATTTCTGAACAATGTTATACTCCCTAAAGCCTCTGGTATACTTAGAACTCTATTTGATAGGGATGAATATAAAGATATTCGATCAATATATCGTTATAGCGAGCTGGTTACTATATTAACGAAGAATATGCAGCGTGCTCGTTACGAGTGTACTATTCTAGATCTAGCAAAGGCATACGAAGGTTATTCATTATACTTTCCAGCCTTTATTGACTTCAGAGGTCGTATATACCGAAGTGGTATCCTTCACTTCCACGAGCGGGATTTATCCCGCAGTCTCCTTCTTATTGATAGCAGCAATAACTCTACAGATATGAATCAATCTGAATTAGAAGTCAGATATTTAAAAGCTACTGCATTCCTCCATCACTCCCACTCTAGTGAGATGGGGTGTCTAAATCACCTGTGTAACAACATAGAGAAATGTGGGATATTGGATTCCAATTTTCATGAAAATGCAAGTATTGCTACATTAGCAATGACAAGTAAACGGCCATTACAGTTTTATTCGAATCTCCTCCTTTACTTTTATTGCAGAATAAATAATAGGATATTCTTTACCAAGTTGTTTAGTGCAGTTCCTGTAACTCAGGATGCTAGCGCTAGCGCTTATCAACTAATGGCATATTTCCTCCTTGATGAGGAATTGGCGGTAAAAACGAATCTTTTCGAAACAAATGGTCAAATTAATGATGTATATGAATACATTAAAATCCAATTAATTATATACCTCAAAAAGTCGCTTATAAATGAGAATGCACCGCTATGCTCTATTTTAGATCGTATCATAACAAGATCTTTAGTAAAGAAGATTTTTATGCCTATGATTTACGGTAAAACCTTAAATAGTACATCGAAAGATCTTATCACTAGTCTCAGTCAGGATGTATTACCAAAAGAATGTGTAAAACTGTCTACTCTATGCTTCCAGTTTTGGAAATATCATTTCAATGGTTTGGAATCATTTATCGAGCTGATTCGCCTGGTAGGCAGGATATGCGCATCCCTAGAGCGACCTGTCTTGTATAGCACTCCATTTTTTCATACATCTCAAGATTATCAAAAATGGAATCATACTCAGTTAGAGTGTTCGACACTAAAGAGAGGAGGCGTCGTAGTGTCACACTGACGTTTCCCTCTAATGTGCGGGATAAGAAGAAAAGTAGGGTCTCCACAGCTGTGAACTTCATTCATCAAAAGGATGCACAAGTAGCTATGTATGTGGCAGACTTAGCGACCAAGGTAGGTATACCTATTTACACAGTCCACGACAACTTTATATCAAACACCATCCATTGTAAATTCATAACTAAATTATACCGGAGTGCCTTTCACGATATGGGCCCCCCACTGACTCTCATAAACCAGTTTTTGTATATGAATTTGATCGAGCCGGAATTAGACAATGTCTATAAAGAAAAGTATAGTTATTTAGTCCGGGTTATTATGATAATAAGAAAATACCCATGAATGTGATAGATGATTTTTTATGTACTACACCCCAGTCCGAGGCTAAGAACAAAGCTGGTTGGAAGAAAATCACAAAGCAGCTCCAAATGAGATATTATCTCTATTGTAAGTCTGTCTGCGGATCTGAAAAGTTATTTTCTGAGCACTCGGAAAGGTGGAATAGGTTCTCTTCGAAAATCAAGGGGTGAGTATTGTATACATCATTAGTATAATGAGAATCCTTATGGGAGGGCATAATGAGACAGCTGTTTTATTTCATCGATATGAGTCGGTAGTCATTAGTAAAAACCTGTTAATCCCGCACCCCAGGTTACTCATTCCGTCTCTGGAGTATAGAGAAGCTATGTCGCTCTACGAGCTAGAAATACTAGTTGTTAGTGTGATGGATCTCTTAGTACGCTATATTTATCCAGTCTTAAAGGGTTACGCTAAAGCCAATATCATCTTCTATTTGAAAAAAGGGGAAGATGATGAAATCGCAAAACCACTCAATAAGCAGTCTATCCCCTTAACCTTTGAAAATGGTACGCTAATTCCTAAGTCTGATATATATACTCATGTATCTCGTAGTATATTACAATTACTAGAGATTTATGATGGATTTTTTGTTATTAGAATAGCAATTCGAGCCTATTTTCAAGAGAATATCACAGGCCGCCCTCCTCATTTAATAGAGGAGGAGTTGGTAGAGGAGGTTCTCTCAGAATGCCTTAAGCCAGCTTCTGGAGAAATCGATGTTCCGAATTTGCCTGTTAAAAGGCTTCGATCTACTAATCGAGAGTATTCTCGAAATATCACAATTCCTAGGAAATCGGGTAAGACTGTCTTAAGTCCATTCTTGGTGGCCGATACCGAGACTCTATTTATAGGTAATACTCATGTACCCTATGCGATAGGTGTCATGATGGTTATTCCCGGTGAAGAGCTTATGGTTGATAGGATCGATACCTACTTCACTGAAGATTACTCTTCTAGAATATTCCCAACCTTTGAAGAAAGTAGTACCCAAATGCTTCTCTCTTTTATCTTTAGGATTGAGAATATTTGTAGACGAAATATCAATGTGAAAACAGTCTATTTCCACAACTTGGGTCGATTCGATGGAATTTTTATACTTAAGCACCTTGCATTATATCATCCTAATTACACAGTCAAACCCCTTATGAGAGACAATAGACTCTACGAGATCGCTGTCTATTCTGAAAAGAAGAGGCATTTATTTTCCTTCAGAGACTCCCTCCATCTACTCCCCGGCAAACTAGATGCCCTTGCTAAGAATCTATGCCCAGAGTTAGGTTCTAAAGGTTCTATTTCCTATGAGGATGTAAGACTTGAAACTCTTAGTACTATGAAAGAAAGCTTGTTAGCCTATATGGAGCAGGATATTCTTCTGCTTGGTGGTATTATGCAAAAATTCCAGGACTTATATTATAAATCCTACCAGGCCGACATTGTAAAGAAGCTAACAACAGCCTCACTGGCTCTAAGTCTCTTTCGTGAGAAATATTACGATATACAAAAGCATTGTATCCACATCCCTAATCAGAATGAGGATACTTTTATTCGGCGTGGATACTACGGTGGGCATACCGACGCATACACTCCCTACGGTGAAAACCTATACTACTATGATGTAAACTCTCTCTATCCTTTTATTATGAAGGAATACCAAATGCCTGGGGGTATACCGGTCTGGCATTCCAATTTAGAATCCATGGAATTAGATAGCATGTTTGGGTTCATTGAAGTTTATGTTGAATGCCCTAAGAGTATAAAGAAACCCTTTCTTCCCTATCGAAATCAAAAGGATGGCACTCTTCTCTTTCCAACTGGCGCTTTTGTTGGGGTTTACTATACTGAGGAGCTCAAGTATGCAAGAGACATAGGCTACACTATAATACCAATTTGCGGATACCTCTTCGATAAGATGGAAAGCCCATTCAAGGGCTACGTTAACACTCTCTTTGAAAGCAGATCCAATGCGAAAAAGCAGGGAAATGACGCCCTTTCTTATGTATATAAATTACTGATGAACTCATTATATGGTAGATTTGGCATAAATCCTCAAAGCACAAGAACCGAGATGTGCGATCAATCTAGACGTGACAGTCTGTTTAGACGCGCAGAGTTTATGGGTGAAGTCTTTATTAGAGAGGATCTATACATGGTATCTTATCTTACCAATCCGGGTAAGGGCCCTTCTTATTGGGAGCCCCCGAAGAACTCCGCCGTCCAACTAGCCGCAGCGATCACTGCCAGCGCAAGGATCTATATGTACAAGTATATATCAAGAGAAGACTGCTACTATACAGACACAGACTCTATTGTCCTTGGTAATCCACTTCCTCCGGAAGATGTTTCTTCTTCTGTATTAGGTAAGTTCAAGTTAGAAGAGAAACTCCTAAGGGCATACTTTTTAGCACCTAAATGCTATTACTATGCCACAGAGGAGTCTGAAGGCAATAAGAAGGTCTTAAAGTTCAAGGGAGCGGGTAGAAGTGTTATAACTCCTGAATGGTTTGAAGAGCAGTACGCCGACCCCTCCCGATCTCTGACGGAGAAGGTGACTTATCCTTTTCGACCCGATTGGAAAGAACTTGTGGTCATAAAGAAAGAGGGTACTATCACTCTTAGAACTCTCAGTAACAACAAGAGGAAGTCCTTATTTGATGAAAATGGTAAATGGGTAGGTACAGATCCACTTGATATCAATGACTTGTCATGTCTAAATTACATTGGAACAAAACTCTTTTTGAATTAAAAAAGGAAAAATGATCTTTTAGAAAACGAGAATAGTGCTCTCTCTCTGAAATTACTTCAGCTGGAACAGGAAAGAGGTAGAATAGTCCCGCGGGAAGTAGAATCACGAAAGAAACCCCAACCATTAGAAGATAAGAATACACTAGAAGATAAGAAGACATTAGAGGAGAAAGACGAGAGATATGAAAGAAGACTTAGGATGAAAGATGTGTATAATACACTGGAGG
Source organism: Fagopyrum homotropicum (assembly GCA_033239125.1). Taxonomy (NCBI): domain Eukaryota; kingdom Viridiplantae; phylum Streptophyta; class Magnoliopsida; order Caryophyllales; family Polygonaceae; genus Fagopyrum; species Fagopyrum homotropicum. The sequence goes on from BSWB01000015.1 coordinate 27,234, forward strand.
TTGAAGATGCTCAACAGAAAGGAGAGGAGAAAGATGAGACACCCGATATAGTAGAGAAGTCAGATCAACCAGAGAACCCTGATAAGCCCCATATAGTAGAGAAGCCTGATACGCCTGACCCACCTGAGAACACAGAGAAGCCTAATAAGCCTGATCCACCTGACCTCGACTTAAAACAAGAGCAAGAAAATACGAAAATGATCAAACTATAACCCACAACTCCTATTACTGTATTCCTTAGGAGACCTAGTTACAGATATAGCTATTACACTAATAGAATATGATATCACTATAAAGTCAGTACATATAGACTAAGCAAGGAGTATAGAGTGAGGCAGTATTGACAGCACGGATATGGACTTGAGAAAGGATGCGATACCCCATCTAGTGAGAGATCCCTCGTAAGCCAGTCCGCTTTTCAGTTGGCAAAAGAAAGCCTAATTGACTTCTTTCTTACGAGATTACATCACCTCTCTTTCGTCTTTAGTGGCAGAGCTAGAGATCGAAGAAGAATGACATCGCCGACCGGACATCGCGTACGAGCTCTTTGGGTTTGGGTGGCTTCCCGCATTCTTATTAGAAGTACGATTTAAAGAGGCAAGAAAACTAGCCTTAGCTAGGCTTTCGCGCTAGTGCTAGAATCCTGAGGAGAGCCCAGCTCCTAACAACAAGAAGAAGGATTAGCATCACTCCTAAGGCCATGACGACTCTTGCTCACAATCACATGTTGAAAGATTGTTCCCACCCTCATTCACTCTACCTGTGCACCGCTACCCTTCCGCTGCTCCCCGGTGCCCTGCGCGATTTCTTTTCTCTTTCGTATTAAGATCTGTAAGTGGTTTTCTCTAGTATCTAGGGTCGGTAGGAGCTTTGCCTTGAATCCCTCTTTCCCCCCCTTTTGAAGTCCTCTTTAAAGAGCCATCATCAACCCTCAAAGCATCATTACGTCACTGGCCCTCCCCTGTGGTGAAGCTGCTAAATGAAATGCCTAAGTAGGGGCTGGAGCAAGTAACCAAGACAACAAGGTATCTAGCCTCTAAGGAAGCTCTGGTATCTAGTAGCGAAGGTAGCTAGGAGTTGGTATCAGCTAAAGGCTCAGTACAGAGGATAGGCTGGTTCTTTTGGGCATCAAACAGGAAGAATGTTGTGCCTTCGGAGGAAAGCCATAATCACATATTCTTCAACTGCCATAATGGTTGATTCTTGAGTCGTATCCACGTATCCAGCTAGCTTAATAGCAGAGTGAAAATAATAGACTTCTCGAGGTTGAGTCTTCTCTTCTCTTCTATTCAAGTGGGTCAGAGCCTGAGTCTTCTATACCAATCAATGGCACAAAGAGTTCCACCTCTCGGAGGTGAAGTAGTTGAATTATTCGACCATCAGCTGGTAGTATAGGAGGGGGCATAGGCTCACTGAGAACCCAAAAGTCATTCTAAATGATTTCACCAAGAACTCCCATAAGTTGGTAGACTGGACCGTTAGGCCTTGAATCAAGGGAAGGCAGCAAGGTATGTATCACGCTAATACTTTATTAGTCAGATCTTCTGTTTCTGATGTAGTCATTCCTGTAGTATGCAAGGTAAGGGAAACGGCTCGAAATTTCCATTCGATAAAGCGAATGAACCAGCCAACAACCCCTCGAGATGAGACTCCCGCTGAAAAAACATTCTTCTTCAGACAAAACCTGCCACCAAGCTTTGCCAAGGTGCTAACTTGCTCATTTTGTGATAGGGCCCAGTCACCTCCCTTCTTCCCGCAGTCAAAGCTATAGGAAGACGTGTGCCAATCCACTTCTTTTTCGAACGGTGAAGAAGGATAATCGAATAAGTAAAGGTCTTTCGCTTCCTCTGCTCTGGCAGCTCCTTCAGCTAGCAAGCTATGTTGGTTTGGGCATTTCCATCGCGTCAAAACGAGTCCCATTCGATTGAGATTCATTCAAGGGTGTGGTTTGACTGGTGAACTACCTAAAAGTCTATCTATTAGAAGTTCACTCGTTCTATTTTGAAGTTGGTTATCCCCTTTGTTCCTGGAGCATTTCATTGACCTAAGCTAAGGCACGATCCTCTTTCTTCGCTTGCTGGTAATGATTTTGCCGAATCAAGGCTCAGGGGAAAGAAAGATAGGTTCGCTTCCAGCTGGCGGATCAATGCCACAGCTTCCCCTCTCGGTTTTCCTAACATCGGTTGTAGTCGTTTACAGCGCACAGGAGTTACCACTTTCTAGTCAATAAAACCTCGTTAGCGCTCTTTAACAGTCAAAAGAAGACAGGGACCAGTTTCATAATTAGGTTCCTTCTGTCAGCTGAGGAGTAGACAATGCTATCTATAGAATAGCTGTGCAACCGAGTGTCGAAAAGAGAAGCTAGCCCCATTGCTGATGGTTGTCTCGGATTGCAATGAGGAAGAATCCAAGGGGAGCAAGGTTCTGAATTTGCTTGCCAATCTCCGTCTTTGTATCGATTAGAACTCAACGTGAGAAGCTAATAAAGTCATTGTATCACTTTGGATGGGGTCGGGTACGACAAGGAAAATGAAAATCAATTTGAAAGGTATTCAAAGACGTTCTCTAAGCGCCCTGGAATTGAGTGATTACCGTGGGCAAGGTAAGGAAAGTAGGGGCCTTCTAAGCGGTTCAAATAAAACACTTAGAGGCCGTGACCTAGTAAGAACACTTTCTGCAAAGCTGTTTAGGGTAGTATGAATACTAGGAAAAGGTTTTGCGAAGGTTAGACTAAAAGAAACTTTCCCGTCCTGCATATATTAGCAATGCTCTATTCCCAATGCTGACAAGAGCACGCGTTGCAACTAGTAGAGTAGATTCCCGAGACCGCTGTCATTCCTGCTGATCTAGCTTCGTATTCTCGCCACTCCGGGGCATAAGATAAGAGCCATCCTCCGGACTCCCAATCCAAAAAAGTCGCTATCAATTAAACCAACCGGCAAGCGGATTGTATTTCTTTATTGAACTAGTTCCCGAAACAAACCGTTCCTGATGTGATGACCGCAAATGTATCCCGACTCGCTGAGAGTGAAACAGCCGACCTTTCTATAGATTTTCAATAGAAGAACCTTGTTCTTTGGCGCGTTCCGCAGATACGAAAGGGATGAATCCAGGACTCGAAAGAGATGGCTCAATTCGTCGCTCTAGCGAGACTTTGAAGGGCTTCACGATAGATACATTACTGGGGTCCAATCTCGCGATTCTTTTGTCCCCGTGTACGTGTACAAGAAAATGGGCAAAAAAGGAATGCTGATGGGGCCTTCACCCTTGACAGTTCGGTTTCTTCTCCGGGTCAAAGGGAATGGGTAATCGATGAAAGAAATCTACTGCTCAGTCTGATAGCTGACCGCTATGAAACCATCCATAGGGTAGGGGTGACTAAGCCCGCGAATCGAATGGTTAAAAAGCCGACTCTGTATACTGACTGCCACTGCTCCCTCTTGACAGTTTGCTTCTGTTAGAGCTATTGTGTCACTGTCATTCCATACTTTCTCAGTCGATACCGAACACGATAACTAACCTATTGACTAACGGTGTTTACAGAGTGGCTCCGAGTGACAACTAGACTTGTCAACTAGTAAAGGAAAGAAGCTATTAAACTATAGGGGAAAGCTATTCTCCATAAGCGCTCTTTTAGCCTTGACTCGTTTTCTTTAGCATCCCTTCTGCTTCACCTTCCGGAGTGGACCGATGATTCCCTTATGATGATGGTCGTGATCCAGCAGTCAAATATGCATTGTAGCAAAGTCACTAATAACATACACCAACGCATTCGTGTTGAGGGTAAAGAGAAGATGTGAGCATACAGATCTGGATCAATAGCAGCTGATATATCATATTTCAATGTATACACCATGCTTTGAAATTGACTCAACTAGAGCAATAGAGATAATAATAGTTGCAACCATTACTGAGATGGTTTTCAACTTACCGATTTCTTGATTCTCTATTTTAAGTGGGTCAAAGGATGTTTGTGGAAACATATCCCGCGTGCATTTATTTAGTGGCTCACCGCAGTCGCATGGGCTAATAACTTCAGGGTGGCTACTACAAATATGATTCACATAGGTATCTTCGATACATTTGATTAATAGTTTTATATCTGGTGAGCACAGTGCCATTGGCTTATTTAATAGGAGGTCGGAGCTAAGTAGATCCATATTATGAATCCTAAGAAGATTAAGAGAAAGAGAACAAAGCGAATATCTCTGGAGTACTTTATTCCATATGAAAGTTGAAAACTGGACATGAAATCTTAGTTGAAAACTGACATGAATAGTCTTGATTGACTAAGAGTAGCATTAAGAATATTCGAATTTTGTGATAGCTGTAAGGGACCTAAATATTATTGAATAGTATTTTGACTACTCTCAGTATAGAGTGCCTAGATAGTTTTTAGAAGTTATAGGTTGCCATCGTGCTGAAGTTAATGTAACCTTACCGTAAGGATCCAAATTCAATGGGAGACTCTTATTCATTGATATATACAATCCTGCCCTCAAACTCATTTTCGATTTCTGCAGTGCTTGAACTACATTTAATGATGATATATTTGGATTCTCTAATTTATACCATACAGGCATTTTATTGAGAAAGTCAGAATGATATATACTTCTAGAGCTCGTTAAAGAATCTAATCCCCACATGCGTTCGTATTATAGGTTTCTGTGATGTCAATTTGAAAAAGAAAGAGAATGGAAAGCCAGAACTCATAAAACGTGACTGAACCTTCAGACTTGAAGATGTAAGCTTGATTGTTCTTTTAGATGAAAGAATAGCCATAATGCCTATATTCGAATATTTAAACATCCTGACTACCATATTGAATATTAATTATACCATTTTTACAGACACTTACTATACCGCCATAATAAGATATAAAAGTATCCCCCGGACCAATAGGTATTATTTTACCACCGAAATTGAGAGAAGAAATGAGTTCTAAAAGATCATCTTTACACAGTGACTCACCCTGTGGAGTAGATATCATTATTTCACTAATATACCGACTATACGAGAAGGAAGGATATAGCATATGAAACAGATTATCCAATTCATACAAGCTATAATTGAGTAGCACACTAGTTATAAATTTAGAGTAGGGTATAGCAGTTAAGAGGTCACTACCTTCTATTAATACATTATCCCAAATAAGTTGAAAGTTTAAAAATTCTCTCAAGATTTTCATTATATTGAATTCCCAACAATAAGTTCAAGCTTGTTCAAAAGTTCTGTTTTATTCATTTTTAAAAGTGATAGACTCATATCAAGAATATAAAGCTTTGAGATAGGTATCTTTATAGAAGAAATATTCTTATAATAAGAACGAATTTCATCTACAAGGCCAAATGAATTTGAACAATTAAGATGCATATCATCAAACTTTCTGTTAAGCATGAGCCCTAGTGCAATAAGAACTATTTCATCCTCTTATCTGTAATGAGACAACCATAGTATTTAGTATTATTCAATAATAAATGATAAATATCATAGCCAGGATATTTCTCTTTGATTTCTTTTATATTGACTGACGTTTTAAGTTGTAATGGTGATATCATGTAATTACAACATCTAATTCGTCTTACAAGTTCTAGAACTTTCAAATACGGTAATCCATCAAAAATAAAAGAATTCTGACTGTATAGATTCTCCACCTTGATTGCTAGACGATCTAACGAGGAAATATTCATTTTGACAACTATCAATACCATCGCTATAACGTCGTAACATGATATTAGGATTCATATGATGACCAATCCAATTATTACCAAATCCTATTCTACTCATATTAGATTAAACGAGTCGCCATAATGTAAGTGTAAGTCATGTTCTTTTTTTCTTTTATATTATACTAGAAATTCTCCGGAATTTGGGTAATCCCAAATGTTAATAATATGGAAACTGCTAACCCTAAACTAACACCTACTAGAATAGATTGATTTGTTTTAGGAATTTCTATATCAATAAATGGTTTTCTCTTCTGCAAAGGCTTGTCTTAGTGGTGTGATAGGACTATCAATACCTTCCACTAAAGTCATCTTATTAAAGCCAGGGATGAACATGAACATCCGGGTTCATAAAGAACGCATCATAATTCTCAATTGGACTAAACAGGGAGGAAAATAAACCATCAATAGGAAGATGCATTTCCATAGCCTGGAGCAAAACCATACATACTGTACAACCAACACCCATTTGGACCAGAACTAAGAATCTACCAAATAACCCTCATTAAAGGTTAATGCTTCAACCAAGACACGAGATGCCAAAATCGAGGATTTATTGAAAATCAAGTCAGAAACACCCTTTAACTTAAGTAATGGGGCGCCACTAAGAGTACTTTTTGTTAAGGATAACCCTAGGTTATCTCTTAAGTTTCTTAACCCATCTAGGGTCTCAGGAACTCGTAGTTCTTTTATGAGAAATTCACCTGTCCGGGCATAAAGCGAAAGCCTAGCGACATCATATAACTTCTGCTAGACATCCCCGTTATACTAGTTAAAAGTTGATGTACATCCATAAATGGTGCTTTTGTTATCTCCATGATATTCCGAGTCAATTTAGAAGGATTGCTTTGATTTATAAATCGATCTAAAATAGATGCTGTAGGCGTAAGATTCTTAGTAAGATCACTTGTGCTAGCACCTACTCTATCATTCAAAGACAAATTCTTCATTTTATCTACCAAAGAGAAAACATCCTTATTGATCTCGACTCGGCTTATAACATTATAAAGGGATGGTGCGTTAACTATCAAAGTGTGTTTTTTTTTCATGGTCGTTTATTTTTTCTTTTTGTGTTGGGAATAATGTGCAGGCTTTTTGCACACTGATAACAATAGCTCGAATATCTATTCGTATTCTCGCTTCGTCCAGTGTGGGTTCGCACCTTCTATTTCGATTGATTGACTAGAAATTGACGCCGAACTGCTCAAAATCTTAACTATTCCCATGAGAGGTCTTGTATACTTAACATAGACAATCTGGAATAGCCAGTCGGCCTTAGAGTGTACAATCTTAGCTTCGATTCTATTTGATTTTGCTCAAATCAATACATCTCTCTCAAGAACAGGTAATATTACGATACCCCAAATCATCAATGATAAAGAATCCCATAGATTTTCTATGGGGACGAACTCCATATTTTATTCCCTAAAGGTCCACACTTCTCTGTATGTGAGCTAAGGCTCCCATGTCCCGCCGACCCTCCGAAAAAGTAAGGTCGCTCATAGGAAGTCAGAAGCAAGCAGAGTCAAAAGCAAGTCAAACTCACATAAGCAGAAGAGAAGACACATTCATGAAAAGTGAGAAGCCGTGAGAGAATGACCAAGTATTCATAGATCTTACTTACGGGTAAGAGTAGGAACACTATTAGTCGTATCGTAAGTCTACTTGTTACAAACACAAAGCGAACATCCCCATTCCAAAACATTCACATAGGTCCTCAAGCAGGCATCGAAAAGAGTCTATTTACTTGATTTTACAATATTCCGGAATGTATCATGGCCCTATCTATTCATCTTTTTCTTTTTTTGAAGAAAAAGAGTTCCGCATCTCTCCGGGGCCCGGGGAACAACTAGGCGTGGGGAAGAGGGAGAGGTAGGGGGCTCGTAGCCCTCCTCTCCTCGTGCTGTTCCCGGACCACCCATCCCTTCCTTCCCCTTCGCCCGGCCCGGTGAGGTCCGATGAGATCAGATCTCTCGAACGAAGTGAAGTGATAGGAAGAGAAGACTGCTGGCAGGAGATCTCTATTCATTACACCTTCTTGTATAGTAAGGGGAAAACGTTTGTTCCAAACCTGCGCACCAGCTGAAGATGAAGAAAGGTGGAAGCTTACCTTATTATTAAAAAAATGAAGGGTAAAAAGGTTATGGAAGAAAACCTACTCCTAACAAGGTGCTAGATTCAAGTAGGACATTCTCCATCCGCCCGCCAGCAGCAGAGAGGGTTCGATTCCCGTTATACGCGATGTGACGAAAAAGACTGATTCAACTCAAATAGCTTCGAGCCGTGCCTGCATTACGATTTAAAACTTGTCGTCTACTTCCAGGAATGTTCGGAACAGAGAACTTACAATAATACACGCCACATTCTCCGAAAATTGAGAAACAAGAAACGATTTATTAAGAAAAAAAATGTATCCGAAAAAAAATCTTAACAGTTACATCCAATCACAAACTACACGAAAGTTGCCCCTTTTCATGGAAATTTACCCATCACAAAGATGCACAGAGGAACAGAACGAACTTCATATATCCCTTTTCTACTAAATCCAGAAACAAGATTGGACGTTATTCCGGTTCGTCTCCATTTTTGTGAAACTATCCCTCAAGCAAGGCAGCCGATAAGTCATCGAAAAGTTTGTGTGAATCATTTTCTAGTAAAAATAACTCATTTAAAAGTGTCCCACGGTGATATAATATCTTTTCCAGAAAATGACGCGAGAACCCGCGGTGAAGAAATAAGGAGATTTTTCTATATCAAAATATCAGTTGAAAAAATAATAGGAAAATTCCTGCCGGTAAGAATGTGGAGAAGAACCAAAAAAGAATGGTTCCGCCTACTCAAAACTAAGAAGGGATGCCGCCTACTACTAAAATCCCGGTTTTTTGCAAGAGTTACGTTCTTCTATGCAAGAAAAAGACTTAGAAAGAACAAAGAAGTTTGGATCCGAAAAAGTATGCTTAGGCAGTTCCTTCGCTGAGCACAACAGAATGAAGAGAAATTTTTATAAATTTTAAATCCCTATTCTTATCGAAGAAGAGAAGGAACGATAAAAACCGAGATCTTCCTACTCGAACAAGAAGTCCTATAGTTTACAACTCTTCTTTTTATAGTCATTTTCTCTATTGCTCTGCATCCTCCCATCGGTTTACTATGAGAAGAAGAATCCATCGGATCGAACTACCTACTCATTATTTGGAGGTAAATCATAGAACACCCAAAAGCTGTGGTATTTTATGGACCTAACATAAGTCACATCCCTCACGACATAAGATTGAAAGATCCAAACCTTCCTCTTCGGAGCGGAAACGGACGTGGCCAAAACATATAAAGATCTAATCATGGCATTTTATCCCAGAGCTGCAGAACTAACGACTCTGAATCTCGTGCTTATTTTTGGTTTGATTCTTTGCTGGTGCTTTCTGGTTGATGGTTTTCGTCTGTCTGGAAGCATTCTAAATATAGGTATGTTTTCATTATTCTTAAGATTTTTACTGTATTTTTTAATCTATTTGATTTTGCGCATCTCTGCGCCTTTACTTGATCTCTCACATATGTAGTTTATTTATTTTGGTTATTTAAATGTATCGAGTGGGGAAGTCGTGACCCACTCCAGACCTGCATCTACCTGGATTGAAGATTCCCGAGAGATTGATGTGCTTCTTGAATCTTGGCCTTCCTCTGCAGCTTCCGATGCTCCAAATTCACAATCCACTCCGGAAGAAATCAATCTATTTCAACGGATAAGAGATCTTGAGTCCGAATTGGCTCATGGACTACCGCCCCAACTCAACCAGGGGGACTACGAGCGCCAAGTGAGAGATCTTTTGGCGACTTCGGTCAATCCGAACCATTATTTTGAAAACCTCTCGAACGAATTGTTCGAAGTGGATATAATGACAAAAAAGGTTCGGATACAAAATTGCCTTTTCAATGCAATTATATCCGAGCCCGACATTGCCGATCTAATAAATAGATCACCTTATCGTGATCTACGAGAGGCTATTTTTGATTTTTTGGAAGAAAAAGTAGAACCTCTCAATTCAATGCGCCATCCCTTTCAAAAGCATCTGATGGAAGGCACTTTAAACCTATATATTTATAATCTTGAGCAAAACGGAAGGGGGTCGTTTCTATACGGGGAGTTCCTATCGCACTTCAAAGACAAGGAACTCCGCCTATTGCTAGGCTTACCCGTATAGATCCGGCAAGATCCGAACAACAAGGAGCACTCAACTCCTTAGGTCTAGTGAGGCAAGGGCTCAAAGAAGGTGGCCCCGCCTATGTTAGATAAATCTTTTTTTAAGAAAGAAGTTTTTTTAGTGGGGATTATAGTGTTTTAGCGGAAACGCGACCGGATGTAGTCATGTTAGTTTTGCTTTTCTTGTGCATGACGAACCGGGTGAACAAAGTCACGCTTAGAAGAAATGGTAGTTCGCTGGGATTCAAAAAATTTCCCAGAGGTGCTGGTTCGACTCCAGCTCGTGACAAGGCCTTTTTGGTCATATACCTTGGTCTTGCTTGTTATTGTTATATTCAGTTCCTTTTTTCCCGCTAGGGTTCACTTATTTCTCCTTACCTGGAAGCGGCTAGGCTAAGAAGAGGAAGCAAAGGCCGAAGAAAGACCTTCCACACGACTGCTCTTCTTTACTGTTTGCTGTAACTGTAAACAGCCGATTTTCTTATTCAACAACTCTCTAATCAGTTTGGGCACTAGGCAGTAATAACTGGTAAGGTTAGTACGGACCCTTTTCAAAGGTCACTAGAGTGGCTCCCGTCTTTCCTCACTCGAGGTCTAGCTTTCCCTTTGATTACTTTGCATCCTTCCTGCTTGAAGGAAAGTGCCGCACTATTTTTAGCCACTCGGAGATAGCCTTTTCGATCTTATTGGCTTAAGCAGACCATTCGTGAGCAGATAAGATCAAAGAAAGCAACCTACAGTCCCATGCATACTAATAGGACAAGGAAGTTACATAGAATACTATGAAAAGAGGAAGCTGGTATTAAATTAGCTAGGGAGGGAGACAGGGTTCCAAACTTTTGGTGGCACCCCACCCGCATATACACATCTAAGAAAGCTACTCAAAATTGCCAACTTCTCACACTCTCCAATCATTCCACTTCTCACACTACGGCGACTCATACTTTCTCAGGGCTCAAAAGAACCTTATTTTGGAGTGCCATCATAGGAACGGAAAGCTTGAGCTTTCGAAGTAATCTTTCCAAAGGCGAGTCAAAGCCATCGTGCGGCTTTTCAAGCCGATCTTCCGAACCTGCTGCGTGAAAGCCCGATAGGGCATTCTCCTTTAGAGACCCTAATGACATTGACCAAGGGTTGATCCAATTGGTTTTTGCATTTCTACCGATTGATTTGAGAAAGCCGGCATCAGTCTGACGTGAGAGAAGTCAGCACAAGGGAAGTCCCTCGAAGCCGAAGTAGGGTTGAGTCTCAGTTCTTTCTTTACTTTAGTAAGGGAATTTGCTTGTTGCTCAAGGGAAGGATCTATGTAATAAGAGTTTAATAAGGATTCTTCTAAGCGCTGGAGTCCGAAGGGTCCGAAGGAGTGGTATCAAGCCTGCTCGTAGCTCACCCGTAACCCGTAAAGTAGACAATATGTAATATTGTAGTAGGAGCCTCTTACTCCATCCGAAGAGGATAATCTCTATTAAGCTTTCTTTTTCTTCGAAGCCCAAGTGAAAAGACAGCTCGCTCAGTCGAACCGAACTTCGAATCCAATAAATCCAATGTATCATAGAAGGATAACCTGTGAGCTAGGGTAATATGGAATATTACAACGGTTCAGCAAAGACAGGTTAGAATGGTAATATAGATAGGTAGTTTGCTCACGAGCTGCAATCAATAGAAAGCCCTAAATAGAAAGAAGAGGATAAGCTGCTGTAAACAGGGCATGCCACAGCGGTCTTGGGCTGGGCTATTTTATTCTAATAGAATTACAAAGTGGAAGCAAGCAGCTCTTTAAGCAGCAGGTTTGAATCGATCAAATGTGAACTATGAGACGCTTTCATTTGCCGGGACATTACCTGCTCTTTTTCTGTCGTCCCACCAGACTACCTGAAGTAGAGAATAAGGGCTGGTCTTCATCTCGGAAAGAAGCTAGCATGGGTCTTTCTTCATTGTAGTAGCTTTACCTCCTTCTCCTTGACTTTAATCGAGATTAGGTTGGTGTTAAGTCTTACCCTAGAAGGGTACAGTACGAGAATTTCCATATTATTCCTATTCCTAATCCTAAGTAAGTATAAAAAAAAAGGTAGTTAGCAGGTTCACCTGTACTGTAGTTAGCAGGCTCAGTCGAACGGATAAGAAAAGAAAAGGTCAGTCTCTTCAGAGGTTAGAGACTCACCAGGATACATGATCCTAGGCGAGAACATTCAAGATGGGCCAATCCTATCTCTATGCTTCAATTCCTGCATTTCAGCGTGTAATATAATGAGAAAGATGAGCCTCGTGCCTATACGCCCGATCGTCCCTTACTTCAATGGAGATTGAGCTAAAAAGAAAGAAACCTCCTGTCTCGATCCGATGCTTGCTCTGATTAAGAGTTCTTGTTTCCGCTTCCTTGATACACTCGGTTCGCTTTGAAGACCGCACCGTCGCTCACGTATGTATTTGACCTTTTTTCTTCCACTCCATACGATGTGATGGATGGAGACTTATCTCATGTAAATGGAACTTGATATGGATAGTCGGATGGCTAGGGACGAAATAGAGTCATTCCTACCCTAGTATAAGTTGTCATTCCTACCCTAGCGTGGTGAGTAGCTGCTTTTCCTTCCCTTTGTATTAGCTCTACTCTATTAGCTGTCTCTGCCTCTATACGAGCTGCAATTAGTGGGTTTTGTGCTCGTAGGAGTGCTCTGGGAGTAACAACCTATCTTATCCAATTGAAAAATGGGTGGTTATTGTTAGTTCATAGGTTGGCTAGTTGCACCCCATCTTTTTAGCACCGGATTTCGTAATGAATCTTTGGATTATAAAGATTGGCTTAAAAGCGCCTGTGTACTCTCTCGTATAGGCAGTCATGGGTGCATTTCCTTTGTAGGGCTGCTCTTCGAGTAGCATCCCTTTATTGGAACAAACATAAAATTTCTGTTAGTTGGGGCACCTAAAAGTCCGTATTTGTATTAGTACGGGTTATATCCCCGGGAATATAAAGAGTCTCGGCCCATTCTACAATATATATATTGTAACAGACTCCTGGTATCAACCGCTCTTTGTCAACAACTTCTTTTGTAATCTAATAGGGTGCTCCCCTTTGGGTTAAAAGAAAGAATGATGAAACCTTCTGCCAGGCCTAACTAGAGTGAGTCCTCTTCTATGGGATCGCTACGAGCTAGAGTATCCTATGTTTTTTCAGACTTATTTTATATATAAGTCATCGCCCAACCGTCTTCTCTCTAAGGCTTTCCTTTCCTACTAGCCTAGCCATATAGACTAGCCACTATAGCTTCCTTACATCAGTGACCTCGTTAATCAACTGTACTAATCGCCTTACTAATACCTTCTTCCTTACCTTACCGACTAGTCGCTTTAGTCTTATCTACTTAGGAGCTGTCTTACTAGTAGCTATCCTTGCTTTGCCAATCCAGCTAGAGAAGAGCTCTTTCTTGCTTTACTAGGAATTGCTGTCCTAACACGATTTACGAATCTTCCAACCTAGTAGTTTCGTTATGACTAGTCTTTTAAGACACAACTAATTCAGAGAATTGACTTCCTAACTTTTATGAAGAGGAACCGTATTAATCCGAAGTTACGGTCAGTGGAGCGAAGGTACACAGCCTAAAGGGAGGAACGTCTTCATGCCTTAATCGATTCTCAAGTGATAGATAAATACCTCTCTTCTTACTAGCCTAGCTGTTATAGAATAGCTGGATTTCTTTTGTCTTTGTCTGTTCTTTTGTCCGCTAATACTGGCATGTTTGACCTTACTAGACTAGCTAGCCTGACTGCTTTAATGAGCTTAGTTGCTAGCCTTCCTAGTCAGCTCTGCCTTAGTAGCTTGGCTTTCTGCTTTTAACATTAGTGCATGTTTGAGCCAACTGGCAGAGTCCCTGATACTTGTATAAGCCCGATCCAACATTTGGAAAAGAAGAAAGAGCTGGCCCAGCCTCGTATGGAGCATCCCCTTTCCATTCGATGCAGAGGCAGTGGAGACCTTTAGTCAACTCTTTTAGGTTCCGTCAGGCTCAGCAGGAATTTATGGAATAGAGTACATACCTTTCCTGCTCTATCTCCAGTAAGCGCCGTATTCCTCTTTCTTGGTATGAGCGAGATAAGGACTAAGCTATACTGGTACACTACACTGAAACTAACAACTCTACTTCGGTACATGAGTTACATCTCTTTTAGGTTCCCATCGATTAACCACTAATTGCTTCCAACCTAACTTCGATATGGAACTGCCGTTTACAACTCTTTTCCACTAAGTAGCGGTGAAAACCTTAGTCTTAGTATTAGTAGAGGAAAAGAAAGCCAGTAGGGAGGAGCAAGTCTCCCAGTTTTTGTGTTGTGCCAGTATCCTGCTTTAGGTCTTACGGCTTTAGGTCCCATTGAAAGGGACTTTTCATTGATAGATCGAACCAAAGATCGGATCAACCCATTGAATTACGTTTGTCACTCGACTTAGCCCTTTGTCGGGCGGGCTTCTAGGACCCTACTTACTCATTTTTTATGCAGGAAGAGCCCTTTGGGGGGTACAATCTATTTTAAAAATTATAGTACACAACCTAGTCTCTTAATAAAGATAAGTTGGGGACATAGTCAACCTCCTCCTATAAGAGCGATTCCCTGGGACCAGGATCGAGGGAAGGGGAAAGATTGAATCTTGAAAAGACTGAGCCCGGCTAGCAAGATCGGGAGGAGAGAAGAGCGGACCATTGAAAGTCTCAATTCCTATCCGCCCAAGGCGATTGAAAATCCAACGATTTATATATCCTGCCTACGAATCTGCTATTACGCAACAAAACCCTTCTCCGCAAACTCTTTCAATAAAGCTTTGGATTACTCGCAGTTAGTGTTTCCTCCTTGGAGGGCTATGAACTCCCCCGCAGAGGGCCTGCAGGAGATGCTTCTTTTGCTGTTAATGGGCTCATAAGCTAACGGATGAGAAGACAGATTTTTCATTCAAGGGATCACCTTCCCGCCTCTACCACCGAATGCTGATGTCTGGAATCAGAGGTATGGGGCTCCCTTCGAGGTATTAATATACGATACCAACAAACAAAGGAATGGGAGCCGAGTCGAGACGTTGATGCTTCGAAGCCACCTCATTATACATTTTTTTTAGATTCGATGCTTGGCCAAAAGGAACAGACATTTCAGCCACTTGGTTAAGTCATTCCATCGGACCAAAGGCACTTGATCACATCTATCTATTTGGAGAGACGGCAGGGGGCCGAATTCATCCTATCAGTCAGTCGATCGATCGGATCCAACCTCCTCCTAATTCATGAATTCTATCCAGCAGGGCCAGAGAACGGAAGGGAACAGGTTGGCTTAGGGTTGTTATCAATGGAATTCCAGTGGGTCAGGGTCCTACCTGCCTCTTTAGTTCAGATGTCCCGAATGGAGGTTTCCCGAAGCATCGGGGCCTAAACGCGTCCCATTGACTAGCCGCGAAGTCAAATAAGTGGGTTAGCTGGCATCGAATGCTGATTGATGGGCAGATCAACCTTCGCCCGCAATTTAGCTACGATAGAACCAACGAGCGGATCAGACTATCCACTTTTCTTTCCAAAAAAGACAGACCAGATATCTCTCCAAATGAAGCTACGGGGCCGACTCCGACTCCGTCCACCACCCAAAGCTCCCGAGGCGCATCTATCAGAGAAGGGGAGTACGAAGCATCGAAGCTAACCCACTAATCCTAGTCTTATCGTCCCTGCCAGGGCATCGGCCTATCTCTTTAGACCCACCCTTCTGTTCCTAACTCGGATCGCCTTTGATTCGTAGCGAATGAGCCAGATCCAGGGGCAAGCTACGCCGCCTCTTCTTCTCAGTATGGGACGATTCTTTTCCTTTAGCAGTACCATCGAGTCTATCCATTAGCTCTCCTGCTCGAAAGAGGAATTAAGGTCTCGACGAGCCTCTCCATCTGAATATCTCGGCTTAACAAAGGCAGTCAGTTAGTTGATTCATTCCATCGACGGGCCTTAAAGAGAGAAGCAACAGGGACTGATCCCGCTCCGGATTCCATTGAAGGGGCCATCTAATCACCGAGCCAAGGCATATATTATTCTCCATCTGTCGATCCGCCCTTCATGCCTGTTAGCGGACTGATCCATCCCGTCTACCCCGGCTGGCATCCGATTCTGCCCGCGGACTAGGCCGTATAGAATGGATTTGTTGGCGGAACCGCGTGACTCGTGATGGAATAGAGGTAATTCGCCGGGTCTTTCTTTTGCCCGGAGATGTGGGTTCGACTCCCGCTCACGACCATTCTTAAGAGTTTGTGCTCGACTGGCCAATCAAGTAAATCAACCTAAGAACGGGACTCCAGATAGTTCAACCAAATCTATCATTTGTCAGCTATATGAGATAACCTTTTCTCATTTTTAAAGAGCGGCTAAAAAGAAATTCACTTATTTCACAGCTATATGAAATGCACTTTGCATCTCCGGGAAATCCCAATCACAGATTTTTCATCTATATGCGCATGCAAAATGAAACTTTAGATCGTAGGCTTATGAAGGGAAATTTATGTTTAATGAAAAATCCCAGGTTTCTAGAATCTGGCAGAACAGCTGGGAATAAACTTCCTAGCCCGGGGAAGGTAAAGAAAGCCGTATCGAAGCCGGCCACTGACTTAGAGAACAGGTCCCCCCCTTTTCGAGTGAAGAAAGGAGTCGGTGCACTTCGGCATAAGCCTTACTATTCATCTAACTCTGTAAGCAGTCCTCCTCAGGGAAAAGAACAGTCCACGCATGAGCAAGTATTAAACTCTAACTGAACCCGGGGTTAGTAAAGATAGTTTACCTCCCCTGCCCACGAAGTACGAAGTGAGGGAGGTGTGCTTTCGTGCTTTGAACTAACCTTTACGCACTGAAAGCTCACGAAGGGACTACTTCCTTTCGATTTTAGGACTTTGATTGAATGAGATTCTAGATATCAAAACAGGAAGTTGCTATTTGAACTCGAAGCAACTGACCAACATTCCCCCCCGGTCTCTATCCTTAAGGAAGTCATGCTTTTGCCCTTTTGAGTGAGTCCTTTGGAGAGCGGACTGTTACTAATCCGATGGCAAGAATCCTTGATCTCATCCAGGGAACGGAAACACAAGCTGTCAACTAAGGAAAGGAAGAAAGGAGAGAAAGCAGCTTTTGGCTTCAGCGTTCCTGCTCCGTTGATTTTGACTTATGGGGATTTCGAGGCTTTTCCTTTTGCAGCTTTCTTTTGCCTAAGATATTCCTGCAATAAACAGAAGAAAGTTTGTTAGACAACAGAGACATAGAGACGTCGAAGGCATGTTGAAAGCAAACTGACTCTTTGCTTCGGAGGCACTGTCTTCTTATAAGATTCCGCAGGCTCCATAAGTCTTTTTTTATAAAGCGGCTGACAAAGCAAGACAGGTCAGATATCCAAGTCATGGAAGAGACAGTCACAATTCAGAGACAGGGTAAGTCAACTGACTCTTGATTCTCTTTGAGGCTCCTTCACTTTTTTCTTTGTGGCTGTACAGAAGTAGAATCCGCCTTTCTCTTCTCCGAGACTTTATTCTGAGGAGTCACGACTTGGTTGGATTTCTTCTTTTCACTGACTTTCGGATTCTTTTCGAAGGTAACCCCCTCCAACACATCAGCCATATTTTGATATAAAGTCTTGGCTATGTAGCCAGACCACCAATAGTGAAACTCTTCACTCGTGAATGAAGAAGCCTCGAAAGCAACAAAAACAAAAGAGTCAAAAAGTGCTTTGTTTATCTTTTCAACTATCAATCGATGGCAAAAAAGGGCAAGTCTTCTTATATATGAGACCTTGCTTGAGTTATTTAATGATCGTCACGCTTTCACTTTCATTATTATTAAAGCCACAGAAAGAAAGAGGGCTTTGGATACTGAGTCAACCCCATCTTCCTAAAATGGATCTTTTTCTCAGGATTTGCCATTTGCCATCAACCCTGAGAGAGCAGAAAAGGAATCCAAACTTTCTTTAATGACAGAGGCTGATTGGAGATCTACTTGGCAGAATAACAGGAGATCATCAGCAAAACAAAGGTGAGTCAAATCCAGCTTAGAACATCTCGGGTGATGAGAGAACCTTCCATTATTAGAAGCTTTGGCAAGGATCCTGGAAAAAACTTCCATAGTAAGACAGATAGGAGAGCGAAAGTGGATCCCCTTGTCTCAGCCCCTTCCCTCCGGAGAAATCGCCTTCAAGCCCCCCCTTGATGGAGACCGAGAACTTTTCACTCTATTTTCATTGGTCGCTCCTTGATTAGAGCATGGCAATTCGATTAAGATTTAGCAATCAATTAAGAAGGAGCTACCCGAGCTCAAGAGACAGCTTTTAGTCTTTCTCCTGGGTTCTGAGAAGAGCTGGTTTATGGGGCACCGGGCCTAGCTCGCAAGGAGAAGTTGAATCATAAAGATCCAGACTGCACTGACTGCGCCTTACTTTTTTTTTAGGTCAATAGGGGTAGTTCATGCGCTTCATTTTTCAGTCTAAGATCGAAATCCTTCGTTCTGGAAACGGTTCGAACTTTATTAGGATATAGGGCGCAACATTGATTAATACTTGACCCTTCAATTAAGTATAAGTCAACAAGCAGTTTCCCCTCGGTCGGTTGAACCAGCAGCTTTCCCATTACCTCCTCCAGGGCAGGATGGCACCTCTTGCAAGATTCGTATTCTTCCCAGCTCCCAACCTGCCCTTCGCCAGTTGGAAATGGAGGCAAGAGGTCGCCCAAACCTGTGTTTTTTGCTTGAAAAAAGGACCACTACTAAGGGAGAGGCGTACAGATGAGAAAGTAGGTGGCACCTGGGTCGAGGTGAGGAGGGAAAGTGAGAACCGTAGGATCGAGAGTCATGGTCCTAGAAGCTGTTTCTAGAAAAAATTTTGGGGGTAGGTTGAATGACGATATGGCTTTCTTTTGGAGGTAGACTTGGGCAGCAAGCTATCTCAAAAGTAAAAGTAGCTCGAGCCAAAGGCGACAGCGAGGCCCGTCCCAGAAATGGGTCGGGGAAGGAGAAGTGGGCATGTGGGTCTCTTTCACTTTACTATTTAGGTTAGTTTATCCCACTACGAACGAAAGACCAATGACACACCGGTCTATATTTTTCATCATCTCAGTGTTCATTTCCCTCAAATGATGTCTATAGGCTGCCCTTTCGGATTTTTAAGTAAATGAACCAATCCAATCAATGTTCATAAGACGACCTATGCTTTCCATACTTACCCTGAAACAGCCACTTAGCTCTAGCTTCGGCCGAACCTTCGTCATATGCTTAGTCAAAACCACTCTTGCTACGAAGCTACTTTTTTTTGAGTGAGTCCCTTTTTCGGGATAGGCAGGATATCTTGGTTTGGGAAAACTGGTTAAAAAGACGAATGCTCCTCCATCTGTGGTTATTGCTTTGGGATCCTATAAGCTACTAACTATTCTAGTTAGCCTGGGCAGTCACAATATCCCACCTTGAAATAGGTTACGTCCCATACCATATCTGTACTAATAAAGGTTATATGTATAAGGGCTAAGTTTCATTCCCTCTCAACAGCTAGTGTTTATAGGAGCTCTGGTTCATCCATATGCCTCAGCTAAGGTTGAGTCATAGGCAAGTGCAACTGAACTAGATTCAGTGCCGGTTTTTGTGGGGCGAGTTTATGATTCGGATCCATACCCGGTGGATCGAGTTTACCGAGTCCAAGCACAAATAGCTGAGATAGCTGTGGGAATAAGCGCCTAGAAGAGAGCTTTCACTGGCTTTTTCTTACTATGAGGATGGATGTAGATATAAGTTGTCTCTTGGCCAGGGCATTAGCAGAGCAGCTTCCCTTTTTGGGCACTGGACCTAGTTACCGCTCCATGGGAACATGCCGCTAGCCGCTTCTAAGCCCATTTGTGCTACCAGGTAGATGTAGTTGCTTGGGGACGACTTCCATGATCGAACTATCCTCTGTTCTCCGCGGCTTGCTTTTTGTACTCTTTTGGAGCCATTTGACGACCTGGTTAGCCTAACTCGATTTCCTTCTTTATTGGGGAGCTTTTTGCCCTTTCAAAAAAGCAAAAAAAGCTTCCGATTAGGGCGGATGCCCGTCCCTTTAGATGGACAAAGCTATTAAAGTGAATATGGTTAAGGTGCCTACACCTACCCTGCAGTCGAAACGCTTAATCCCAGTAGTGCCCCATAGTGGCGGACATTATTAACAACAAGACCAAAGGGATTGACCTTGATTGAATCAGCAACGAAGGAGAAAAAGATTCCAGTTAGTTAGGACTTATTTTTTTTGCTTCTTTGAGCTCTTCGAATCATCTTCATACTCGAATTTTCAGCTAATTCCTGAACTTCTTGATGAGTTTCGCCATCAATGCCTTAGGGTCAAAAGGATTGTCCGAATAAGAAATAAAGCTTTGAGCAATTTCTTTACTACTAGGGAACAGCATAGTCAGAAGGGAAAGCGAACCCAAGCAAGGTCAACCTCACCACAGAAAAGATTTGAACTCACAAGAGAGCTGAAACCAAACCAAGGAGCCTAGCTGCTATTTCACCGGGAGTGAATCTAGTTTTAAGGATATAGATTCCAGCGGCGTTTCGTTCAATTCCACTTGTAGCCCTTTAGTCTAAAGCGGCTCCATCCGCTGGAAAATATGCCTTTCTAAATGAGAAAGAAATGAGGCTTGTCTTAGTGGGACGGGAGTTAGAACCATCGAATAAGAAGAACCCCACTTGCCTATGTCTTAGTTCTGTGAATCAACCAACATACATGAAATCCCATAAAGCCGCAAAGGCCAAACAACCAATGGGAGCAAGACTTCCAAGGCAACCAAAAATAGAAAGCTACAGGCCCCTTCTCCAACAGATATACCGACAGACTTACTATGGCATTGACCCTTAGACGAGGAAAAGCACTGGCCCCTTAGCCGACTTCGAACAATACAAAGCAAGGAACGAATGTCAAAGCATCAAAGATAGCGCTTTTCATAGAGCTCCATAGCCTACTTTGAATAGGGGATGGACTACTCAATCAGACAAGGGGACCGGACAGCCTCAAAATAGAATGGAGAGAATAGAGAGTCTTCCACTGATGCTGATAAACGTTCCCTGCGAGACGAAGGAATAAATAATCCATACCTCCCTATCCCCCCTTTTCCGAGAAGAGGTCCTACTCGGCATTGTCTTAATTCATGCCTGCCCTTCCTGCTAGCTTATACGTGACCGGTCTCATTCTTCAAAGGAAAGTTGCTCACCTATCCCTGAAAAGGGTGAGCATATATTCATAAGTAGTGGCAATTGTTGAGTCGATCTATTTTCTCCTGGTCGATGTTTGATTTGCCGGTCTTTCTACCTTCCCTATTGTTCTTGGTCCGGGGTTTATCAACTTACAGGTGCTAGCTTCTCTCTTTTCCTTCCTCCTTGCCGGGATTGTTGGCACGTTGATAGCTACTACACTTTACTTGCTGTCTTTCCCTGCCCCGCCTCTTCTCTCGGTATGGGATGTGACCATCCATCTTTGAAGAAAGGGTTTTATTCTACTTTACATAAGATAAGGAGTTTGACCTAGCAGCCCTTGTTCGAAGCTTGAGCATAGGTTTTTCTTCCTGGTGAATGCGGTTTCTAAGTCCTTGTTTACCTTGCTTTTGCCTTCCTTCCCTCTTCTTCCTTGAAGGACTATCTCGAAGGGCTTCGTACTTTCCACCTTTTCGGACTTAGAGTGATAGCCGACGTCTCGTAGCCAACTACATACCACGGTCAGATCAAGGGATAATGTATGCTTTAAGCCTATGAGCCATTGTCCATCTATCTCCGCCATTCCTTACTGTCATCCCACATGACTCACAAGCACAAGCAGTCTACCAGAGATAATGCAGAGGTGATATCGACCACATGATCTACGTCAATATGAAATCAAGGACTTTCTTCCTTAATTTACCCTATAGCAAGATATCAACACTAAAGGGGTATTCTCAGTGCCCAGTAGGTGAAGCTATCGAATAAGGACAAAAGGTACGTTAGTAAATGCAGCTAATCAAATTGGATCCACAGGGGCTAACTTCCACTTTCCATTCACTCGGATTTCTTTCCTTTCAATCAAAAGCAAATAGCGGGAAAGAAGCCAACAAGTAGTTGGGCAAGGGGCGCGGTTTAGCAGCTCTTTGCCGCCTTGATGATTCCTGAAGTATTCCTATTGCTTCGGCTTTTTCATTCACTCCTCCTTCTCTACGTCTTTGCAGTACTCTCTTATGGCAGCACTGCTCCTAGATGCCAATATCGGATTCGCTAGGCGAGTATGGTGACAGCGATCACGGAAGAAAACCGAATACCGCTATCTCTCAGGTAGGCAAGCGTTATAGTGGCAGCGACCACTCGGCTACTTATACTTAAGCCAAATGCGAACCTAGCTGTAAACATTAAGCGCTTTAGTGCAGATGGGTCATGCACTAAGATATGCCCTTGCCATCTTGCCATGATGAATCTCTGTCCTGTAGAAAGACTTTGGCGCGTTCCCTGATCGAGCAGACACGAAAGGGATGAATCCAGGACTCGAAAGAGATGGCTCAATTCGTCGCTCTAGCGAGACTTTGAAGGGCTTCACGATATCTTCCCCTAAAAGGTGGTTTTCGTTCGAAATAGTGCTATTCCAATAGCTTGACTTCATTTGTTTGACAGCTTCACTTCGCTCCGCTTCGTTCGTACGTTCCACCCTTTTTTTAGTAAAGATATAGAGGCAATAGGAACTTCCTTTCCTCTGGCTATCGTTCTCGCGGAATTAGTTCGCTTCCTGTCAGCTAGTCGGTCAGTAAGAAGAAGATTCCATATAGAAATAGAAGTGCCAAACAAGAGCAGGAAGTTCGTTTACACAGTACGAGAAAAACAATTCTAAATCATTTTAGATTTTATTATTTCTAATAGCATCAACATAAGAATAACATTATAAATAAAGCGATATAGGCCATCCATCAACCGAGAAAGACAACCTGCGTTACACTCAAAATTCACGCGCTTCTTTATTAAAAAAATAATACATTATGAAATGAATCCACATATAAACGTGGGCAGGTCTGCTCATTATTTGTGTTCGTACATTTATTCATTATTGCAATACAAATAACACCTCCACTTTACTAGTGATGGAGGGGATTCGCGCCGGATGGAACAAGGCGTTTTGAACCATATACTACTGTTGCTGGAATGAAAGGCAGCCTCGGAACAGAATTATGCTGCTTGCTGGGCCCTGATGGTGGAACTGGGATTTTTGGGGGAAGGCCCCCCTTTTGCGGCAGAGTGGGCAGCATAGCTTTCCCTCGTGTAGCTATGATGCCATTCAGAAACAACACAAGAAGAAGAAAAAGCAGTATTTCGCGGATTCTTGCCATCACTGGAAAACTCATTGAGCTGTAGGCATCAAGGTAAGGGACCGATATTATATACTGCTGCAGAAGCGGAATCGAAGGGGTTGGTTGGAAGGTAAGGATAGCATGATTGACTGGTTGCGGGTCCTTTGGATCATGGGCCACAGCTACTTGGGTAGAGACCGACTGAACATCATTTGGACAGGCCGAGGCTATATGGGCTTAGGCCTTTTGATGGCTGTCATTTTCTGGGCTATTTGGAAGGGTTAACTTCTTTTGTATATAAGCAGTCAAACAAGATCGGATTGAATCTAGCCTGACAAGCAAGCAATGGGAGTTCGAACCTCCCTCGATCTATTCTATGGTGATTAAAGCGCGTGTTTACCTTTTTGAAAAAGATGCCTGCTCTCCTAAGCATGCAAATTTCCTTAACTCAGAGAATGCTTTGGTACAGAAAAAGCTGTTGGTTTAAATCAATGAATCTGTGTCTAAAGTTCATTCCAAGCTAGTTCAACAATCATCCGTCTTTCCTATGATTTAATCTGTTCCAGCTCGATCGTCCCCTCCCAAAGAAATGGATCTTATTGCTTGGTATAAGCAAGAAAGAGTCAAAGAAGCAAAGCCTCTCCATCTCTTTTAAAGTCTTGGATGATATGCTGCTCATTAGGAACTCTATCTACTTTAGGAGATTCTGGTAGAGATAAAGACACCATGGATGGAAATATAGAAAAAGTGGGCTTATTCAAATGAGAATGATTGAACTCAATAGCAAGAGTGCCATCTGGTCTCCTGGATATAGTAGATTCAGTTGACTCAATCGGCTTTTGTCTGTGTTCATACATTTTTTCATAATTAGTTACCCGGGAGTAACCGTATGAGTTCTGCACGAGAAATCCGCCGAGGGACATGAGTACAGGAGGCTGATTGTCCTTCTTCAATGTTAAGAATGAGAGCTTCCTTTCCACCAGGAAGAGAGAGATCATATGCATGATTTTGCACACGAGAAACCATTTGATAATGGAGAGTGGAAGTAATAGCTTCATGAGCTTGAGCTGCTCCTATAATATTTATTTTTACCTTCAAAGCTTCCAGGATCTAATAAAGAAATATTTAGGATGCGAAAAGAAGAAAGTCCGGAAGTCATCAGGTACGGTTTAATCATCCGAAGCTACCTCACCGCTGTAAGTCCAGGTGGAAATAGCAGCGGATCTTAGCTCTTTGACTATATATAAAAAGGGGTAAGGGAATTGAATCAGAAAGCAGGACAGAATAGGCTTATACTGCTCTAGAAAGAACTTCCCTTGAATGCTATTGATATTGAATCAGTTGTGGGACTTTACTGCCTTAAGCGGAAGAAGGGATTTCTTTCTGGTTCCCCTCTCTTATTATTTTTCCGTCTCTGAAGTGAGTGAAGTCAAGCTAGCATCAGCTAATCGGGTTTAAGCTATACACGTAAATCCCCGTCCTTTATAAAGACGATAGCATCAGTGCTTTAATTTAATTAAGAGTGAAATGAATCACCTATACGAAATGGTAGGAATACCCGGAGCGTAGCTCTATCGGAACTTGCCTCAGCGACTTGAAGCATTGCTTCCTATCGGCTTCGGGCAGGACCCTTAGACTAGTCTTATTGATCTGACAAGAAGAAGGGAGGCATCTAAAAGGGGAAGAGTCTATCATGTCGGAGAAACTACCTTAGATATTCAATTGGAAGACCTACTACGGACGGCTTTGAATAGTCACTATATAGTTGTCTTGGCGGGGGATTCATGCCATAGCGTATCGGTTCGTAAGGCCGGCAAGACGAACCTATTATTCTTTCCCACCGGCACTTCTCTTCAGGCTTGATTTCAGGCTTCAAGCCGGGCCCATGCTATGTCAAGTCTAGTTAGGTCCTCTACTAGGTTTCAGGAGCTAGTAGAGGAACGGGTACAAACAGGTTGGTGCCAGCTTGAGCGCTTTTGTCTTCCTCGCGGATGGATTCTAAAATAAATCTTCTTTCGCTCCTAAAGAAAGAATCCAGAGAATGGCTTTCCTCAGAACTAGAGCTGACCAAAACCTAGCAAACAGGCCGTCGTGAACCAGGTGAACTAGAGCGAGCAGGAGGAGCAAGCAAATAGAGGCCTCTCATCCGATCCACCTCTAGCAGTTAAGGACAGGTATTCACACCCGATCTTTGATCCCCCGATTCAGGAGCGATTGAAGCGAATACAATAAAAGAATGCAAGGAAGGGTTCCCCCGTGGCCAACTCGAAGGGGCTGAAGTTCGACGCAGAGCTTTTTGGTTGTTAAGTTATAGCAGCACTGAGCAACATCCAACAACTCCAGTCCTTCTGGTTTGCACTAAAGTGCCTTAAGTAGCCCTCGAGGAGTCCGTTTATTCTCTCCGTCTGAGCTTGAAAAGATATACCGACCATAGGTATCTGATCATCAGATACCGACAGGCGTCTTCTAACATTACCGAAATTTCGAGTTTTCATAAATATCACATAAGAGAAAAGCTCTTTTCATCATCAGAAAGAACCCGATTTCCGACCTCTTGCATTACCATAACAAAAAGAAAAAAATCATTAAAAAAAAGCTCTTGTGACTCGGAATGAAGGAAAGGAATAGCCATGGATTTCTATAGAGCATCCAGGAACAAACAGATTCAATCGGACGACGAATTCTTGCGCGGTCCAAGGAAATCAAAGGTCCGCTTCCACTCATCTATATTGAATCTCTTAATATCAGAATAGCTTATATAGTCATGAATTAGTCCACTATGAGTCTAGTGTATTTAAATAAATATATATATAAAAGAAAAATAAATTTGTAGGCTGTACACCTCATTTTCCTGGGATTGTAGTTCAATCGGTCAGAGCACCGCCCTGTCAAGGCGGAAGCTGCGGGTTCGAGCCCCGTCAGTCCCGACTGATTCAATAAATACATCAATTCATCTCTCCATTTTCTGTTAAAAGGGGGACAGGAAGCAGAATTTCACTCCCAACGGGGGCTCTTTTTTTATCTATCGTTTTTTGTTTCGCATTTATCATCAGGGGGAATTTTCATTACTTCAACTAGTACCGATTGATGGGAGAGAGACATATGTGGATTATTACAATTATTTATTGTATTGCCATATTCAGGATTCCAAGAGAGACTGCTTTTTTAACCGAAAAGGGCCTTTTTTACTTCCCGGGCTTAAATTCTAGTCACATTTTTTTATTGTGCCATTATATATTATATGAAAAAAAAAAATATATATAATCTAAATTGAATTAGTCAATGCGCTAAGTAATCTCCTTGCCGCTGTAGGAGAGGCCAAAGATAAAAAATGAAGAGTGTATGAGTGCAATGATGGGTCCTCTTTTATCCAATCCCTTCCTTTCTACGGCGACCAGTAAGGGTGATCCATGAAAGGGTGAATATATATAGGGTTTAGCCATCCCTATTTTTTATCCATTTTTGTAGTCTCGCTCTAAGTTAGAAATGAGAGTCGCTTGCCTGCGCGCCTTTCTTCATGCGGAACTTACCTCCGAGAATGTACTAGTTGAAGTGAGGCTTCGCTAGCATCGGGATTGACGAGCTTGCCTGGCATTCAGATATTTAATAAAGTATTGCGTTATTAGGATTGACTCTTACGAAGAAAAAACCTCAGGAACTTAATCTACTTCCTTCCCACGGTTGGAGGGAAAGCTTCTGACTGACTCGATCCAGCATTCCAGCGCCCCGATTCCCGTATGCAATACAGAAAGTTTTTCCTTCTATTTCTATTATATGATATATCTCATGTCTTCGGGAGACAAGTCGTCAGTAGATTGAAAGGTCATAAAGATGATTAGGATTGAGCAATCCCTACCTGTGTGGTTGGGAGGATGCTCGAGTCTTCGTCACAAATGGAATTGCAAAAAATAGGCGAGATCTAGAAAGCACACCAAGGCGCGGTGCTCTATGATTCTTTTTTAGCCAGGTCTGAGTCCTAACCCAGCGGCTTAAAGGGTAGCTTCCGTTCACTTCTTTGCCGTAATCTGATCTCAAATGCCAACTAGCTCCTATCTTTCGAGCTTTTTCTTCCCTATCTTAAAGAAGGAATTCGACAGAGTCGGTCTGATTGAGAAATAGACATCTCAATCTCAGAGATAGATAGAGAATTTCCTTTTACTTTGAATACGTAACTGCGGTTTCACCTTCAAACCTTCAAGCAGCAGGGAGACGAGACATCTCTTTTATTCAAAGCAGACCAAGGCAATCCCGGTCAACCTCCGCTCGGTTCACTGAACTCGAGCTAACTTTAACTTAAGGGAGGTAAGAGAGCCCATTCCAGAATGTCCCCCTTACCCGGTTGCCTGAACATACATTCAGGAACCACCTTGAAATCCTGGGGTTTTAGCTCTTTTCGGAGATAATCCACAAAGATACCACGGATGTAAGGATTAAGAGGTCTGCCCCGCAAACGTTAAAGCAGTACCGCCCTATTCTCGGAGGATCCTGCCCAATCAGCATCACAGTAGCCTGCCACATCAAGACGACCATTATTGGAGTATAACAATCTTTCTTTTCCGACTTTAAATAACGAAGAATAAGGTAAACAGCATCTAGGTGATGAGTGCATTACGCATGCATGAACTGACTCGCCACGCTCACAGCATAAGAAATAGCAATTCGGGACGAGTGATAGTAAAAGTAAAATAGATGAGTCTTCCTACCAACCGCTGATAGGAGTTGGGATTAAGAAGCAAATCTGACTTTTGGTCAATCGTCTCTACAACAGCTGCAATTCATTCCTCCCTACCTACTACAATATAGGTAACCGCCCGCCCTCTAACCTCCTCCTCCAAAAAGAAAGAGTTGGTTCGGCTTCCCCCTCCATTGCTATGCCCCCCTGGCGCGGATCGCTCACCCTTCCCTTCTTGCTCTTTATATCGTGGTAGCAAGCATATAGCAACCTGCTATCTATCGATAGGCACGCCTTAAATGATCTTCCTCACTCGGCTTTCAGTAGACCTCCTTCTAGAACTTACATGAAAAAGCATAATATCTTTGTCTGGAAGGAAATTGAGACTCGTTCCATATTACCTAGATAGACAAGAAGAAAGTAGGGAAGGACCCCGTAATGATACGGCTCTGCTACTCTATATAAACAAATGAAATTGATCGATGTCTACGATCTTACACTTGATTGAAAACTCCTTTTTAGATCTTTTCCCGGTCGTCAAAGGAGAAGTGAATAAGTATGCTATGCGCAGACCGGGGCTTGCGGTCTTAGTTTCCTCATTCCAATCTTAAAGGCTAGGAGAGCGGAAAAAACAAGTACAAACCATCTTATCCGGGATTCTCTTGGTCTATCCTATAGTTGATTACGGCTGCATTTAGGATAGGAGCGATCTTTTCATCACACTATTAATATCGTAAGAGAAGAAAGATGTTAGCTTAGGGCAGAGCCACAAGGCTACCCGAGTTCACAGACGTCCTCTTGTCCCCTTCATTACATTTAAATAGGTTTTTACTTCTATCTGAGTAGAAGATATAAAATCTTTGTGAGATGGACGAATCGTTTTTTTTTGTCTATCAAGTCCCGTGTCTTTCTTGGGTCAACAACCAAGCACATCTCAATATAGTTCTTCATTCACTACTCGTACAGGCTGTAGTTCACAGTCTGTTTGGAGGGAATCATTTATTCTCTTTGAATCATGCCGAAGCTGGATAAATTGCTAAACCTCTTTGAAAACCAAACACCTACCATTCAAGTGGGTGTTTGTTTTGTCTTCGTGGTCTTCCTTCTCTTTCTTGCTTTCGTTATAAGGTTCCTCTTCCTTTATTATCCAAAGACCTTGGATCAATTAGTGAATCATAATATAAAGCAAGCCGCCCAGCAGGGTGGCGGTGGTTTTACATGATTTCTCCTATAGCTGGCTGAAAGGGGTAACCCTGAAGTCCCGCTATATTCAACGGTCCGCACATGTCGAGGGAGATAAAGATTAGCCTTTTTTTTATTTGAGAAGGCCGGGTTTAGCAATCGGCTACCGGCGTCGAGAGAGATTTGAGATTCCGTAAGTAACTTAGTGAATGCTCTCTAAGAAGAAAATGAAATATGAACAACCGCGCTGGTCGTAATAGAGCGACTTTCATGCTAGAGCAAGAAAGTTCCATTTCAGGGAAGGACGACGTACCATGATACTTTCTGTTTTGTCAAGTCCTGCTTTGGTCTCTGGTTTGATGGTTGTACGTGCTAAAAATCCGGTACATTCTGTTTCGTTTCCCATCCCAGTCTTTCGCGACACTTCAGGTTTACTTCTTTTGTTAGGTCTCGACTTCTTCGCTATGATCTTCCTAGTAGTTTATATAGGAGCTATAGCCGTTTCATTCCTATTCGTTGTTATGATGTTCCATATTCAAATAGCGGAGATTCACGAAGAAGTCTTGCGTTATTTACCAGTTAGTGGTATTATTGGACTGATCTTTTGGTGGGAAATGTTCTTCATTTTAGATAATGAAAGCATTCCATTACTACCAACCCAAAGAAATACGACCTCTCTGAGATATACGGTTTATGCCGGAAAGGTACGAAGTTGGACTAATTTGGAAACATTGGGCAATTTACTTTATACATACTATTTTGTCTGGTTTTTAGTTTCTAGTCTTATTTTATTAGTAGCAATGATTGGGGCTATAGTACTTACTATGCATAGGACTACTAAGGTGAAAAGACAGGATGTATTCCGACGAAATGCTATTGATTTTAGGAGGACTATAATGAGGAGGACGACAGACCCACTCACGATCTTCTAAAGGTATCGGAGATTTTTTGGTTCGAATCCAATTCGTGAGATGGCAGTGATCTTTAGCTGGTCATGGCTATAATGTACTCTTTTCCTTGGATTCATTGGAACCTTCTTTTTCTTCAGAGCCCAAGAAAGATCGTGTTTAAATAGTTCAAAGTCAGCGGCAAGGTTCGGAATCGAACTTTCGCTTACTCGACTTATTGCTAGAGAGCCAGCCCTGTCCCTCCGAAACTTGGGCAAGACGTTGCTAACGCTTGACTGAACTCTGCCACTACTCTTCTAAAGCTATAAGCAAAGCAAAAAAAAAAATGACTCAACAGAAGACATGGCACGGTACTCGGCTTCTGTGCTGGACTTGGATACAGTTTCTTCTTTCTTGCTTTTTCAAGAGATCAATGATGAGCCAAGGAAAACATAATAGCCCGGTCTCTTGCACGACCACTACTTTTCTTTCAGGGAAGACTGAGCTAAGCCTAGACTTAATCCGTTACTCTTGGCAAAGAAGGGGGAAGGATGCCAGGTAGAGTGCTTATGCCCGGGCCTCTTTGAGGCCAGATGGGGAGAAAGCGGCCGTTGCACTGATAGGACTGTAATCTAATCTATCTTTCCTGTTCTTTCCTTGCGGATTAGCTATTCTTGTCCTTGAGGAACTGGTTAAAGAGCTTTGGCAAGAGCAGCTTCAACTTGGGCTTGGGCTTTGGCAAGACTTGGCTACGTGGAGTAGACCTCACTCGCTCTTTGGCTTGCTCCTAGCTTTTCTTTTTCAGCAAAAACTCTTCAACTTGTTGGGCAGGCTTTGATAAGCCCTTTCAGTCGAGTACTATCAAGCTTGCTAGCTGTAGCTTTGTACCTTGCTTAGCTCTAGCTTCTGCACTTTGCTCGGTTCCATCTCGGAGCAATTTTAAGATCCTCCGAGTGCAAAGCTAGCAGCAGAGTGATTCCATACGCAGATTTAGTCCTATACACTACCTCGATTAGAATAAATTCCAACAAAGCTATAGCCCATTGTTCGTAGCCTCTATAGCTATAGCGAGCACCTGGTCCTAGTGGCATACCTTGAAGGTTACATATACTGCTCTAGATGCCAGTAGGACTCGTCGATCAACCAGTGGAGAGAATAGAAGCATAAGTATAGGCAAAAGTGGGAGGGATGAGAGAGCAAGCTGGCGTGAAGGCAAAGGCAAATAACATCCAAACAAAGCAAGCCCTAGAAATTGGCAGGGGGTACTCATTTTCTTCGAAACCTTCGGTATAGGCTGTCCTGGCTCGTTAGGTCCCAATAATCCAAAGGATACAAGCTTCTAGTTAAGGCCGAGTCGGAAAGCTTTGTTTGTAGAGTCTCTTTCAGTTCAGGTCTTGAATCATTTGTCAAAATTTTGAAGGGAGAAAGACTATAGGGCTAAGAGGAGCTTGCCATATATGATTAGTTTGATAGGAAGATTGGGCCCCGCCCCATCTCCTACTGCATTTTCATTCGGATTCTAAGTTGGATTCGCTATTCTCTTTTCCGTCAGTAATTCGAAGATGACCCTTTTTTAGTTGTGCCCTTTCCAAGTTATTACCCCACCCCGCCTCCTCGAAATAGACCGGAAGGACTATAGATAATAGCCTCTTTGGGTGAAAAAGAAAGATTTTTAGAAGTTAGTTGGTAGGTCAAATGGTTTTCTTGAGGTCCTTAATGAAATAACTGATATGGAGAAGTAAGTACGTTATGAGCACTCGTTATTGTAAGCCCTTGCTTGTTAATAGAATCTCCCCAAGGCATAGTCGAATTTTTATCTCCTGATCCGCTTTCGACTTTCCCCATTTGTTTCCACGCACGGATTCTTCCACTTAGAATCTTTCTTGCCGGCGTCTGGATTCCTTCTGTTTTCGTGCGTGCCGAGGCTTTCAGCCTTACCCAACCAAATAGGGGGTGGCGTTCTATTCCAAACTGAATCATGGGCTGGGCTCACTCACTTTCTTTCTATAGAAAAGGGTTCTATCATAAGCTTATGTGATCGGGGCCGGCATTTCAAGAATCCATAAGCCATCATAAGCTTCTTTGAAAGTATCCCTTCATACACCACTGTGATAAGATCGCATAAACGGTCTTCTAGCCTAGGGATCAACGCTTCTGTTTCTATTATAATAGAATCCGCCCAGATGAAAGATCAACCGCTGTCCTCAATAAGCTTCATTAAAATATGGATATGCATGCCATAGAAGCCACTTAGTAAAGAGAGAAGCCATTGAACAGAAGGCGGGGTCATTAATGAGCAGGGAATAGCTTTTGTGACAAGGCATGGTATCGCATTCTATGCAGATCGATAGTCGACAAGTCCAACCTCCTTCTACGACCAACAACACTTTGTAGATTAAAACAATGGAAAAATAGAGCTGCACGAGCTGAAAAGCGTCGATCCACTCCCTCCATCATCATCCTCGAATGGAAAAGCGGGAAGAAGGCGAGATATACCCGACCTGGTCAAGGAAACCCACACCTTATTGGGATCCTTAGAGCGGGTTGAGATCCTCTTTGATGCCTTCCCTAAAGACCATTAGAGAATTCAAACATTATTGAAGGTATTGGGACATTCAAGTAAGCAGCCAGCATTCTATTCATTGATCAATAAGTGCTTGAAAGCCTCAAGCTTTTTTTTAGGTAAAATCTCTTCCTTCTTATCATTCATCTTCTTTTCCTATCCGGGGAATCAATCCTCTGAGATTGTCCGATCATAGCTGTCTTAGATGAGTTCTAACATTCGATTAGGGCCCGGAGTGACCACACTCTTCATGAACAGATGTACCAGCTCTTACGAGATGGGAAGATAGGGCATGTGGAAAGAAAGAAGAAAAAGGGAAGAATTGGGAAAAGCGCGCATTTACATCTCATGTCTGACTTCCTGAAGCTTGAAAGAAAGCTCTTCTCGTCCCGTCCTTGCCACGCCTGTTAGCGGACTGATCACAAGTCCTACAAGGGATCGGGGTCTTTCTTCTCACGTGTCGATAGTTATCTCTTTATGATCAAGCAAGGAGATGGAGTCTAAACTCTTGTCCGCAAGAGGTCAATCAGTAGTAAGATAGGGATCGGATTGAATCCTTTCTCTTATTTTAAAGGACGGTCCTCTACTTTGACTTTCCCATGGAAGAGAGAATAGCGAGATGGAAGGTTCTCATTCTAGCCGCCTATCTCTATTCGGTCTCGTTGGCAAGGTTATCATCCCTGGCCTTTCTTATCTTCATTACGTAGTGAAAGAACCCAAAGTCGTCGTCTAATTAGAGACCTCTCTCTATCTTCATCTATCTCATTTCGAATACAGAAGTCATCGAAGCCTGCCTTAGAAGACCCATCACACTTAAACTACCTAGAATGAGGAAGAATCAAGGATTTCATAATTTTTCAGGACGAGAGCGTATAATAGAAGAGGATGGAACTGAAGATTGCCATTAATGGACTGAGAAAAAAGTTTTTTTTCTTTGGAACACAAAGTAAATGGCCAAAGAGCCAATAAAGAAGAAAAGAGACTTCTTTGTTTGTCTTGGGTCTACTAGCACTTGTAGGACGAGCTTTCGCTGAGAAGAAAGCAGATATTAGCACGGTCCGAGGTGAGATCTAATATAAATAACTCTTAAGCGGATGCCACTCCTTTTTCTTTTTTCGAGTGGAAGAGGAGTGGGAGTCGTCTTTACTTAGTTTATTCTATGTAGGCGCATCAATAATCTTCCTCGTATAGGACGGCAGAGCTTTTCCCACCTCCAGGGCGAGAATACCTGACAAGCTACCTATAGCCTAGGAGTTTCCAAAAAAAGAAGGTTTCAATTTCCACCTTGTTGAAGATCTCATGTTCATGGCTCAAGAGACTTATTCTCCATCCCCTTCTTCGTCTACCACCCTTTCCAAAGAAACCCTAGCCAACGAATAGGCTGGTGAATATAATATGGCCATCGTTGTCCCCTTCGAAAGTAACCCCGCTCCTGCCTTAGGTCCTTGCTTTCTCAAAAGCCCAGTCTCGGATCTCATCCACCAATCTTCCCCCGGAGAAACCTTCTTTCAATCGTATGCCCGTGCTTGACACAGAAAGTCCAGAAATGGCTTTCTTCTTTTGATAATACGAGGACAACTCCTCTTTTAATAAAATGATTAGTCTCTGTAAGAGAAACCGTATTAGGCAACAGTCAAAAAGCCAGATGAGATGTGATAGCTCTTTCAAGTAATGGGCGGGGACGACTACTTACTGGCTGAAACAACAGAGCTCTCAAGGAGATAGAGAAAGACTAGAAGCCAGCAGAAGGGAATCCAAGGGATGAGAATGACTCGAGCGAAAGCTTAAGCGGAAATGAAAGAGTAGGGTGGAGAGGCGAAGGGACCAGCTGGATCAACATGAGCTTACCTTCTAATATGCGAGGGAATTACAAAAAAAAAGGGGAGATAAAGCAATAAGTAAAAAAATCTTTTTAGCCAAGAGTAATTCTTTACTATTTGCTCTTATGGAGCACTCTAGTATCCCTTACCTGCTTGAGATATTGCCTTTACTCACGAAGAAAATGAAATCTTATCGTTAGGGTTGGGAGATCGCGAATCCTTAGAGCGTGGGTGAAAAAGAGTAAGAGAGTGTCTAAGGACACTATATCTATCCTTGTATCCTTAGTAGGATATTATATAGGGTGAGCAAAGCCTAGGGAACTAGTGGGTTTTTAAGGGGCTTAGCTTTTTTCTGCTATTGGTTCATCTTAAGACTGGATGTAAGGAAACTGGCCTGACCTATTAATATGAAAAACAAACTGAGACTCAGTCTAATACTCGGTATATGCCCTACTGGGACTCTTACATTAGGAAAAGAGCATTTTCTAATTTAAATACGTCATGCGAGTCAGATTAATATATGGAGTGAAAAAAGTTCTAGCTTGGCTAAAGGCTTTCACTTGCCAGAAGATAAAGAAGATTACAGTCTTTCTAAAAATGATTCTAGGCTATAGCCTAACCTGTAGCCTATTAAATCCTGCCTTTTGCCCCAAAAAAAGAAAAAAAAATGATAAAATGAAAAGTGACTGTATTTGCTCTAGTTTCAAAACGAACTACTGCTTGTCCTGCACTTTCTAATGTTACAGCCCGGAAAAATGAGGAGGGGTCTTAATACTAGAAAAAGCACAAAACATATTAAAATAGTTTTAAAAACCCTATGACAATAGTCCATCAATTAGAATTAGAGTAGTCCTAAAGTAAAGAAAGGAGTGCTTGATTGACCTAATCCCATTTGGTAACAAACACTTTTTGGGGGGAGAATAGAATAAAAGAAAGAACGGATAGCGGACGCGGACTGAAGGACAAAAAGAAACTCCTCAACCTCTGAGTTCTTCAGTAGATAGGCGATTCCTCATCACGCCTAGAATATAGAATCTAAATTTGTTTGGTACCGGTTTTTTTTGTTTATTGCTTTCACTGGCCTTCCCTGCCGAGGAGTTAGAAAACTATAAGAGTCAGCCCACCCAGCCGCTATCAAGGATAGTTTTGAAATAATGCTAGAATGTGAGGGAAAAAAGGAAGACGCTGACATTCAGACTCGGTTGAAGCCCCTTTCACCTTCTTTTCTCGGGAAAAGCCTCTCAGTCCTCCCATAGAAGAGTAGACGAGAATGGCACTTGTGCCCAGAAGTCATTCAAAACTAAAACACCGTTCGCCAACTACTCTACTATTACTATTGATCACTCGTGAACCAAAAAATTTCAAATTCAGGAAAAGCCGATTGGCGGCATCATCCTCTTCAGTGACAGCTTCATCAGAAGCGAAACTAAAAAGGCCTTTTTATGAGAGGAGAGGCCAAGGCCTCCAAAAATACCTGCGAAATTTGAATCTTCTAGTTTGATTTCCACTCTGCGTTATCTATAGCGGGTCAAGCCTTAGGGAGTCTCTTTTCGGAAACCCTTAGGCTTTTTTATTGGC
Organism: Fagopyrum homotropicum; assembly: GCA_033239125.1. NCBI lineage: Eukaryota > Viridiplantae > Streptophyta > Magnoliopsida > Caryophyllales > Polygonaceae > Fagopyrum > Fagopyrum homotropicum. Next base: position 63,169 of record BSWB01000015.1, read on the forward strand.
TTTCCGGGAATTGTGAAAGTAGTAGAGCCTGAAAGTAGCGCAGAATACTTTCTTTTCTTCACTCATCTTCTTTGTATACAAGGACCATACATAGCCTTCAGAACCGGGAGAAGTTGTTGTGAAAGAATCTATTCCAAGAAATAACCGTAACGTAGATAAAGAAGATACATTTCTCTATAGAACGATTTCTCGTGAGAAAAGAAAGAGATCACGAGTTTGAGGATCGGTCAATGAAATTGCTTTAGTAAAGAAACGCCTTTTAGCAGTCTCACTTGAATTCTCTCTCCGGCGGTGATCTCACTTCAGTAGTGGGATGAATCTGAAGGGAAGGAAAGATATGTGTTCTCCCTATCCCATCGAGGTAATGAGTCCTCTATCAAGACGTCCCCCGCAAGCTTGGCTGGAGGCAAGCACGCGAAGATTGTCACGCAAAGACTTGAAAGATTGATCAAATTCCCTATAGAACCCTAGTCTAAAAGTAACCATAGTAGAAAATATGGAACCATCAGTTGATTCGTTCCAATTCATTGGTTTAATCCAGTATAAATATAGACGGGATCGTCGTCTTGACAAACATGAAATTAAAATTGGGGGGTCAAAAATGGTTGGTTTTGTTCCTCGAGCCGGTGATGAAGATCTTTCTTTAACGAAACGTTTTCTATTTCTTTCTAATGGATTGGTCGTACTTTACTGCAAGAATATGAATGACTCGCTATTAACTCGGTTTCTGGGTCATAATCATAAGATTATGTAGGAGAGTTGGCCGAGGTGGTTTAAGGCGTAGCATTGGAACTGCTATGTGGGCTTTTGTTTACCGAGGTTCGAATCCCTCTCTTTCCGTACCCCTATCAACACCTAATTCACCAACGTTACCGAAACTCATTTTTAAAATCACAATGGAAAGGTCAATTAAAATTTCCGATCTTTCTATTTTACCCAGTTCATATCTTTGGTTTCGTGTGTTCCCGAGAGGAATTCGATCTCTTCTCGGGGTACCGCCTCCTCATTGAAGAGGTTCTTTTTTGCATCCCTATTTTTGGGTGATAAAGATACAGGCATATTTAAAGTCTTGATCTAAACAGACATAAAATGAACAGCTCTATGAGCGAGTCAAAAGTTTTTTTATAAGTAACGAGAAGCTCTCAAGAGTTTCGATCATCAACAACGGAAAAGTCGTAGCGCGTTTAGCACTCAGTGCCAGCAAGACCTTGCATGCGTGGAGCTGTAAAATGGTCAGACACTGACATCGATTCCTGAGTCATTGGTCAGGAAGAACAAACAGGGTAAATAGTTGTTACATGGGTTGAGCTTTCAGTAAGTCCTCATTTCTCGGCTCACTAGACGGGGAATATGCGTACAGTAGAAAAAGCAGCTTGAAGCAACTAGCAATGCTACCAAAAATCAAGGAGAGTTTTACCAACCCTGCCATCCTAGAGCGTTAGCGTACAAGAAGGGCATTTAGCAATTGAGTTAGTCACACATTTTTTCTCAGATTGTAGAAGTTTTATTCCGATTGATTTGGTGTTTAGTTGGCTGCACTCTGGGTCTCACCTAAGATCCGCAGTCTACCCGAGGCTATCGTTAACTGGGGCACGCGAGAACCAATGGTCAGTACCTCTTGACTAGGGAAGGGGTTCTTGGGAGATAGCTCTGGTTCGTGCGCATTAGAAGTAGACATGAGTGAAAGACCTTGCCTCAGTGCTCTCGCTTTGAGGGATTCCCTTCTCGCTTGCTTGCTTAGAACCTGTCATCCACCTAAAGATAGCCGGTAGTTTACTACTTGCTTGTTAAAGGATTTCAGTAGCTACCCGTAGACGCTACTCGTATGCCGTTGCCTAGGTTCATCGGAGCCTGTGAAAAAGGAGAACTCCTAGCTAGTGGTTCCGGTCCGTACCTCGCGGAAATGCAAAGATTCCAGAGAAGATGTATCGGATACCCATTCCATAGAGGTCGACCTTGAAGCAAGCATTAGTCGTTCATCCTCTATTCTAATGGGAAGTGTTGAGATATCCGGGCTGTTAAGCCAAGGACCTCCCGGAGTTTTGGAACCACCCATTCAGGAGTTTTTCTTCGACCTCTTGCAAACCCAGCCCCTAGCCCGGAGATGAAAGCAGCAAGGATTTTTTGTATACTATCTACAAAGTATGTGCTAGGGAAAGAAAGCAAGCTGAGCAGTTCCGCTTGCTTGTGTTAAGCATAACGCTCTCTCTTCTTCTACTCTAAAGATAGATCTTTTCCTGAGATAGGGTGACCCTTCCAGACTAAGTCAAAATTTTATTGACCTTCGCTTCGAAGCACAGGTTTTTCCTCTTTTTTAAAAAATATTCTATATAATCCTCCTATTATGTATAAGCATAGTAACTATTTTACGTTTACTGACAGCTTAGTGTGGATAATGGGACAACAGGCCCACCTCTCCTATCCTTAGTAAATATCATGCTTGTCAACGCCTTTAGGCAGGCTACTGGCGAATGTGGACTCTGGTAGCGAAACTTCATTCCATAGTTAGCGGCAATGCGAAAGAAATGAAGCTTTGGGATCTTTATCCATCCATCCGTTCTGGGCCCATTCCAGGTCATTTAGGGCTTTAGCTTTATAAGGCGCGTTCGGAATTGGACGTTGCAAGTAAGCTAGGCCTTTTCTCTCGTCGGATTGAGAGATCGTCCTTCGTGCCTGGGAGTTGAAGCGCTAGGTTCCGTTTTCTTTCCATCCCACCGCTCCTATCCCATGAAGGGAGCTACCTTAGCACGAGATCGGCATATTGCAGGTCTTTGAGCTTTTGTCCCTGTACGTTGAGAGAAAGGGCTTGTGAAAGATGAAAACCTCCATTCTTATCTTCAGCATACTGATCTCATCTTGGATCACAGCCAAAGGAGAGGGTGAAAAGCTGGTTCTTACGGATCATCCTATAGCATGTGATGAAAACTCCTACCGCTTTTCTAGTGAACTACCCACCAAGCCTTTAGTCCTAGACGAGAGTAGAGCTAATCTAAGCGAGGAGGCTCTAGGATGAGCCCATCGGAGCATGAAGAAAAGAGGCGACACGTGATAGAGAAAGGAGCTTATTCGCTCGACCCTTCACTACCGCTAACGCCCCTTGTGCTATACCCGGATTAACTAAGATCGTTGAAGGATGGCACCTGGAGAATTTACATTGATAGTCCGAACCATCAATCAAATAAAAAGAAAGATTGCCGCTTGGGACAACATGGAGAAGATCTTGGCTGGTGCTAGTCTATTTTCTTTGATTGATCTGGGAAGGGCTTACCACCAGATCCCGAGCCAGGAGATTAGTTACTGCTTTGAAGAAGCTCGTTGTAACTGGTTGGATGAAGGAAGTCCCTGGAGTGCAGTGTCTTTGGAAAAAGTCTAGTAGCTGAAGATGTAAGAGTGCACGTTGTGGAGCCTAGAGCCCGGGAAGCTCTAAAGAAAAGTTCAAATAGGAAAGATAGCGGAGGCTCTGAAGCTTAGGAGAGGAGACAGTTTCGCTGCCGTTAGATTGTGTGTCAACGTGAGTCAACGTCAGCGGAGGAAGACCCAATCAACACAAAGCCAAAGCAGTTTGTACGAGTCTCACTTAGAGGAACTACTACCATCTAGTAAGAAAAGGCTTGGATCGAATAAGCTATATCTGAGCTAGCCGGCCCGAGACCGTTGGAAAGGAAAGACAATCTTTCACTTTCAATAAAAAAGAGCCGGACCATAGCAGAAGAAAAGGGCCCAAACCTGGGCAGAAGTCCCCTTCCGCGGGGCAACTAGAAGTCCGGTAGCAAAGCCAGGAAAAGAGCATTGCCAATATGTGGATTTGCCGAGGTGCCCAACATTCCTGACTGATGGATGTCTAGATCTTCCCAAAGATGTACTTTCCAGTGTCAAGAACCTACTAAACCAGACTCAGGGATCCGCTCAATGGTCCTATTTGAGGTACCGTGCCCGATTCTAAGAAATAGAAGAAGTTGCTCTTAAAGATAAAATTCCTGATACAGTCAACTACAGCTAGCGAGGAAGGAAATGGGAAGTAGAAAGCAAAGAGCACTACTAAATAGGCATTAGCACGCAGAGCAATAGTAAGCTACTTCACTCGAAAAAGAGACTCAATTGCTCACCGAAAAAAGGTATGATTGTGCCTTAAGCAAGTCCAGTGCTTTTTTTCTCTTATTCATCATAGTCAGTATTCAAAAAAAAAGTATCTCCCCTACTGAGGGAAGTCTGGTTTGCTGCTCTTCAAGTTAGAGAAGGACCTTAAACCATCCGGGGACCGGCTTCGCGAGACCCTTTCGGTCCACACTGGAGAACTCGTCTCTCGGGCGTTGCTCTATTGGGCGGAGGATCACCTTTCCTACTAGAAGTTTACTAGAGGAGCAGGAAACAAACACACTAACATACGTAATAGAGAGGTGAACCAGGTTCTGTTCTGAGCCAGGAAACCCACTCTTAGTTTTCGTATGATTAGATTGGGCCATAGCTAGGTGAACCAGATTGATCGAAAACATAGTCCAACTTGCATGTGTTAAGCATATAGCCAATAGCTTTCTTAGCGTACTGCCTATAAGCCTTAAATAACCTGCTCTTACAAGAAAGTAAGTAATCTCAAGGCCGGGCATTCATCCATGCTTTTAGGCATAGCAATTAGCCCTTTCCGCGAGTCAGAAAGCCTGATTCCGTGCGCTGATCCTTCTATAGTAGGAAGACAAGATTGCAAGGGAATCACTAGTTCCATGCCTTCTACTTAGGCAACCCGAATCCGCGTATACCTACTCTAGCAAGAGAGCAAACTACCAACGGATCCTGCCACTTCTGTAACAGAGGCTAAAAGGTGCGAACGAAGAAAGCTTGTTTGGGCTTTTAAAGGCTTCGCACCTCTTGTCGTGTCTCCCGTCATAAGACAGCCGGCCAATACGAGGGATTTACTTAGGCGCAATAGCCTGTTTGAATAGAATCCGTAAACCGCTCTATCGCTACACCCCGTGTTTGCCCGCTACACCTGATCTGTTTACTTACTTACTCTTACGCCGCTAACGCGCCCCTTTGTCAAACAGGAAACTTCCGATCGACTTCTGCCGGGTTGGTTGCTCGCTTCCAAAGCCCTAGGCAAGAGGGTCCCATACTGTCCTGTCCTGAACTAGAACTCGAACAATTGGCTTTACTTTAGCTACATGGACAGTTTCACCGACCTAATGGCCAATAAACTACAGCTGGAATCCGGTTATCCTATTTATTTCCACTTCCTTATAGGCACCTCTATCGATAAGGCTTTGGAACGGCAGTTTCACTTACTTCGCATGTCTGGTGGACCTTCTTCAAACTGGCCTTTGAACTTTAGCAAATAGTCTATTGGATAGAGCGGAGAGAGCTCGTTGGGGAGCTCTTTGCTAATCGAGGGCTTCACTTCCGATTTCGCAATTTGATTCCCTGCTCTGGTTCAAAACTAGCTTAGGCATCTTACTCAGTCTCGTTAACCGATTCACTTTCACTCACCGTCTCGTTACCACGCTAGCTGAATAGCCAGGCATTTACCTTGGAATGGCGGGACTGAAGACCAAACCTTCATTACATTACAAAGGGGGCTCCCCTGTTTGCTTTCGCTTAGCCTTATCTTATAAGCCTTGCTAGGATAATTAAGGAAAACCTTGCTTATCCTTCTGATGAGCAAGCTTTCCTCTAACTAAGTTAGACTGCCTCTTACGAGCAGGTAACCCACCTTCTAAACCATGCCCCACTAGACTTTATTCTGAGCTAGCTTTTCACTCTTGGTTTTCGTATCATCTTATTGGACTTATTTCAAACAAACTCGTTACACTCGCACCTGATTACACGGGAGCGAAGAAAACCACATGGGGAGCACGCTTCCACCTGCATGAACAGAGGGCCCAGACCTTTTTTTCTCTCGATTCTGGCTCCTTCCCTCTTAAAAAAAGAGTCCGGTCCGGTTTCTTTCTGGAATGTGGAATCATTTTAGTTAGATCGTACCCAAGCCCGCCTCTATTTTCTTATGTGAAAGAGGTGCTTGCTTACTTAGCTCTGCTATATTATATTAATTTTTTTTTATACTTACCTTTATCTACTCCCATCCACCGCCCATGCTTTCAAGCATTGAAATAAGACAACAACCGGGTGTAGAGTGAGCCTAGAGTAGAGGAAGACAACCTTTACCGGTGGGCCCTTGACTACTTCTTCCAAACCTCCTACATATGCTACCGCTGCTGCAAGACCTCTTCTTCCCCGAGCCGCCGATAGGCCAGTGAAAGCCTTTCGTCCACAGCATCTAACTGAGCCGACCCGCCTTAGTCTCCCAGATCCACTCATTGACTTAAGCACCTGGGAAAGAATATTACGTACTTGAACCTCACAAGACAAGGGAAGTCGCCTTCTAATTCGGGCGAAGGAAGATTCATCCATTTGATCTCGCCTGAAGAAGAGCAAAAAGAAGAAGCAGGAGGAGAATTCTTTGCGCTTGAGCCCTTGACAAAAGATCTTCACCTTTGAGAGCTGCACTGGGGCCTCTGAACCAATGTACGTACTACTTCCCGCGTCATGGCCAATGCACTATGATCCGTGGCAACAACTATCTATCTTGGAAACACTGCCAGTTTCCTTGCCGAACATCTCTTTTCCTTATGAGACTCGAAAAGAAACTGATTAAATCATCAAGAAGTAGTCTTTTCAATTCCACTCTAGTTCACCTTACGCTATTCTTTTGCTCCTCTTCCATGATGAATTAAAGTAAGCGCAGCTATCCCCTATATGTGTAAGCCCTTCCAAGGGGATACTATATCAGGGGCACACCTGGAGCCAAGCCAGACCACCCGGTCTTTCTTTCTTCGAAGTCAGTGTTCTTACGGCAAAGCTGGATGCCTTCGACCTATCCGCTTCATTCCCGAGTTTCACTTCACTTGGACACAGCCAAAGAGGATAAAAGGGCTTTCTATTTCATCGAGCCTTAGCTTTGTTGAGGACCTAAGAGCATACTGGAAGCCCTACCACAGAGACTTTATCCCCGGAACTTGCATTGGTCATCCCTTCGTTGTTAAGGGAATCCACTACCAAAGGGGAAGTTTTTTCTTTTTTCATACCAACAAGAAGGCCCTTATATAAAGTGGGATGGAACTTTCTTCGCTAAAGGACTGACGTGGCTTGCCTTCAACTAGGTTTGAGTAAGCCAGGGCTACGATCAGACGATATTGCCCATTGATTTAGCCTTTAGTTTAGTAACAGTAACTATTTTCTTTCTTTGTAGGCTACTAGTTTAGAATCCTGGTGTCACTTTCATTCAAGAGGTTTGAATTACTATTTCCAATTTGATGCTAACCAACGTTAGAGGAAGGTCATAACTCGTATTAGAAGGAGATAGACCCGGAAGGTATCAAAATGGGAATTCAATTACGACGTACATAACAGAGTAGGAATTGAATGCTGCCTATTGAAAGGGCTGCGGCTCTTGCACAATTTATACATTCCACACCAGTTACAGGGAAGATCCTACTATTTAGGGTTTGGAGAAAAAGGCAGTCTTACATGTTTAGATGGAAATCCCATCCCTGTGGGTCCCCTCTATAGGACTAAAAAACGATCGCTATATAATATGCCTAAACAACCATAATAAAAGCCCGAAGATGAGCGAGCAGTAAGACGGAGGGGAGGCCCATGCTAGCTCCACGCGGGAACGGGAAGAAGCAAATCCTGCACCTTCACCTGCGAAGCGCTACGCTCCGCTTCACGAAAGACTACTTTCCAAGCGAACTACTGAAGACAGACTACTGGGAGTGGGAATAAAGCTCAGCCCTTAGCCCTGAACTCCTTCAATATCGCACCTACTACCAAAGACTGAACCAAAGAAGAGATGTCTATGTCTATCCCATCTCTCCCTCACCCCGCAGCTCAAACTCCGCATCCTGATCCAGATCCAGCTACGGGACTTACTAGAGCTACTACGCATACTAGAATTGGGGGAAGGTCTTGCAGAGCCTAAAAAAAGGCATATAAGACTGTAAGAATCTTCCTAAAGTCAAAGTAGCAGAAAGACATGAAGTAACTAAACAGCGCTTTAAAACTAGTCAATGTGGGCATAGAAACAAGAAAAGAAAAAGACCGAACCAGCAAGACTAATGTCTACTTATACTTTTGAGAGGTCCACTTATAAATTAGAGAAAGTGGAATGCATTTTTTTATATCGCTATCGAAAAAGAAGGGATTAGCTTGATTCATGTGGACCGATGCCCATAGCCCGAGAACAATTTAAAGAAATCGATGAATGTGCCCGGACCAAGCAACAAATAAGCGCTAGCAGAGAGATTGGACCTATAGACTAGGCACCAAAGGAAGAAGCAGGCAAGACACTCTTGTTGGACAATAATGGGTCTCAAAAGCCCATTTAGAGCATTTGAATTGGACCTTCTCGTACACCCAAGGACTCGTTACCTTCGATTAACCCGTTTGCTACTTCCGACTGCCCCCCTTCTTGTTGGGTGACCGGCCCATTCTTAGACTTGATGAACTCCTGTCGCTCGCGCTCCACTACAGGATACATTACGTCCTTGGAAAGAGTCCCCGCTTTCATGGCGAGCCAAGCCAAGTAGCCACACCAGCATTCACCTCAGCAGGTGCATTTTGCACAATAGCCGCATTCTCAGCAGCAAGGCATCGTTTCAGTGGTAAGTTCTGACCGTATTGGTAGCATTGGTTCTTGGAACATAGGCCATTCTCGGTGACGGGTTGACCCTATAAAACAGAGGAATTACGCCTAAAAGAGGATTCATTGTTGTCGGGGACTAATACACCACCTGCAAGACCATACATAATAACCTACATAGAAGACTTCGACTGCCGGCCGTAAATAGGCCAATAAGATAGGGGAATGAGTCCAAGGGCTAGACAAGCCCGGATGCTACTACATGTACTGCTGCAAAAGATTTATTCTCTTACCCCATCCTTACACCAAGAAGGGTACTTTGTTACTAGCCAGGAACTTTCGCTTACTCCCTAAAAAGGACTAATAAGGAATGCAAAAAAGAAAGGAATCAAAAGACAGAAAAACAACCCCTTAGTTCCTTTGGTTTGGCTCGTTACGCTCCTTAGTAAGCGGATGGTAGAACTTCAATGCACTTTTACCCTTGACCTTACTGGCTTTCTGACTTTTCTAGTCCGCCCATCGACTACTTCGAAAGAGATAGCAGACTTAGCCGATTAGATTAGACCGATAGATGGATAGGGAATAGGAATTGACAGGAGTAGACACGGGCTATAGAGAAGGAAATGCCCTAAAGATAGATACTCGATAGGAAAAGCTATGTGTACCGAACGGGAAATCCATACTCGTAGGCGGTGATACCTCAAGCCTATGATACAACATTTTGAAGTAAGAAAGCAGTTGATAACGAAAAGGTAACCCCCGGTCGGACTTGGTAGGGTAGGAGCCGAATAGAAGGCATAAAAAAAAGTAAGAGGAATGAGCGGATAAAGAAGAATAAAGAGATTGGAAAGAGAATATTCATGTATTGAGGTAATCTAGTAGACCCTTAAATAAAAGAGCATCAAACCTAGAAACGAGAGCACGCCCATTACCATCAAACTGAAATAATTGAGAAATAGGAGGAGGGCTAAGCCCGAATAGCTTCCCTCAAACGCATGATGTAGCGACTTACTATGAATAATGCGAGCTAGCATTTGGGGCTAATGTCTGTAGATGTGATACCTCCTGGTCAGAGACGGAGAATCGCTGTTATCGGATCCGGTAATAAACGTATGGCTTATTAGTAGGAGGGAGGCTGAACCGGCTTGCTTTGATTCCGCAGAAGAATCCGGACCAGAAGTAAGCGAGAATATAATCCCATACATTTCCTTGCCCGCTTTTGCTCCGATGAAGGGGAAGTACTGTTGATTGTGTTCCTCGAAGAAAGAAGGATAAGAATGAATGTCACGTACGGCGCTGCCGAAGGGGCTCTTTCAAGAGCCCACCTCGAATACTCAAGAAAGGAGTGGCTAGACAGGCAACAAAGGATGAGGAGGCAGGCAGGTAAATAAAGAAAGTTACATTACCTTAACCGTTGCTTACGGCACGGCAGAGCCAGAAAAGAGCTAACTCTGAGAAGCTACCTTTTCAAAACACTAGTCACAGGCAACTCACCAGAAGTTTGTCCTCCTTTAGGGGATCTCTCAAAAAAAAAGCAGCATCTGTTTCATTCTTCCACCCCCGGTAGACTAGGGACGCTCACTGCTCCGGCTAAGGAAAGGAAGAGACTCTATAAACAGAAATACGTAGTCGCACGAGCGGACGAGACAGCTACTCACTGCTCATATACGAAAGAGAGGAATGGTTCGCGGCCTTCAAGGCATTACGGTAGTGCTTCTCTAGAAAGAAGCAGCGAGGTTGTCCGGAAGAGAGCAGCCATGCGCAACGAAAGCGCTGTGTTAAGATATTATGCTCAAAGCCAAGACCCAAGAAGAGCAGTCAAATTCCAAACTTTTGGTAGATTCCTTTTGATCTAAAAAACAGTAAAAAAATGACATGTTGGAAGAGCCCACCACCCACTTTCTTCCCCCTGCTCCCTTCCTAAAAGACCATCCAAAAGGGAAAGCCAAGAGACTAAACCGGAAATAGAGAATGGAACCTCAGACGAATACATAGCCATAGAGGAGGGAATAGGCGGATTTAGGAATAGGGGATAGATGGTGATCACCCCATCACCAGTCCCTCGATATAGGACTTAGAAGAATAGCATTCCAATTGCAATTATTACCTTAATTTAATAAAGGATAGGGGGATGGGCATACAAAAGGAAGAACAGACACTCGATAGAATACTTCCACCACTTCGACAGCTTACACTAACAGAAAGCCAGACAGACATACTACTTTTAAGACTAAGAGACTAAAGAGAGTTAGAATCCTTACAATGCTTAACATAAAGAAGGGACGGAAAGAAAGACGCATAGGCTACTGGGGCTTCCCCGCAGATCTATTACACATCAAGGCAAAGACTCATACAAGAAAGAGATGCACACTTAACAAAGACTCAAAATATAGATGGAGCGAATCCAAAGCATTGAACCTTACACGACTTACAAGACTTCCAAAGAGACGAAGAGAGTACGGGCTTCTAGACGGAAAGAATGGAAATCGCCAAGCAAGAGGATTTACATCGCGAAGTGCACCTGGTAGACTTAACTCACTCAACAAGCGGGGAAACTTACCAAATGATCGGAAATGGCACTTGCCCGGAAAAGGCACTTCCGCTTACATGAGAAAGGCAATTGGCCAAGGAAGAATCCCACTACCACTTAAGTAAGACAATAAACCATCGGGAATGGTCCTCCACACTTGAAGCTCAGAAATGCAGGATTTGAGATCTTCTAACTTATAGAGTACTCTACCTTAGGAATGCATGACTAGGGGCAGGGGCATTTTTTCAAAGACTAAGAAGGAAAGCGCAGACCCTCCTTTGCTCGTGACACACGAACTGAACTCCCCGAAACTTATTCTTTACTTGAGGAAAGACACATTTCAAGCAGGAAAGAAAGAGAATTGAAAGAGTGCCTCACTTGACTGAAAGCTGGGAAGTGACCCGAAAGGAAAAAGACACTGCCTAAGAAGGAAGCTTTTATTCGAGCTGTTCCGTCTTTGTTTCTTCCATTGTGTTGTTGAGAGAGCCCCTATTGGTAAAAGCTTTATGTTGACAAAATTGAGATTGAGTTGGTGTTCAGTCTACCGAATGAATCCACGAAGCACTCTGTCGGCGGAGAATGTCTAATTTCATAAGAGAAGACAAATGGTATCGTAAAAGTAGAGTCGATTCTATGGTATGCCAGTTGCTTATAGTTAGAGAAGTTCTACGATTTCATGATGCAGCATGGAGTATACCTCAATCTGCGTTAGTTCAGTTTCGGCTTTGTCCCAAATTGACCACTCCTTGAGGCCTCACCACACTACACTTCGGGGCAAGACAAGAGAAGAGGACCGGTCGCTTGTCTTGTATCTTCGGGATACGAGTTGGAGGTCTTCTTTTAGAGAGCTTCAAATAAATACTCGGTATGGACGTTGCAAATTTCCTTAGTCACTTAGTGCTTGTCCTGAAAGAATAAAATGATAGAAAGAAATCTAGACCCTACCACGTCTAATGGCAAAACTTCCCATTTTTCAATATGGCTCTAATTTAACATCAACTGAACCCACTCGGTTTCACCATCGCGTTTCTTTAGCTCTCCAGTAGCAAAGTCCGGGTTTAGCTGTCGATGCAAGCTCGGTCAGGTAAAGCTAGCATTTCGGGTTTCTCAGTTTGCTAGTCTTTTTTTTTCAGGGCCTTATTCTCCGCTGAACTCTTGCTGAACCTTGTATTCAAATAAGTCATCGAAGTTTGAAGTATCAATAGAACGAGGCGTCTGTATCACGGCTATATGCCGAGTAGGTGACAGAGCAGAAAGTGAGATAGGGCATACGACCCCTTGACTTCCATACTTCTACTGGGCTTCGGGGGACACCTTCGATTGAGACGAAATGTCTTCAGCTGCTTGGATGAGAGTGGACTCAGATGCACCGAGAACAAGGGCGCGATCGAAACTATTTCTTTAAAGGATGGAGGGGGGAAGAATCGGAAACCAACATAAAATATATGAATGGATTAGCTTCCCCGGCGGATGGAAATGGGGTTTGGTACAACCAACACAAAGCGAAAGACTAAATTGCATATACAAAGACGACAGACTTTCCTTTCATGCCTAAAGGCTCGTAAGAGGCGCAACAAACAGAGAACTCAGAAAAAGTGCGAATTCCAGTTCTTCTTCTTGTTCCTAGTGCGGGTAGGGACAACTAAGATATTCTTAGTGAAGGATAGGTAGCATTCAAAGCTGGCACTAGAGCCAACCACTACGGACACACCCAATGCGCTTCTTAAGGAATCAGCTTCAGACCGCTCGGCAAAGACTCAGGTTGCCTAAAAAACCGAGGGATTAGTAAAAAAAGCGACGGAATGGCTATAACAGAGTTTCTATTATTTCGTATTAACAGCTACTCTTAGGGAGATGTTTTTATGCGGTGCTAACGATTTAATAACTATCTTTGTAGCTCCAGAATGTTTCAGTTTATGCTCCTACCTATTATCTGGATATACCAAGAAAGATGTACGGTCTAATGAGGCTACTACGAAATATTGACTCATGGGTGGGGCAAGCTCCTCTATTCTGGTTCATGGTTTCTCTTGGCTTATGTTCATCCGGGGGAGAGATCGAGCTTCAAGAAATAGTGAATGGTCTTATCAATACACAAATGTATAACTCCCCGGGAATTTCAATTGCGCTTATATTCATCACTGTAGGAATTGGGTTCAAGCTTTCCCCAGCCCCTTCTCATCAATGGACTCCTGACGTATACGAAGGAGTGCGGTTCGTTCGAAAAATTCCTAGCTCTCTATCTATCGCCGAGATGCTTGCTTAAATGTATAGGTGTGGCTATCGGTCAACAAGACAAGCAGGCATCATAATTCCAATAGCAATTCTCCGCGTTCGTAGCGGAGGTCCATGGCACTAGACCGGTCAAGGGGTGCGATCACCCAACGAAAAAAAGGTCTTGGAATTCTAGAAAACAACTGCTTTTCCGTTAGCGAGTACAGTTCCAGCGGAACTGAGACTTGAACCTGAGACTCAAGGAAAACTACGTAACTATCCGGTCCGGTAAGTGAAAGTAAGAAGGCGTGTGGAAGGCAACTCTGTTTAGCCAGCAAGCATAGGAAAGAAATCCCCCCGGGGAACTTACTTTTCATGCTAATCCATTAGTTCTAGCTCGAAGTTTGCCCTTAGTTGTCTCGATGTGTAGCTGCCGTTAAAAGGCTATAAGTAACGGCATTCTCAGTTAAGATAACAGGATTCAAGCTTGCTTGTGTGTACGTGCTTGTTATAAGTAGATGTAGATGTGAAGGTGCCTAAGGAAACCGCCCTAACCCCCTTAAATACGTTGTTAGAGGCGTTGGCTATTCGTAGATCTGTTATACAGGCGATTTAGCGACTTTCAACCCTTGGACAGCTATCCTTGGCATGCGTGCTACTGGCCCGCCTACTGACTCCCTACTGTCCTGCTACCAAGCATTCTCTCTTTACTCGCCTAAGGGGTGCACTAAGAAAGATTGCTACAACGACAAAAGGAAAGAGTATATACACCCATAAATCGTAGACCGGAACTGCCCTCGCCTACCTGCACTGACTTCCTTGCCTTACGAAAAGCATTTCAAAAGTGGAATTTTCCCGTGTTTTTTGGCATCAAAAGACATATATTAGTTATAAAAAATCCCCCGATTGGATAAGGCAGAGCGAGGGGAAGAGCATGAAACCATTCTATCACAGACAGGAGCCCGAGCATGTAAGCGCTATGGACAGCTAGCCTTTCAAAGAGACAGAGACATGGGTTGAAGAGTGCGACTTTGAGAAAGCGGTCCTTTGCTATCTCTTGCTTTTTCTTTTCATTCTTAAGGAAGTCAGCCCTACCAGCCATGGGAATAGATGCAGTTCCAGCAAGTTTTTTTTCCGCTTAGATTGCCCTGTCCTCAAAAAGAGTTCAGGTATTAGGGAAACAATAAGCATCTATCCTATAATCGTATCCTCTATTTTGAATTCCCAATCTATTGGCTAAGTCTGACCTGGCTAGAGCAAAAAAAGAACTCAGTACTCTTTCTAACTGCTATACCAACAATTCAAAGCTATAGCTACATCACTCAATAGTATGCTGCTATGTCGGAAAAGAATCTGATTAAGTTGATGATCCCTTATTAAAGGACGTAAGGCGATCACATAAAGATAATGCACCCTATAAGTAGTATCTATGGTACCAACGAGGAAGAAAAAGCAAATGAAAGCTGCTTTCCTCTCTTCTCTCTTCCATTATCGAGACCCGTACATACCAAAGATCTAGGTAGCTTATTTCCTTCTAAGAAGTCAGATCTCCTTCCAAAAGAATAAGAGCCTTTCCTTTCGAAACTCTTGAATTGTAAGGAGAGGCCTCATTTTCTTTAGGAGCGCTGTTTTCATCCAACTCAAAAAATCATAAGAGAAGAAAGGTCCACAGAAGGAGTACGCCCGGTTCACCAGATAAAGATAAAGTTCACCAGCCCAGAAGATCAAGATTAAAATAACAAATAAAAAATGGAAATTTTCATCATCAATCAATATGGGTCTAACCTTATGCTAGAACAAGATGCTTCGAGCTCTTTTCTAGCATTCGATTTAGAAACCGATTTGACTCGAAATGTGACTGGTGAGATGTAGAAGGGGGTAGGATCATAACAGAACAGCATTTATGCCCCGAATGCTTGTATAACTTCGCAGTCTCGGAAAAGGGTAGGCTTAGGGTAGCGCTCGAAGGAATACCTGAGGAACAGGAGCCCATTACGAGTATTACGGCCAACAGCCCACTGGAGCAATTGGCCCTTCATCCATCTTATTTGTGGATGCTGCTACTCAGCTTGGGCCTCATATTGATCCTATATACCATCCATGTTTTTTATCGACATTTCACGGCCGGCGCTCCTTGGAAATCCCTTTTCTAAATCCCCTAATTCCATTCTTCTTTCATCACTCGCCGCTCTGTCATTGTCTGATTTTTGGTTGTTTGATCACACTATTCATTATGTATTTACTTATTGTATTTTTGCCCTTGCTCGGTAGTTCCGTCGCTGGTTTTTTTCGGACGTTTTCTAGGATCAGAAGGAAGCGCTATAATTACTATGACGTGCGTTTCATTCTCTTCATTATTCTCTGTGATTGCTTTTTATGAAGTCGCACCGGGAGCTAGTGCTTGCTATCTAAGAATTGCTCCATGGGTTTCATCGGAAATGTTTGATGCTTCTTGGGGCTTCTTTGGCGACCGTGAAGTCACCGGATGATTTGCCGAGTAGATAGATCAGATCCGGACGCGGCTGTTGCTCCGCGGCGATACGGACTCGACCCGCTCCTACCCACCACGGGCACCATAGCATGTCGGGAATAAGGGAGGACATACTGGACGTAACCACTCCCTTGGGGGCTGTGCCGCCTGCCTTTCGATCGATACACAGTTGAGGAGGCCGATCACGAACGCTACAGGTGTGGGAGCGATCTAGTCAGGGAAGGCTAAGACGCGCCTCGCATATGGGGTAGCAAGAGGGCGCTTATGCCCAGACGGTGGGGCCTTATGGGGAAGGGCCCAGCCCAATAGGGACAGCACACCCCCCACTTCAAGCGCACCTCTGTATCGACTGAATAACTCTTTTGTCTAGTCGGTGGAACCGGTGAACCACGCGAGATGGTTAGATGCGTGGGGCAGAGGGCTCGTAGTACGCCCTTTTCTTGATCCAGCCTTTTCTTCGCTTCGGTAGTGAATCACCTAAAAAAAAAAAAGGGCAAGCCTGCACGCTCTATTTTAGACTACTAAGGCGGGCGGGGGACTCCTTCATTAGGGAAGGGAAGAAGGGGCCTAAGCACGGCATCTGCCGTACACTTGAGTGGAAAAGGAAAGCGAGACCGTACCTCTTTTTCCAGGCCTGTTTGGACATACGGTTTCCGCAGAAAATCAAGTTGGTGAGCCGTGTGATGGGAAACCTTCCCGCACGGTTCGGAGAGCACTGAATTCGAATGAGAGGTTCCCCACCACATCATTGCATGCAAGGGTAGCTCCCTCGATTCGCAGATTGGTCCGACTCGTAATTCACTTCTGACTCCGTGTTCGATAGCCCGACCGTAGTGATGTTAATTGTGGTTACATCCATAAGTAGCTTGGTCCATCTTTATTCTATTTCATATATGTCTGAGGATCCGCATAGCCCTCGATTTATGTGTTATTTATCCATTCTTACTTTTTTTATGCCAATGTTGGTGACTGGAGATAACTCTCTTCAATTATCTTGGGATGGGAGGGAGTAGGTCTTGCTTCATAATTTGTTAATTCAGTTTTGGTTTACACGACTTCAGGCAGATAAAGCAGCTACAAAAGCTATGCTTGTCAATCGAGTAGGTGATTTTGGATTAGCTCCTGGGATTTCGGGTCGTTTTACTCTCTTTCAAACAGTAGACTTTTCTACCATTTTTGCTTGTGCTAGTGCCCTAGAAATTCTTGGATTTCTCGTAATATGAGATTGAATGCCATAACTCTTATTTGTATTTTACTTTTTATTGGTGCTGTTGGAAAATCTGCACAGATAGGATCGCATTACTTGGTTACCCGATGCTATGGAGGGTCCCACCCCAGTATCCGCTTTGATTCATGCAGCTACTATGGTAACAGCTGGCGTTTTCATGATAGCAAGGTGTTCTCCTTTATTTGAATACCCACCTACGGCTTTAATTGTTATTACTTTTGCAGGAGCTACGACGTCATTCCTTGCGGCAACCACTGGAATATACAGAACGATCTAAAGAGGGTCATAGCTTATTCAACTTGCAGTCAATTAGGCTATATGATCTTTGCTTGCGGCATTTCTAACTATTCGGTTAGCGTCTTTCATTTAATGAATCACGCGTTTTTCAAAGCATTACTATTCCTGAGTGCGGGTTCGGTGATTCATGCCATGTCGGATGAGCAAGATATGCGGAAGATGGGGGGCTTGCCTCCTCGTTCCCTTTTACCTATGCCATGATGCTCATGGGCAGCTTATCTCTAATTGGATTTCCTTTTCTAACTGGATTTTATTCCAAAGATGTGATCTTAGAGCTCGCTTACACTAAGTATACCATCAGTGGGAACTTTGCTTTCTGGTTGGGAAGTGTCTCTGTCCTTTTCACTTCTTATTACTCTTTTCGTTTACTTTTTATAACATTTCTAGTACCAACTAATTCATTCGGTCGAGACATCTTACGATGTCATGATGCGCCCATTCCTATGGCCATTCCTTTAATACTTCTGGCTTTCGGGAGTCTCTTTGTAGGATACTTGGCCAAAGTGTGACCCGTTAGCCCATAAGTAAGTACTGTGACGAAGCGGCTGTTGCTCACCGACCACGATCGTACGAGGTCACAATTCACTCAACACGATCATCCGGGGTGAACAAGAATTGGGGATCGGATGTGGGCGAAATTCCCGCCAATGGCTGAGATGTTCAGTCGACTCCCTCCCCCTTTGTGGGGGTCCAGACCCCTACGATTGTGAGCAGAAAAGGGGAGGAGGAAGAGGCCCTGGTGAACCGTCATAATTAGTGAACAAGTGTAAGCTTCGCTGCCCGACAGTATAGAAGTACTGACCACACCGAGGGACAGGCCCTGAAGCGAAGGACGGGAACGAGCGGAATCAATGTGTTCCAATTTCTGGCCTTGCACCGACCATCCAATGGACCGTGGAACTAAACGGGCCACTGCCTAAAAAGACTATGTCCAGGGGACCGCCGCCCCCCCACAAGGTACATCTTGCGCCTATGGGCCGCTATAACTATCCAAGAAGACACTCGAAACTGGAAAGATAAAAAACCCACCCACCCGTAGACTGCCAAGCTATAAGTCCTACGACACAGGAGCGGGATTCTCTAAAAAGCCAAGGTCGTAAGTGGCCAAGAGGCCCACTTGGAGACTTGGGATCTCAGCAGAAAATGCGAAGGTTGCTTAAAGCCGGCCGGGGGCCGATAGGAAAAAAAAAAAACGAGTTTAGTTCTGATCTGAGTAGGCTCATAATAGGGAATACTCTAACCCTGGGAACCGGGGCCTGGCCATCCGTCGTTTGCGGTTGACGTTCCGGCAAAGTTTGTCCGTCGACAGTTGAATGTTTTGATCTGGTTTCGATTCATGATCGCATCTGCAAACGTTTTCCCGTGGGCCGCCACCCCCCCAGTCCAGGCATTGATCTATATCACTTCAGAAGAAAGGATATAACAGTACTTACCTTCTCCTTGGTGAGTCGAAGTGATATACATCACCTTGCGATCTAGGTATTCTGTTTTTTGTTTCCTAGACTTTTTGTAAAGGGCCTCAGTCTTCCTTCAGCCTTTTTAAAAAGTCCTCTCGAGCTACTAGGCCAGGGCCAGAGGAGAGGAACTATTTCAAGCAAGGATGCTATGACCTCAGACCTATTCCCGATTGCAGAAGCAGAAGGGCGGACAGCTTAGACTGGTTGGACAGTTGGACATATGACCGAAGAGCTAGTTGCTAACAAGAACAGCAAATCGAATTCATTAAATGGAAATAAAAAAAAATGAGGAAAAAGGGAACGGAAGCGCTATCGTGGACCGATTTCTACTTATTATTGGACATATGACTCTTTGCCATAGACCAATTGCAAGAGATTCGCATTACCATCAGACAGAAAAGAAAGCTCGCTCGACCAAGCCATAATTCAAATGGATAATCACTTGAACCACGGGCTTTAGTATACATAGCGAAGATACGGTCAAAAGAGATCGCTTGTGATCCAGCTTTGCCAGCACTCTATATCCTCCACCACCAATTCTAATTAATAAGGAAAATCTTTAATAAAAAGCCTCGAACTCTAAATTTCTTAAGAGAAGAAAGCTGTTAACGTAGGTCGGATCGGACTACTTCTCTTATGATTCGATGGAGGACCCTGCGAAGCTTATTTAGGAATTGACTGTTTTTGTAAAGAAGCCAACAAAGCCCCAAGCTCAGCCGGAGAATGTAAGTAAGAGATCCGTGGTCAGACGAAGATCAACGCGGGCGGGCGGCCTCTGTGTGCTATCAAGCAACGGGTGAGGGAACCCCTTCTTTTTTTCCATTACTAAAACCTGGTCGAGTGAAATACCTTTCTTCGTCAAAGAGGATAAAAACATTCCCATGAGCCTGTAATTGATCAACAGCTATAGCATAGGTTCATTCATAGAAGCCAGATCTTTCTTCATATGCTCTTCTTTTATCGAAAAATAGGAATCTGTCCATTGAATTCGGAAATCAATCGAGGGTCGCCTGTGACTGTCCATGTAGTGTCCCTCTGATAATAGCTGCAGGATCACACACAATCATAATGAAAAAAGAAAAAAAAGCATAACCAAATCAAAGGCCCCCTTATTAGTAAGGTTGCTTGCTTGTCACACAGATCGTCTTCGTCTTTGGCTCGTCTCCTTCCGAGATAGGCACTTGGTAGTAGGCCCCGACCGTAGATCCAACTTCGAGAAGTATCTCGCGCTTCGCTTATTGATTAGGGCGAAGAAGTCTGCAATCAAAGTGGATACTTGTTCTTGATGGTTAGGTTCTCTTGTTGAGCGCCCGATAATCCATGCACAAGGCTCCTGCTTTTTCTGGAATAAAACAAGTCCTCCCCTTCGGAACTGCTTAAGATGCACAATGTATTCTTCTAGCGAGCGTCTGAAGAAGACGGTTAGCCGGCTGAAAAGTTGCCGAGGGATGTAAAAAACCTCTGTAGGGATTTTAGGGCACCGGCCTTGGTCTTCTTCAACTAGGAAATGGAAACTCTCGTAGTTGATGCTAACTCGACTGAGGACCTCGATTCTTTGGGTTTTGGCAAGGAGGGCTGGTCGGTCAAAAGCAAAAGCGGGGTAGGCCACCTTCGTCGTGTTGTCCTTCTTTCTCGGACGGCAGATGAGGCGTCACTGGGGAGTTGAGATTCAAAAAAAAAGAATGACTTCGGTCCCTCTTGACTAATGGTCGGCTTGTGGTCGACTGCCTTCTTCTTCTCATTCTGACTGGACTTGTCATCGCTGTTGAGTTTGTGCCACTACTCTTTCTGGAATGGATAAGCCTTTTTCCTCTTACTAGTCCTATTTTTAGTCAACCTCCTTTCTAGTTTCTGGAGCAAACTCACTACTACTAGCTCGCCTAAGAGGGCTTACTTATTTTTAGCTATTAGGTGGGGTAGGGATTTCACCAGTATCATTGTCACAGGGGGGTGGGTACATACTTTCACATACAAAAGGACGGAGAGGGAGCACAGGTCGACTGGTCCTTAGCTTAGTGATTAAGCGTATGCCTTCTACGATGCCAACCACACTGCATTCAATCAATAGCACGCCCTTGGATGGACACAAAAGTCTTTCCTTTACTTTTCTATTTTCGCTTCGGATTGCACTTATGATTCGGCACTTAGACGTAGACACAGGCCTTGGTGTCGGCCGCATGCAAGTTTTAAAATATGGATTTTTTAAGGGGGTACTTCTAAGTAAAAACTTCTCCCCCGCCGCGATGGGGGGCGCTTCTTCTATCACGAACGGGTAGACCAACCCCGTCCCTGTCCCTTTGTCTTGACTGAGCTATTCGTGTCATTTTTGCATAGCATCATCCAACATTGGGCCAGCTCTTTCAACCAAGAAGAAAGCAAGAAGTTGTCAGGGCGAAGAGAGGTTTCGCCTGAAGAGAGTCGTCATTTTTCCTTCTCTTCTAAGCTTCCTTACTTTCTACCTTCCCTTTCTTAGTAAGTGGTAAGTCAGTCTGTCTACTACTAGCTTCTTTCTGACTAGTTGCTTCCTTATAATGATAATAAGAAAAAGTAGTTCCCTAAGTCTGATTGATCGAGCCCGTTCCGATGAGATATTAAGCTTGGTTGGCCTTCAGTCTTTCTGGAGATTGTTCTGAGAATGAAAAGAATAAATAAATGCTGCGAGGCATGGCTTGCTTACCCTACGAGGCTAAGCCTTTACATGCTTAGGTCGAAACCTAACCTGATGGATAGACAGATTACTTAACCGAAGGAGAGAAAAATTAACTACTATGTTCCACCTGATCTACGACCATGGCTTCGCTAACGCTCGCACTGAGATTCTCCCACCGTACAATTTCAAGTAAAGAAAGCAAGTGGGGCAGGCTAAGATTCTATTCGAAGTTAAAGGATTCAATCTTACGCCATCTTCAACTCTTATCGAGATCCGGAGTTTTTCGAGAAAAGGTCCCATCCTTCAATATCATGATTGGGTCAACCAGGCCAGATCATGAGTCAAATATCATGATCGGGTCGACCAGGCCAGATCATGAGTGAATAGAAAATCGAAAACGTACATAGCTGTTCCAGCTGAAATACTTGGAATAATTCTACCACTTCTACTAGGAGTAGCCTTTTTAGTGCTAGCTGAACGTAAAGTAATGGCTTTTGTGCAACGTCGAAAGGGTCCTGATGTAGTGGGATCATTCGGATTGTTACAACCTCTAGCAGATGGTTTGAAATTGATTCTAAAAGAACCTATTTCACCAAGTAGTGCAAATTTCTCCCTTTTTAGAATGGCTCCAGTGGCTACATTTATGCTAAGTCTGGTTGCTCGGGCCGTTGTACCATTTGATTATGGTATGGTATTGTCAGATCCGAACATAGGGCTACTTTATTTGTTTGCCATATCTTCGCTAGGTGTTTATGGAAATTATTATAGCGGGTCGGTCTAGTAATTAGGGGGCGGCCGTTCGGTCGCCTATGATACTAGGACCAATAGGTCAAAAATGGGTTTGTGCCGCAGGTGTTGAACGATCTACTCTACACAGGTGTGGGCTTACAGGGCTAGGGCTCATAAACCCCTTCTTTCATTCATCAATAGGACTCTGGTTGGTTACTTTTCCGGGCCGGAATCGATAAGATAAATGGAAGTCATAAAAAAGAGATCTTTCTCTTCGCACCTCAGATCAAGAGGCAATTAAATTGTCAAGCTATATAATAAATAGAAAGATATTAATAAAAAGATTCGCTGTCTTTTAACCGGCTGTTCTTTTTTGTCAAGGCTACTAAGGCGACCGGTTAGGGAGCGCCTACTTTACTTATGAAAGATAATGAGAATGGATTATTCAAAAGGGAAAAGGTATACTTAGCCCTACAAATGACAAATGTTGTAGGGCCTGAGGCCCCCTTCGAATCCGTAAATTTGAAGAGCATGCCGCAACAAAAGGATGGTCCCCTATGCATTTCATTCTTTCCGGAAGGAAAAAAAAGTACCCCTCATCATGGTGAACCTCTCCTTGTGATCGGGATGAGGTAGATGCCTTCCAGCCGGGGGGCGGATCGAATCGGAGTTTCCTTAGGTAGCCACCGACCTACAGTTATCCTTAAACTTCCGTGCCTTGGTGGAGAAGAAGCGAACAAAGGTACGCTCGCTTGCTGTCTTGTTCTCTGCCGCGAACTGGGATCGCTCGCCAGCTAGGTCAGATGGAGCAACATTGTATGAGAACATATTACCCATATTTGGGGACAAGGGGCGGAACGACCTCTCGATCTACTTACTGCAGCCCAGGAATAAAAACATCGTCTAGGCCTTCTCTGTTGCTCCGATCTCCTCTACGCCTAGGACGTTGTCTGGGCCAAGAGCCATAGTTAGTTGCTGTTTCTATTTGGTTGTTTTTTTTTCGTTGTTGATACCGGCAAGACCCAGCCAGATGATGTCTGCTGGTTGGTAGTGAGAGGATTCTTAGTACCTGCATACTCAAAAGAGAGCGCTGGTTAAAAAACAATCATTTGATTTTGTTTCTTGCTCTCTCTTAGCAGCGGGAAAGGGGTCTATCTATCTGCCTAGCTTTGGTGGATTTCCCTCAACGCAATCTACAGAAATTCTACGAATCCCTTGGTGGATAAGTCCGACGACTCAGCAGCAGTGCGGAATTTACTTTCTCGTCCGGTGGATCTGATCTATAGTTAGGGGGGCAATACATACCAAAAGGTTCGAAGAAAGAAGGCGCATAAGAGTATATAACCAACCCACCCTTCATAACCTATTCACATTAGTGAAGCGGCTGAATGCATAAGGGAAGTGCACGTTTGTGAGACCTTAGTCAGGATGCATAGGGGAGTCAACCTACGAGCACGGAAGAGCGTGGTACCGCTGCCTTTTCTTAAGCTAAGTAAAGGTCAGATTCTTAGCCCTGTTGATGACTCCATCTAAAATACAATACGGGCAGCCGGCTGCTCGTTTAGTATCTTGAAGAAAGTAGGCCTGCCTTGTTTGTTGTGATAGGGGGCACGTCGAAGGCAGAAAGCGAATTCAACATTGGGGCTTTTGTGACCTTTTCAGACCTTTAGATCTGTTGGTTTATAAGGTCTTTTAACGGGCTAATATAGTATAGAGCAACTCTAGGGCTTAGAGAACTAAACTGCTAGTGAAGTTACGTTCAGTTAGTGGATAAGGTTTTTCTTCCTTGTTTGGTATCCAGTGTTGATAAAAAATCTTCTTTGTTCGGCCTTTTCAAAATTATTATTATTGTAACCGAGGTACGAAGTGACTCGACTGAAAGGAGAGGGGGATGGCTCTCATGGAAATCTTTTCACTCTTGAACTTTATGGGAGCAGGAGCTGGGAACACCTTGTATAGTAAGGGCGAATAACTCCACTCGCTCGCACAGTAAGCTAGTGCAGTAAGCCAGTTCCAGGCGAAGGGTGGTCGTAGATCAGTTAAGTAAGCTTATGAGAGAGCTTAGGCTGGCTAGTCTTTCTTGGCTTAGGTGGATTTGCTTTGAATAGAAATGTTTTCTCTGGTTCACTGAGGTAGTTCGACTAGCTTGAAGGCGGGTAATAGCCTTATTCAAGTTTAAGGAAGAACGAACTCTTAACTCGGAATCGAATCAGCTCGTTGAGGAATGGTGGGACTGATTGACCTAAGATTAAGCAAAAAAGACGGGCTTTCCGTGCCGTGCCGGTCAGTGAAGACATAGCTCTAGACGATCATTGCTAGGAACAGAGCAGGGAAGACTTTTCTAATATAAGTAAAGTAGTTTTGATCCAGTGTAGGCTTGCTTCGCATAGGCCAGGCAAAAAGGAATTTCTTTCTTTGACTTTTAGGACAGATCCCAAGCCAAGGGGCGTAACTGCTATTTCACGACTAAGAGGAAGCTTGCTACTTTATTAATCATGGACTGCCCCAACATTCTTATCGAAATAAACCTTTTTAGTATGCCTCTTTTACTGATCAGGTATCTGTCCTCCAGAGCAGTCAAAGCGAGCAGGCGAAGCTCAGGAACTTAGTGTGAGTAGAGGTTCCAATTCCATTCGCTACTCAGGAGTCACCGCACAGAAGCGATATCGAACATCACTTACGCAAAAAAAAAAAAATGATAGCTGAAAGAAGACCCCATTAGTTCCTAATGGCGGGACGGGGAGACCGCTACAGCTCGGGTGGGCACTATGCATAGGGCACTAATAAGGTCAAAAGAAAGGATCCGGGTTGACGGAAGATTCTTTTTACAGGGACCATTTACCACGTGAGGAAAACCTGTGGTTCGAATCCGCAGCGTGGTTAGCCAACGAAAGGTTACACCAGCAGATAGAATGCTACTTCTTTCTGGTCTTACCACTTACCCATTACTTAGATTATTGACTTCACAAAGCGGGAAGGACATCAATCAACATCATTTCTCGGGCAGTTGATTGACTAGTTCCTGCATCTCGGAGTTGAGGAAGCTAGCCCCGACTATCTACTTAGTCCTTTCTTCTTAGGACTCTGGGAGAAGACTTCGGGCCTCTCAGGTTGAAGCCGCTTCTAAGCCAATTCAATTACTTCTCTTTAGTACCGGTATAACATCGACTACTCAAAGTAGAAGGGAAGAAAGGTTATCCAGATCCACTAGCCACTTCTTTTGGTCCGGGATAGGAGGATCCACTTGTTGAATCAGACGAAATAGGACATCCGCGGGTGCTGGTACTCGATTCGAAGCAAATGTGGCTGGACGCCGCACTCCTGGCACCTAAAGGTGCTTTTTTCGCGTACTCTTTTTCATGTGTGATTTCGGTAGGAATAGGGATTTTTTTTAGTACAGATCTTTTAAGCGAACCACTATTAAGAGTATTTGATTCAGGATCATCTGATTTGGATGAGCCAAATCCCTTTCCATTGCCAGTCAAGCCTGCCACAAGCCCATGCTGTTGTGGTCATCATTCTTTATTATTAATAAAGTAACGGGATTCAAATAATCCATTGCTCCGTTGACTCTTTCAAGCCTTGTCTCAGAGGCCCATACGCTCTCCATAGGACGGACATAGAATCGGACATTAGGACCGCTGCCTTCTATCCGTATAGGCCGGATTTCGCTCAATTTTGTACGCTTCCCCAGTCCAGAAGATCCATTCTCTACCAGGAACATGACTTTCAATGCTTCTACCATTGGCCCGGAAGACCACTTCTTTCTATCAATGGCCACAGGACCTTAACGCCCCATCCACAGTTAACATAGGTTCAGAGGCTCTCGCTTCATAGCTTCTTTCTAGAGCCAGGGCGACATCTTCCACGACTGGCTTCAAAATAGGCTTGGCTCAAGCACGAGGACATAGGATTTAGAGCTTGCTCAAAACAAAAGAACCCCAGCGTGCTTGGATCGCTTCGATTCTTGCTTTCCTGGATCGTGAACCAAGAGGCTGTGGGGGAGGAAGGGCAGCCTATGATAAGTAAATTCCGCAAGAAAGTAAAAAGGAAAAAGAAGAACCGGAAGTCGGAACATGACCTTTGGTAGAGGTCTTAGCCGGAAATGATAGTCTAGCACAATCTCAGATTAGGGGTAGCCCTTGTCGGAGCACCACTTCTTTTAATAATAAATAGTAAAAGTAGCTGCCCTAGCTCCATAGCTCGTAACTCAACCGATTGCAACTAATGGAATGGGGCCGGTCAGAAGCTTCTTTACGCTGCTGATACCCGGTGTGGTTCTTACTCGCTTCCCCCTGGTGCGGTGCCTTCTATTTCTATATAGAATACGTCCAACCAGTCCCCCCCGATCACGAACACAGGTCCCGAAAACCGGGCACAAGTCTAGGACCAAACCAGGCTCCATAGCCCGAGGTCCTGACTCAAGGAAAAAAACCATATCATATAAAGGAATCCCCGGTCTATGCCAAAAAAGAAGGGAAAGCGCCCAACTCTCACATTTCAATTGACGTTGACGAAGGAAAATGACTTGATACCAATTTGACCGGGTTCCATTAGTGAAAGCAGTTAGACTCGAATATCTACTGATCTGTGCTTCGTCCTGCGGGGGTTCTAAAGTAGATGTTCCGCGAATAGTAGCAGTTGGAGCTAGTTCCTTTTTTACTTTATGGTTCTTTCGTGGAAGTACCGCCCGGGTGGAGCTAGACTTGATTTCCTTGTGTGATTGCCCCATTTTGGCCAGGGAACACGAACTAAAGGCCTCAATCCACCCCCCTTAGGCGGGTCGTAGGACGAGGGGAATAGATCTTCATGCACTGGCTTTCCTGTAGCGACAAAGAGCCCTTCTTACTTCTAAAAAAATAAGGGGAGTACCAAACCACTAAGAAGAAAGTAGGAGCGGCCGTAGTTCAATAGATCATCGAATCAGGAGATGCCCGCTTAATCGCTCGTGCGCCATTGATTACTTAAAGAGAATGTCCGCCGCCTTTCGCTCCCGATTTGGTTGACTTCCCCTTTGCCCTTTTAGAGAGAGGGGTGGAGTCTCAACTACCACAGAGATGCTCTAACTTTCCAAATGAATGGGAGCAGTCCTACACTGGGAGACCCGGCCTATTCTTACTAACTAAACAAAGGAAGTACAAGTCCCAAGAAGAGTCCGTTTCCTGTGTTATGAAGAAGAAGTCCTATCGTTACGTTCCCTCTTCACGAGGATATTTTATGCGCTTTCTCTTTCTACCCTCTTATCTCATAGTGGTGAAATGAAAGCTCTGTCCTTCTTCTTTTTTTGGGGTCTTACTTCCTTGCTAGTTACTACTTCCGCAGAAGGAAGTCAATCAAGAAGGAGTTGTTTTGACACGCTAGCCCCAGTGTTCTTGCTGCCCATTCCTCTACATTGGACTCTTAAAAGACTCAAAACTCGCTCTGACTTTCATTCTTAGACCAAGGTTTTCCCCACCCCTAAACGGGGAACAAGCAACAATCCCCTTATGATTGCCAGCACTTAGGAAAACCCTCCGCCCCCTAAGAACAAGAAAAGACCTGCTACCCCATCTTCCACGAAAAAAAAGTATGACGGACTTATAGGAGTGAATCACTCGCTATCAGCATCTTCTTCTTTAGGCTGCCTTGCCCATTACCGCACACGCGGGGCTACGGTACCCATCAATCAGTTGAGCTAGGTTGTCCTTTCTTCCGGCTTTGAGGGTTCTAGCCTAGAAGGCAGAAGTGTCAATGCTTTTCGCTACTAAATGTCCTTTGTTATAGGAGAAAAGTAGTTTTCATACCCTTATCTTTATTTGTGCCTCTGGATGTTAGGGTGGCATAAGTGGGAATCCGTGTCGCTACGGTCAAGCCAATGAATGTCCATCGGTCTATCTACGTACCGTACCTTCCATCGTAAGGCAAATCTCTTCTCTTATAAGCGCGTTTGAGGAGCCCCATCTTTCGTTGGGTTTGGGTAAGGGGAATATCCCTGCTAGCAGTTGCTGTTGTCTTTGCTGAATGCCCGTTATTCGGGGCTTTTTCCTTGTTTTCCATCTGCTGCTTATCATACCAAAAGGAATGTAAACCCCATTAGATTCGGGTTGTTATCGCTCTTGGGAAGTCGATTGAGGGGTTTGGGAATGGATCTATTGATCTAAGTCTAAGTCCGGGTCTTTCTTCTTCTAGCTCATCAACCGGCTTAGCGCTACGCCCCTTAGGGAACGATTATCCGGGAACTTCCTGAACCCTCGGGCACTCACTCGCTTAAAAACTCCCTTAAGGGGGACCTGGAACGACGAAGTAACGTAGCTAACAGCCATAAGAGGTATTCTCTTAAAGAAAGAAACAAACCAAAATAGCTACACGTCCTGAAGCTGCTTGAGAAGAGGCTGGCAAATGAAGGAGAGGTGAAAGCGTAAGCGAAAGGGAATGAGGATGGTATCGAATAAGCTCTTTGATGTTGATGCAAGTGTGCAGGTGAAGAAGAATGCTTGAGATTCCAAGTAAGGGCATTCTCCCCCTTATTGAGCTAGGCTAGGTAGGAAAAACCTCAGTCAAGATAGCACCTACGCAAGGCACAAAGCCCTCTCTAAAACCCTAGATGCATCGAATCCGGTCTTAGCATCAAATCCTTCTTTTCGAGAAGGAAGTAAGGCATTGGAATTAGGAAAGGAAATGGCATTAGCATTACTACTACTTAAAGCCAGGAGCCGAAAAGAGATAGATGCGCTTACTGCTTCGAAGTGACATATAAAATAGTAATAGAATGGATCCCAAATAGCTTTTGACAGCAGACGATTCTGTATCGTAGAATCAAACAGACGATTTGCGGCATATCGCTACTTCTTCTTCCTCAGCACATTCATAGGAAGTTTATAAGCAATAGCAAGCCGAGTTTCATTGCCATTACCTGTCTTTGGTACAGTCTCTCCTTATCATATTGCTGACGCAAGGCCTCCTGAGTCCCACATCGCCTCCTGTGTCATTGCCACCTTCAGAGATAGCACTTGAGGCTGCCACCGAGATTCTCGCAGAGTCTACTGGAGTGGCCCCTATTCTTTCTCCTCCAGCTGATCCAACCAATAGGGAGTGGAGCTTCTTCCACTGCTGTGACCCCTACTAGAACGCCAACTAAATCTGTTAATTTGGAAAAGTGCAGGGTTGCTCCAAACAGAAGCTATAGTCAGTCCATCCGCGCGACCACTCAATTGAAGTCTTCTGTTTTGCCAGAGACTGAAGAAAGACGGCAGAGAGCAGAAAATATGTTTAAGAGAGTCTGAGGAAGCATCCCGTCCCCCACCTATAAGCAAATCGCGCGCAGAGGTTCGAGACCAAGGTGCCGTGCAGGCGCAAGCTTTGACCGCTACTCCTATTCAGGTTGATCTTTCTGCAGGCCAAGTAGCTTCTCCTATCGTTGCCAAGGATGCAACAGCTATTAAGATTTCAGACGCTTCTGGTTCTACTGGGCGCAGTATCCACCCCAAAACTTCATCAATTGAAGCCTTATCTCTTGCAATGTTTGAATGCTTTAAGTCTCACGTGAAGAGGCGCAAGCGGTGTGAACTCCGAGGCACAGGTGAACAGTGTCTTGACACGCTTGGGAATGGTGGTCTCGTTGAAACTCGTCATAAAGAGCTATTAAATTCAGGCAAATACTGGATTCCTCTTCGTGAATTCGTGGCACTAAGCAGATTATTTTGGCGAAGATTTGAATGAGGAAGCACTTCAGACGAAGATTAATGAGGCTCAGCAGGTTTATCAGGTATACTCCAAGACCACGTTATTAGCGTCGAACTGGCGAGGGCTCGAGCGGAGGGCTGACAAAAGCTGTGACGTCGACCAAAGCGGGCCGTCTCTGTGAGTAAAGATAGAGGACATGGATAGGAAGAAGGTGCTTCTACGAAACAAATCTCCAAGCCTTTCTTTATTGATGAAACGATATAGATCATGTAAGGAAGGCCAAAATCACCTAACAGCTGCGCTCTCTAGAGCGAAGAAGTCAAGTTGCCAGGTTGGGAAATCGCGTGTATCCGCTCTATTGTCGACACAATCTTTGTTTAGATTGTCAGCGAAGGCATGCTAACCAAGCAACAGAACAGCAGCGCGCACAAGCAGAATTAGAGCAGCGAATCACATTCCAAAGAATAAATAGAGTTGCTATGACAAGGGAGATAGGGGAGGTCTGCTGGCCGATCTTTTCAAAGAAGGAGCTAATCCGATTAGAAGAAAAGAAGGAAACTGATACGACCGATGAACATAACCAGAAATGGAAACTACCCGAGCTAATGATAGAGGCAAGCGCTTGTCGCTTGACGGCCGGGCTTTGCTATAACCAACCTCACAGATCCCACTCAATCTTTTACACCAATGTATCGTACTCTCTCGACCAGGTCATCATAAGAAAGGACTGCAAAATCTTTCCGAAGTGAGAGAAGGAGGGAAAGCGCGCTACAACTAACATAACAACAGCCAGCTGAAAAACGTTAGCTAGCTAGGCTAGCGCGCAATGGCTTTCTCTGATAGGGGCTCGCTTCTTCAAGCTCTCGCCCAACCTATACAAGGTGCTGCTCGCTTTCTCTCAGGCACTAGTGGCTTATGTAGTGGTCGGCATTCTTACGTGCTCTTCCTTGTCCCTACTTAAGAATCCAAAGGTGACCTTTGGATGTTGTCGTGACGCTTTGGTTACGAAGGTTACTGGGGTCTAGGTTTATGCATGGATTCAGTCAGCTGATCTACGGACCACCCTCCAACTCAATCAATATCAACAAGATGTCGTGACCGTTGGTTGATTTTGTCAGAAAAGAAAAAGTAGGTTTCGAAAGTTCATTGATTAGTACACCTTCGGTGCCTGGTAAGGTCGGGGACCGTGGTCGTCCGTCTCCGGTTTGCCGGCCGATAAGATCTCTGAGATTGGACCAGCCAGCTGGGTTGGTTTGGCTATTCTTTTCTATTGAAAAGGAGTCAGCTGTCTGCGCGAGTCACCTTCTTCTAGGCTCCGCTGGACGACACGGCATTCTCGTTAAAATATAGGCCGGCCGTACTTGTGATGGTTCCCAAGGATCCAATATGACCACTTAAGTCTACGTTGCCACGATATTGTTCTATGGAAGCGGGCGGGCTGTTATTGATTGTTATTTCGGCCCGGTTTTTTTGGTGTCGTAGGGGAGGGATTGACCTTTCTAACGCATATTCAGTCGTACCGGCATGGCCCCCACTGATTTGTTTTCGATCAGAGCATCAAGCAGCGCAACCCGGTTCTACTTGACTAAGCCCCGTGCTCGTTTAAGGAGGGAGTTTTACCTAACTACCTTTTTGATAACAAGGCGACGAGAGTCGACCCGACATTCATTAGTTTCGAATGAAGAATGAAGAGTGCCCTGCCCCAGCAAGCACCTACTCCTATCAAAATGAAAAGCGTGACTTTACTAAACAAGCAAGAAAAGCCCTTTCTATGTTATTAGTAAGCGCTAACGCGCGCCCCTGCAATCAAACTCAAGTTTCGCCCTTTCCTTTGACTTTGACAACCTTACTAATAGAAAGGGCGCTCAAGCAACCTATCTTACTAATAAGAATAAAGAAAGGGGCCCCATCTAAGCTAAGCCCTATCGTTGTAAAGCTACAGCTCGAAAGCCGGCCTTACCTTCAATTCTATTAGTCAAGGGCGTTTAGGCTTGACTAATAGAATATATTATATAGGGCTTTTCTCGCTTCTTGCTTTCTTCGCATGCTTGAGCGCATTAATAGAATACATATCAAGAGCGACAAGCGCTTGCCTTGAGTTTTCAATAAGGTTCGCGCTAGGCGCTCACCTTTTTTGCTTCCCTAAAATCTTTTATTTTGCAGTTGGTAAAGACCCACCCCCTCTTTCAGTCAGAATGAGTCCCCGGGACCCCGGGACATTGGCTTCCGCCAACAGTGAACTATTAAGGATCGCATCCCGCGCATATTCTACATTATAGCCTGCAACTAATTCAGCTTCCGCTTCTGGGAGATCAAACGGAGCTCGATTAGTTTCTGCTAAACAAGAAATAAAGAACATAACCAATACTGGGAACAAGGGGAATACCGGACCATATCTGCTTTTGCGCCATGACAATCTCACTCGAATTACGAGGACCTACACATATTAGTACAGTATACCGGGTCCCCGGCCAGAACCACACGTGCAAGTTTCCCTGCATGTGGCTCGTCCGTGCTTTCCGAGGCGCTGCCTGTGACTCAGCATGGGATAAGAGGGCGGAACTGCACACTTTCGTGTTCAGAGCATTGTCCGAGTGAGTAGGCAGCGCCTACCAAGCAAAGCTTTCTTGAAGAGGCTGGGCTGCTTCCTTTTCGGCGCCCGCCCTTTCTTTATTTAGATGTTGGGGCCTCAGGAAAGTATAGGTTGGCTCCCAGCTCCATCTCGGCCGGCATCCTGCTCTCGAGGGGGTGGAGTCCTATGGTAGTCCCGCTGCGGCCTCTGACCGTCCGTCCTGTCTCATCTTGATTTGGCTATACTTGTATGTAGCCAGCCATGTTAGCTCCACATCAGTCAGCTCGGCCCCTTTCCTATTTTTGCCGCCTATTAAGTTAAGAGAATAGGTCCCGTTCAAGCGGCCCGCCTTTATTCATCTATACCAGCAGCCGCGCACGATTCAATAGGAACGATTTCCGCGCCCCTCTCTAGATAAGAAGCAGAACGCGCTATCACCTACAGCCCTTTCCTCTGCCGGGGACTTCCACGAAATGCAAATGGGCGGCATCGTCGTATGCTCGACATTTGTTGCCCTGGTTTTTTTCCCGGAGTACTCCTATGGCCGATCTGTCACCCAACCTACTTAAACAACCTAAAGGCTTGGCCCTGTCCCGTTTGGAGAATGACCTCTTATGGCACGGCTTAGTCAGTTATTCTCGCAGTTCAGATAAGAACCGCCACTTTTTGGAAAGCATGGTTCTTGCCTCCCTCCCTGGAGCTCGTCCATTCGTTGGGTGATCCCTTGCTCTCACGTTCGAGTGTTTGCTCGTCGTTTAGGCCGGTGAGTGAGATTTCTGCTCATTGCAGTCACCTCCGGGGGTTCTTCGCACCTGGATAGTACCAGGACCCTTGTGCCCCGGCCCTTGATCAGATAAAGCTGCCCGCTCGAAGCCCGCCCTATGACCCACAACTAAAAATGAGCCTTGCGACGAGACGCGGACATTCTCCATGCTGCGGTTCCCTCCGGTCCGTTCCCGGGTTGGGTTAGGGGAACATCCGAGCGATTGCCTTCGCGGATGCAAACGCGCTCACAAGGCGCACAATAAGAATAAGACCAATAGAGACTTCATAAGGGACCATTTGAGCTGCAGATCGTAATGCTCCTAGAAAGGCATATTTCGAATATAGAGGAGTGAAAGTTCCCAAAAAGAAAGGAGTTTTTCATATCCTTCCATGAACCGTACGAGCACGTCCTCTGTCAACCCCCACCACGCGCTTACGGCTCTATACCCCAACCCAACTTGCTCTGGCCCCCGGTCCTACCCTTTCTATTCCTCGGTAAGCGGGACCGTGAGAGCATGGGGGACGTGCTTTTGACTGATAGAAAGCATCTCTCTTTTGTCCCTCCTGACCGAACCTGCCAAAAAAATCACAATAGAAAAAGCCGGGAGAGTCGCATCGGAGACATCTTTCTCTAGGCTTCGTCGTCCGGCTCCTCCTAAATTATGTTAGGATCGGCCGGCTCATCCTCGGAATCCTAAAATAAAACAAGGAATCACTTTGTTTCAGTGACATATCTAATCAGACTGAATAAGATTTGAAGAGCTGTCACGATCATTCACATCAATTTCAGCAGGAAGGAAGGGCGCGGAAGCGACCCTTTCTAGAATGCAAGCAAGGCGATCGGCAGTGAGCTCTCCTAATAGCGTACGTTGGCGGCAAGGAAGGAGGCATTGGAAAGACTAGACTATACTAAAGTAAAGAGACATTCGGGAAGCGACTAGTCCGCTTCTGGCGAAGCTTCTAGAAGGCCGACCACTAAAAAAAAAAAGCATATATTACAAGTAATGAGCGGTAGCTCATGCCGTCTAAAGGCGAAAGCAGTAGCTTCTAGGACAAAGCCGAAGCCGATACAATAGGCGGGCGAAGGGAGCGCGAGACCAAGCCGAGCCAAGAGTGGCGAAGGAAGCCTACTATACGTATACTAGATTAGTAACACGGTGAAATACCAAAAAAAGAAAAAAAATGGAAGTGAACTATTGAAGCTATCAGTGTGATTGATCAGACAAGTACCAAGGGCTTTCGGTAAGACTTCTTTCATTTCCTAATTTTATTACGACAAGTCCTAGCATTAGTATGAGTTCGTTGACCGCGTAAGGGCAGTCCATCTTGATGACGAATTCCACGATAACGAGAAATAGAAATGAATCGTTCGATGTCTGCTCGTTCTCCCCTCTTCAATTCCCAATGAACAAGATGATCTTGACCTATCATTTGTTCCATTTGGTCGATCTGATATTTAGTTAACTCTTTTATCTTAATGTTCTCACTGATACCTAATCGAGAACGAACCTGAATGGCTTTTTTAGGTCCAATTCCATCCATTTTTGTCGAGGCAATTTTTACTTGTTTATCGGCAACTGATCTAGCTCCTGAAATATATAACATTCTTGATCCTTCCTTTTACGAGTCTTCTCGGCTGGAATCATAAATGGCTTGTCTCCTCTCTGATGATCTTTTCTATATGTAGAACTAGTATTTCGCGGTCTAAACTTCGACCCTTATTTTAGGACACATGCGGATAGCCGCCCCTATTTAGACATATTATAAGCCACTAGCAAGTGAATCAAATATGTCTAAACATTGGTGAAAATAGGGGGAGGTGGCTCCGAACTGAGTTAACGAGGTATGGTATGAATCCCGTTGAGGAGGGGCCAGATCCTGTGAACCCCCCACCAGTTTTTTCAACTAGTGCCACGGCGCTACGACAATCCGGGGAAAATGTGAAGTTTTCCACATGGTTCGCAACTAGCCTGCTCTCTAATAAATCGGCAATTTCTGCTGTGATAGTTGTGGCGGCTGTATCGTTTGCTCGTTCTAGAAAATTCTTGTGGGTTAAACCTCGCAAACGCGAAACGTTTATTCCCACAAGAACACTGAGCATGACGCTTAAGCCTAGACTAGCAATATACGTAGAAATTTTTTGGGGAGACATATTATCGATTCTTTTGTGTAGTTCCGCTTCTTGCTCTAAGAAGAAGACTTGTAGGAAATCACCGGTTGGTCCAACCAAGAAAGACATGGAAAGGTGGAATGAAATCTAAGCCACCCACGGAATTCAAGAGAAAAAGATAAGAAGAAGGAAGAAAGGCAAGGGGTTCGTAAGAACAGGGCGGGGTTGCACTGATAGGAGTGTAATCCCCTGGTTAAAGCTTCAACTTAGGCTTTGACAACCGAAACTCGCTCCTGGCTTTTCTCTTTAGTAGAAAACTATCCAAATTTATGACCAACCTTTCCTTCAGTGATCTTACAACGAGCAGGAGTTTTTCCATTGTAAATTCGTACGGAGCAATCAACGAATTCCGGCCCCCCACTAACCAATTACGTTACGACCACTGAACAAACTTGGTTGACGAACAATACCTACATTCTCATTCTCAAGATTCAACGCTATTCCTTTCAGATTGTAAGGCGTTTCCACTACATAAGAAAAAACTGGAATGAGATCTTGGAATTGTCTCTCTCGTAATCATTCCATATAGTCCGAATGGCATAATTGTCCTATTGATTCCTCGATCTTCAAAGAAGACTGACTCCTCCTTCTCCTTTAGGATAGGATCGTCGTTGGTCCTTATAGAAATGAATTATCTCTTTTCGATACAGTACGGTACACTGAAAACCAACCCAATCTCGATGAGAGAAGCTGTCCTGCGTTTTGCTTCTCTCGAACTCCAGGATCTATTTCCTAGTTAATTGACTACCCCGGCCGGGCATACTGGTAGCTACGACTCGTTTCACTCCCCTGCGCGAACTGGTAGCTACATCTCCCTATCGGTCGAATGGTCTCGCCAGCTCGCTTCCTTCGTTCTTTCCTTTCCTTCTTTTTCTTTATCGATTCTTTCCCACGTTCCTTTTCTCTCTTGGGCATAGAACTTGGTGGCAAAAAGAAGAGCATCCTTAATTTTTATTAAAATGAGCTTAACACAGCAATAATAAAAGGGCGTTAAGACC
This sequence comes from Fagopyrum homotropicum, assembly GCA_033239125.1. Classification (NCBI taxonomy): domain Eukaryota; kingdom Viridiplantae; phylum Streptophyta; class Magnoliopsida; order Caryophyllales; family Polygonaceae; genus Fagopyrum; species Fagopyrum homotropicum. The sequence continues at coordinate 99,561 of BSWB01000015.1, forward strand.
GGAGCTTTTTTCTTTCACTCTTTCTTTTTTGCTTACTTACGATAAATCAAGTCAGCTCTTATGTTATGAGTGGGAGGCTCTCATAGGCCATTTTTCCTTAGACCGAAGGCCTCTTAAAAAGTCTACTCACATCACATCCTGAAAGATAGCCCATTTTCGGTAACCCTTCCTGAGCAGTGGCCTCCTGCGACACCAGCATGGGCCTCCCTCATTATCGCAAAATGTTTAGGGGCCGCCTCACAAGTCATTTGATGCGAACAGCCACCAGCTGCTTTGGCCTTGTTGGCCTCTTCCTCTGCTGCTTGGTATAGCCTTCCGGACTACGACCCCGACATAAATGCCAGTGGGTGCTATGTAGGCTCATTGGTCCCCGCCGCTTTGTTGATTGAAAAGCTATGTCAAAGAGATCATTCTCTTAGTGGCCATTTCTCTACGCAATGACACGACTCTCTATATATGATAATTGGTTGAAGACAGACAGACTAGTCATCTACTACAAGTCCCGTGTTCCACCATCGAGTAGTGGTCTACTAGAGTCAATTCCATCTTGGCTATGCGCATTTCCTGCCTTGAGTTGATAGAAAGGTGCTTACGCCGTTAAGGTTGCCTCCCCAGGCCCCAAGGGCGAGGGGTTTAGTGGGCTGGGCCCACGGCAGCCAATCCGTCCACTCTTGGCAGGCAATGACAGACCTGAGAATGAAGAAAGACTAGTATCAATTCGAATCTGAGTTAGGCGAAGCAGTCAGTCGCGCCACTTCAACTTCACACCCCAATCTGCTCTCGCTACCTATTCCCTATCACTTCACTCAAGCACCCGCTTTCGCTACGTTTACTTTCAATGTGACTCATTTTCAGTTTGAGAAAGAGAATTATGCGAATGTCCTATCCGGGCTCGGGTACGCAACCACTAGGTTGGGCGCACGGCGACGACTGCTACTTTCTGTACTTGATCTTTTTTTTGTGGAGGAAATCTCGTAGGTAACGGATTACGTCCTACCAATCTTTCCAGGCCAGTCAAAAGGAAGTCTAGTTATTGCAGTTGCAGAAGGTAAGCTTGGAAACATAGGTTTCTTTCCTCTCCTTAGAGTCGAGCTCAATTACATCGACCCTCACCGAAACAATCCATTTATATTTTGGTTGCAAAATAGTTCTCTTACGCGGTCACAAGCTCTTGGATCCCATGGCTAAGGCTGACTTTGCTGGATTTTGGGAATCTACTTTTTATGGTTGGCACCGGCGGAAGTGACGCGGGGAATCTCGAAACTTCACCCCCCTGCGATGAGCCAACAGGGCGGTCTTCCCGGAGGGAATGAGCCAAGCATAAGAGGGGGACTCTATCTTTAGGAACTTGGAACAGCCCAGGGGTGAGGCAGGAGCATCCAGCTCCCAAGGGCGAGAGGTTGTTCTGCACGGGACACCTATTCAAGAGAAAGATACGTGGGGCGCACTAGCCTCCCCCCTTCTACATCTCCACTGTTGTCCATATCCCTGGGGAAGTGGAGGACCCACTGACCTTATCTAAATTGGGCAAATTGAATGGGCTTCTCCTCTTCATTTCAGACAACGTTTTCCATGGGAGAATGGAACCCGGCTATATCAAGAGTCTCCAGCTCGAATTGGACCAGACGGAGGAAGGCTCACTTTCGGCTAAGCTTGAGCAAATCCGAAGGAGAGAGCTCGCTAGATTTCACATCCCAGACTGCTGAGCCCGTAATAGAGCAGTCTTCTACTTCTAGTCGACTGCTGGCCTGAGAGAAGGGCGGCCTCTCTCGGGGAACATGGCCCAATTTCTCTTCTTTCTTTTCTTTTTTATTCCCCCTAATAGAACATGGTCATACGGGTTGATACCCATTACTATCCATAGAAAAATATCAGGTGTGAAATCGATAGGCCGATCGAAGACTCAGGGCAGACCGCAGATAGCAAGCCAGTGGCAGAACTAAGTGGAATAGATGGCTAAGCCGTAAGGAAAATGCAACGAGAGTACTTTTGACGCAAACGAGAGCAGTAGTTACTCGACGCAAATAGGAGTACTCGACCTATGAGGGGGAGACTATACATGCACATGAGATAAGGAGGACTGCACGCGCATAAGATGACGTATAAGGACTATACGTGCATACATAAAAGGACCGTAGAAAGGAGAGTCGAAGTCCTAGGGTAGGCCTCCGTTTAGGGCAGGTACTTATTGAGCCTACTATGGTATTCCAGCCACTAAGGTCTCGCTCTGACTTGCTCACGAAGAATAATTCTCGATCGAGAGCGACTGCCACCTCAAAGACTTCGCACTTTCAAGATGAGAGCTAGAGGCCAAAGACGAAAGGCTAGTAGCCTGGGAGAGATCTTTTATTTACAGAAAGCAGAAGAAGCATTACACCAATTGAAGGCAATGAACCAATTGCAAAGGATTTCTTGCTTCCATCCGGAATCATAGACTGGAATGGATTCACCAGGATTCCTTCCATTTAAAAAAAAATACCGGGGATTCGCGAAGTAAGCTAATACCAACTTCAGCAATTCTTGCATCTCCGGCACCGATTAGCCACCTTCAAAAACTCGGGGGGCTTCCCCCTTCCATCCAAAAGGATGGGATTCGATTCGAACCTAACATAGCATTCTTTTCCGTCCTGGCCCAAGAAGAGATTCCGTCGAAGTTTTATCAGGCTGTAGCCGCTCGGGCACCCATGGATTTTGCATCTCCTTCATGCACTAGCCAGTTGGAAGGATTTTCACTTTTACAATTACTATTACTTACCGAGGGATCGAGCCTTCTTCCTTCCTAGCGGAACTCGGCTTACTTACCGAACCCCACACAGACTCTTGAGCTCCTGCACCTTCACCTGCGAAGCGCTAACGCTCCGCTTCACGAAAGACTACTTTCCAAGCGAACTACTGAAGACAGACTACTGGGAGTGGGAATAAAGCTCCAGCCCTTAGCCCTGAACTCCTTCAATATCGCACCTACTACCAAAGACTGAACCAAAGAAGAGATGTCTATGTCTATCCCATCTCTCCCTCACCCCGCAGCTCAAACTCCGCATCCTGATCCAGATCCAGCTACGGACTTACTAGAGCTACTACGCATACTAGAATTGGGGGAAGGTCTTGCAGAGCCTAAAAAAAGGCATATAAGACTGTAAGAATCTTCCTAAAGTCAAAGTAGCAGAAGACATGAAAGTAACTAAACAGCGCTTTAAAACTAGTCAATGTGGGCATAGAAACAAGAAAAGAAAAAGACCGAACCAGCAAGACTAATGTCTACTTATACTTTTGAGAGGTCCACTTATAAATTAGAGAAAGTGGAATGCATTTTTTTATATCGCTATCGAAAAAGAAGGGATTAGCTTGATTCATGTGGACCGATGCCCATAGCCCGAGAACAATTTAAAGAAATCGATGAATGTGCCCGGACCAAGCAACAAATAAGCGCTAGCAGATGAGATTGGACCTATAGACTAGGCACCAAAGGAAGAAGCAGGCAAGACACTCTTGTTGGACAATAATGGTCTCAAAAGCCCATTTAGAGCATTTGAATTGGAACCTTCTCGTACACCCAAGACTCGTTACCTTCGATTAACCCGTTGCTACTTCCGACTGCCCCCCCTTCTTGTTGGGTGACCGGCCCATTCTTAGACTTGATGAACTCCTGTCGCTCGCGCTCCACTACAGGATACATTACGTTCCTTGGAAAGAGTCCGCTTTCATGGCGAGGCCAAGCCAAGTAGCCACACCAGCATTCACCTCAGCAGGTGCATTTTGCACAATAGCCGCATTCTCAGCAGCAGGCATCGTTTCAGTGGTAAGTTCTGACCGTATTGGTAGCATTGGTTCTTGGAACATAGGCCATTCTCGGTGACGGGTTGACACCTATAAAACAGAGGAATTACGCCCTAAAAGAGGATTCATTGTTGTCGGGGACTAATACACCACCTGCAAGACCATACATAATAACCTACATAGAAGACTTCGACTGCCGGCCGTAAATAGGCCAATAAGATAGGGGAATGAGTCCAAGGCTAGACAAGCCCGGATGCTACTACATGTACTGCTGCAAAAGATTTATTCTCTTACCCCATCCTTACACCAAGAAGGGTACTTTGTTACTAGCCAGGAACTTTCGCTTACTCCCTAAAAAGGACTAATAAGGAATGCAAAAAAGAAAGAATCAAAGACAGAAAAACAACCCCTTAGTTCCTTTGGTTTGGCTCGTTACGCTCCTTAGTAAGCGGATTGGTAGAACTTCAATGCACTTTACCCTTGACCTTACTGGCTTTCTGACTTTTCTAGTCCGCCATCGACTACTTCGAAAGAGATAGAAGACTTAGCCGATTAGATTAGACCGATAGATGGGATAGGGAATAGGAATTGACAGGAGATAGACACGGGCTATAGAGAAGGAATGCCTAAAGATAGATACTCGATAGGAAAAGCTATGTGTACCGAACGGGAAATCCATACTCGTAGGCGGTGATACCTCAAGCCTATGATACAACATTTTGAAGTAAGAAAGCAGTTGATAACGAAAAGGTAACCCCCGGTCGGACTTGGTAGGGTAGGAGCCGAATAGGAAGGCATAAAAAAAAGTAAGAGGAATGAGCGGATAAAGAAGAATAAAGAGATTGGAAAGAGAATATTCATGTATTGAGGTAATCTAGTAGACCCTTAAATAAAGAGCATCCAAACCTAGAAACGAGAGCACGCCCATTACCATCAAACTGAAATAATTGAGAAATAGGAGGAGGGCTAAGCCCGAATAGCTTCCCTCAAACGCATGATGTAGCGACTTACTATGAATAATGCGAGCTAGCATTTGGGGCTAATGTCTGTAGATGTGATACCTCCTGGTCAGAGACGGAGAATCGCTGTTATCGGATCCGGTAATAAACGTATGCTTATTAGTAGGAGGGAGGCTGAACCGGCTTGCTTTGATTCCGCAGAAGAATCCGGACCAGAAGTAAGCGAGATATAATCCCATACATTTCCTTGCCCGCTTTTGCTCCGATGAAGGGGAAGTACTGTTGATTGTGTTCCTCGAAGAAAGAAGGATAAGAATGAATGTCACGTACGGCGCTGCCGAAGGGGCTCTTTCAAGAGCCCACCTCGAATACTCAAGAAAGGAGTGGCTAGGACAGGCAACCAAAGGATGAGGAGGCAGGCAGGTAAATAAAGAAAGTTACATTAACCTTAACCGTTGCTTACGGCACGGCAGAGCCAGAAAAGAGCTAACTCTGAGAAGCTACCTTTTCAAAACACTAGTCAAAGGCAACTCACCAGAAGTTTGTCCTCCTTTAGGGGATCTCTCAAAAAAAAAGCAGCATCTGTTTCATTCTTCCACCCCCGGTAGACTAGGGACGCTCACTGCTCCGGCTAAGGAAAGGAAGAGACTCTATAAACAGAAATACGTAGTCGCACGAGCGGACGAGACAGCTACTCACTGCTC
>BSWB01000016.1:600000-999539 GCA_033239125.1 Fagopyrum homotropicum
CAGATCGTTGTTGGAAGTTAATTGGTTATCCAAAGTCTCCAATTTGAGGACTCTTATGGTGTACACACTACAAGATTGCAGGTGATGACATCAACTAATGTTGGAAAGTGAATGGATATCTAACATGCCACAAATTGGCTGCTTTTGTAGTCACCAGATCTTTTACACTTGAGCAAATGACAGATATTATTGCTCTTCTTGACAAAACAAACTCTTGATCCTCTCAGTGATGCTACGACTCTCCTTGCTCGTAAGCCTTCTTGTTTTTTGTTTTTAGCCTCAATTCTAAATGGATCTTGGATAGTGGAACCACATACCACATAACTCCCAATCTTGATTTCTTTACATCCTATACTCCCCTACTTACTCCTTCATTCATAACTATGTCAAATGGAAATCGAGTTCCAGTTTTGCACCAAGGCATTGTGTCCCTTAATGAAAACATTATTTTGTCACATGTGCTTCATGTTCTAGCATTTCAATTTAATCTTGTTTCCATTCTCAATCTAGCCAATGATCTTTTATCTCATGTCTTGTTTATTCCTCATGCGTGTGTTCTTCAGGACCATTCGATGAAGACACAACTGGTGATTGGTCGAGCTTTTAAAAGACTATATGTGATTGATAAACTCCTTTCTACACCTACGTCTCTTTGTTCATCTTCTATTACAAAACAATGTAATGAAACTACCAATAATAGTATCTATTCGCTTGTCAAAACTAGCACAAATTCTGTTGAATTGTGGCATTGTTGTTTAAGCCATATACCTTTTGATCAAATACATTTTATTGATCGTCATATTACTACTTCTAAACTACAATCTATTTGCACCATATGTCCCCAATCATGACAACATAGACACGTCTTCCCTGTGCCATCTACTCAGTCACCCAATATCTTTGATCTTATCCATGTTGATACTTGGGGTACATATAAACATAACACATACAATGGATTCTCTTAATTTTCTCACCATAGTGTATGACCACTCAAGATGCACTTGGACCTATCTTATGTCTCACAAAAGCAACTCTATCCATCTTAAAGTCCTTTGTCCTTATGATCAAGAATCAATTCCAAACTACCATCAAACGCATTCGATCAGACAATGCTCTTGAGTTTTCAAGCAAAGAAGCATTACTATTTATTCCATAGAGGGTATTATGTATCAAACTTCTTGTGTATACATTCCACAACAAAATGGTATTGTTGAAAGAAAGCATAGACATCTTTTAGAAGTAGCTAGGTCTCTTTATTTTCAATCAAAACTCTCATCTTCTTATTGGGTAGAGTGTATCTTAGTAGCTACATATCTCATAAATCAAAGACCTACTCCTCTCCTCCATCACAAGACACCGTATGAGGTCTTATTTCACAAGAAACCATCATATGATCACCTTAGAACCTTTGGATGCCTTTGTTTTGTTCACACACCTAAAGCTCATCATTGAGACAAACTTGATCCATGTGCCAAAACCTGTATTTTCCTTGGTTATACCTACGGCAAAAAGGGCTACAAAGTGCTCACTTTGGACACAAGGGAAGTCCTCATATCTCGGGATGTTGTTTTCCATGAACAACACATACCTTTTCATCACTTCCCTCACACATCATCCTCTACACTTCCCATTATATCGCAGTCATCCACTCTCAACTCTATCATATTTCTTCCCTCTTTCAATCCCTCTTCAGTGTCATCTTTAGATCTCACAACCACTCTAAATCTTTCATCTTCCTAGTCTATGAATGTCACACCTACATCTTCTCATGCTATTAATGACAATCCACCACCACCCATCATTTCTCCACCACATGTACGACGTTCTACTCGATCTATTAATCCTTTATCATATCTAAATGACTTCATATGCACATATAGATCTTGCTCACCATCACCAAGTATTACTTTTTCTATCTCTTTACCTCCTCTTCATATTGCTTTTCTTTCCTCCCTAACTTCTTTTGTTGAGCCAACATCCTATACCGAAGCTGACAAAGTTTAATAATATTACAGACCCACACATCAAAAACAAAGTTTTCAAAACATCCCACAAACGCAGTTCAAGGCCTTGAAATAAAAAGAAAAGAAAATTTAAAGCACATGTCAAGGCCTTGGCATCTAGTTTCAAGGCCTTGAAATTGATTTCAAGGCTTTGAAATCTAATCCTGGTAGAACTTTCTCCTCCACTTGGAATGAGTTGTGCCCTTGCTCCTTTCCCTTGCCTCTGCCTCCAGACGCCATTTCCTTTCTCCATTCCAGTATTCCTTTACCACACCATATTCCTTGGTTGTCAAAATTGTGGGATCAACATGAGTAGGGTAAAGATTCGGTTTGTTCTGCACACTTCGCTGACAGTTTAGAAGCATATTTGTAGCCTTCTCCTGAGTGTGTTGAGATGCATCATCGGTCAGTGGTAGTGAAGGTTAGGGCATTCAAGAGATACATCTGGTTGATCTTTGCATGCATCACATATAAAACTTCATGGCTGACATCCATCTTGCACACCATATCTAGTTGAAAGTAGACCATTTCCCTATTAATTGTGTTCAATTCCATCTCTAGTCCATCCAACCTAGTCTCAGATACTGAAGGAGCCTTTGAAGAAGATGTCACAACAACTGCCTTCCCTTTCAGTTTCCATTCTCCAACAAGATTCTTCTCAACCTCTAGCCTTTCTAGACATCTTTCATCAATTTTTTCAGCCGACACCTACTGGTCCTCAGTAGAGGTGTCGATGGAAAAATTAGAAAACATTTTGGGGTGCAGATTTCTATAGGGAAGGGGTATGGCTCTGGTGGAATTAATGGTATAAACCATGTGGTTTAAAATCAGGTTGGACAAGTCGACATCCAAACCAGACAAAATCTGATAGATCAACTCCAGAGTTTGATCTGTCAAAAGTTCCCTCGAATTGGCTCGGGGAATCATACATCTAACCAACACAGTAAAAACAATTTCGGCTTCTAGGGTTAAGGAGGTGTGAGTGAGTTGACGAGAGTTAGAGTTGAGAATCAAAAACTGTTCCTTGGCCAGCCTAATGCTTTCGTATCTAGATGGATGTTGGAAGGAGGTAGAGGTAGGAAGCCCTAAAATTTCGCATAATATCGTTGGTATGAGAGTTTTGAGCGTACCTTTGACAATAGTTTCTAGAGTTAGTGTTCATGTGTCCCTTCTAGGTGAGAGATTGACATAGAACAACCTTGTAAGGCTTGTGAAGGCACCTTCTTCCGGGTTGAGTACCTTCCAGATTGAGCAATTTCTAAGCAGAGAGACGCATGGTAGTTGAAGCGTCTGCAAGAACTCCATATTGACCGAATCGCACATGCACAATGAGCGATTGTGGAATCCGTCCAGCCAGGTTCATGTGGCTTTGAAATTTCTAAACCAAGTTGTCGGCAACCCGGTGTGAGTCGATATTTCAACCGCGTCGTGAGAGGGTTGCTCTGCAGATGCTGAGGGGATGTAAGCGACATCTACTTTGTGATAGGAAGCAAGATGGATTGATTTCTTTTGAGACATGGATGAATTTTTGTGAGAAAGAGAGAGTTTTTGAGATTTTGAAAGAGTAAAACGCAAGAGTACTATAAAACGTTGAAGAAAGGAAAAGAGATAAGAGGAATGAATGGTTGCTTTTAAAGGGCATGTCAAATCAATTTAAGGCCTATCAAGATCATGAGAGAATCAAAGTCTTGAAACCCGAAATTGATGTGCATGTTTTCCTAATAAATCACAACCAATTTTAAAATAAGATATGAATTTTGAAAACAAAATCTTGGTGAAAATTTTTAAATCATTTTAAAATTTCTTCTTTAATATGATTAAATGATTAAACCTCTAAAAAGATGAAAACCATAAATCCGATCCGTGATTATCGTTATAGTCCTTGAAATCCGTTTCAAGACCTTGCATTGCATTTCAAGGCCTTGAAATGGAAAAGTTGATTGCATTATAAGGAGAAAATAAAACGATTTATTCCCCCTAAGATAATGCTTCCTTGTTCAACATACCAAGCTCCAATCTAGTAAAATTGAATCGATCTTCAGGTAGAGGCTTTGTGATTATATTTACAAGCTGCAAGTTAGTCGAAATAAAAGATATTGAAATGCCACCTTTTTCAACATGATCACGTATGAAGTGATGTCTCACACCGATATGCTTTGTTCTGGAATGCTGCACACGATTTTTAGTAATCGAAATAGCACTATTATTATCAAATTTAATAGGTATACCTTTGAGATCAAAACCAAGATCACGAAGTTGTCGAGCTATCCATAGAATTTGTGAGCGCGCAACAGGCTCCAACAACTATATATTCGGCTTCAGTTGTGGATAGGGCGACATAATTTTGCTTCTTGGAGTGCCAACTGATTAGGGATGACCCTAAGAATTGGCAACATCTAGAAGTACTCTTTCTATCAACGTTATAACCTACAAAGCCTGTATCTGAATAGCCAACGAGGAGAAACGATTTTTGACGTGGATGCCATAACCCTAAATCCGTAGTGCCATTGAGATACCGGAATATCCTTTTCACAACTATTAAGTGTGACTCTTTGGGATCAGCTTGAAATCTTGCACACATGCACACACTAAACATAATGTCAGGTCGACTAGCGGTTAAATATAATAAAGAACCGATCATACCTCGATACTCCTTTTGTACGACACCCTTACCATTCTTGTATTGATCTAATGATAGAGTAGAACTCATAGGAGATTTTGCTATCTTGGATTGATCCATTTTATATTTCTTGAGCACATCCTTGTGTACTTGCTTTGGTTAAGAAAGATTCTTTTCTTAGCTTGAGTAACTTGAAGACCAAGAAAGAAATTCAACTCTCCCATCAAGCTCATCTCGAATTCTCTACACGTAACATTTAAAAATTCCTTGCATATAGAATCTTTAGTAGCACCAAATAATATATCATCAACATAGATGTGTACTGTTAATAAGTCGTTGGCTCTAGTTTTGACAAACAAAGTTTTGTCTATCAAACCTCTTTTGAAATCATTTTCAAGGAGATACTTGGACAATCTTTCATACCAAGCTCGAGGAGCTTGCTTAAGATCATAAAGAGCTTTCTCCAATTTCAAAACATGATCCTGAAAATCATTATTTATAAAACCAGGAGGTTGAGTAACCTATACTTCTTATTCTAAGAAGTTATTTAGAAAAGCACATTTAACATCCAATTTAAATACCTTTATGTTCGTGAAGGATGCAAAAGCAAGTAGCATTCGTATGGCTTCTAACCTGGAAACAGGAGCAAAATTCTCCTCATAATCAATACCTTATTCTTGGTTATATCCTTGAGCTACAACTTGTGCTTTGTTTCGAATGACGTTACCATTTTCATCCAACTTGTTTCAAAACACCTATTTTGTGCTTATGACGGATTGTTGCTTAGTCTAGACGTGAGGGTCCAAACTTTGTTTCTCTCGAATTCGTTTAGCTCATTTTGCATGGCCATGATCCAATCAGGTTCTTGAAGTGCTTGAACGTAGTTCATGGGCTCTACAAGAGATACAAACGCAGAAAAGGCACACAAATTGTTTACCCTAGATCGGGTTTGCACACTTGCTTTTGGATCTGAGATCACGTTCTCTTGTGGATGATATGAAGAATGTTGAAAACTTCTTCTTTTGAAGAGTGGAACGGATTCTGATGTTCAAGGCTCACCATTTGCATGGATGTGTAGACTACTTCTACACTCATGGAACCATGCTTGAGGTTCTCCAATTTTTGCCTCACTTCCCTAGCGTAATTTTAAGGCACAAATCTTGCTCTCATCAATGCTTTCATTTGCTCCCAATGTTGATGTCCGGATCTAGCGTTCTTCTCCTTTCTTTGACAAGATGATCCCACCACACTAGGGCATATCCTTGTAACTCCAACACATCAAGTTGGATCTTCCTTTGCGCACTAAATTTATGGAACAACAAATTTGTTCAATTTTAGTCTCTCATTCCATGTAAACGTCTAGATCACATTTGCCTTCAAAACTTGGATTTTTGACCTTCACTTTGCCAATTCCATCATGATCTTGGTGAGGTCTATAAGGTTCCCAGTCACGACCTCTCCTAGAACGATGGTTACGTCTAGGAAAGTCTCCCCACATGCCTTTATCATCCTCTTCTTCCAGTTTCTGAAATTCATCAATAAAATCCAAAATGTTGTGTTTATGGAAATTAGGATTCGGATACCTCATGTCTGGCCCTTGAGGAGATCGTGGAAGTGGATCAAGGGTTTGTAGTATAGATGTATTGCGTAAGCTTTCGCTCATCTCAGTGGAAAATCTCGGTTGAAATCTCGACTAGACAGGGGCGAGATTTGTTCTTTGGGGCGAGTGTCCAGTATATCCATTCGTTCAGCCAATATTGAAATTGTGGACATTAGTTGTTTCAGCATATCTATGGCTTCAGGACTTGAGGATTCACTTTTATGTGAAACTCAAGGGCCACCATGCTTAGATATCTACACAAACACGCAAAGTAACAACAAACTTGTGAATTTAGTGAAAATGAAAGTTCCTTACTTGTTTTATCCCACACTCACACTCTATTATAAATCTCAAGCTGATTTGATGTAATTGCCTTGCATGGATTAATGTTTCTTTACAAATCGGTGACTAGCTTCAACTAGAACTCCTTGGATGACTTAAGTAGTCGACTTGGCTCGGAAGAGGGTTCTTGTGTTGGAAGATAGCCAAGGTAAAATTTCTGGAAGTCTCTTCACACAATTGACACAAGGTGGAAGAATATTGCAAGTAGACACAACTAGTATGATATAAAGTATAGATACCAACTAACACACGCAAAGAAATAGACTTAATGTGTTTAGAGTAGACAGAGGCAAATAACTAGACTCACAAGAGACTAAGAAGAGAGCTTTACTTACCTTGCACTTAAGAAACTAGAGAGAGATATCCAACTAGGGTTAAGTCTCGGTAGTAGCAAATCTCGGTAAAAAGTCCAAAATCTCGAGCGACATTTCTTACTGGGGACCGAGATGTGTCAAAGGTAAGGTTTTCATGATGGAATATAGTTGGGATTGGGGTAAGCTTCTTCACTGATGCCTTCTTTATATATACACACTTGGATCATAGTAACTCTCGTTTGAATGGCTTCACCAAAACTTTGGTTATCATCGATGATATAAAATATAGGTGAAGTCAAGAGAGGATTTTTAATATGATATGAACGTGAATCCAAGGTTTGGGGATGAATATACAATTGTTGGATGAAGGGTATGGTCGGTATTTGAAGGGGATATTTAGGTTGGGATTTGGAGATTTGATAAGATGTCACCTACTAGATAAGATCTCAACAATAAGATACGCCGGAAATCTCTTTCCTTCTTTGATATAGCTTGATAAAAGATCTCCCTGAAGATATCTCGACTATATTGGAGAGAGAATGTACCTTGTTGTCCAAGTAACAAAATCTCGACTTGTTGCACCTAATCTCGAGCGGGATGTTTTTGGAGCTCAGACAAAATTAAGTTTAAAGTAGTTTGGCTTGTGTTTGGCTATGGCTTCCCTCTCTTCTCTAGTAGACACAAGACAAAGTACGTTAAACTCAAATAGTCTCACAAAAGATATAGCAATAAAGCAAAGACTTGATTTTATATGACTCAAAGAAGAACCAAATAAAATTACTCAAACCGTAGTGTACGACTAAGTTGAACTTCAGTTGATTAGCTGTGATACCACTTTGATGTGGGGTTGATGCCGTAATTTCCCGATCTAGATTGATATCCACGAAATTGACAATAGAAGCAATCTCGGTTGGAATATCGGGCGAGATTCGTATGGTAAAGCCAAGATTTGTGGAACTCGAACACAAAGAAAGTGAGTTTGATGGAATGATAATGGATAGATAAAAAGATGAATAATGGCATGATATTATGGAAATATAGGAAGAAAAGATTTAACGTTAGACTTGCAAAGAACCTTCTAAATAAGACAAGGACAAGTAGGGACTAGTTTGACTAGTAGCACCAATCTTCAATAAGTTAACACACACATGAACAACTTAGCAAGGAATCACAACTATTCAATCCAAGACTCTCTTTTCGATTGAATTGGAATGAATAAAACACAAACTTCGTAAGCGAAGTAGCGAGAATCTCAAAATATTGTGGAAATAATAATCAACCAAATCTACCTATAAATCTTGACTTCTATGGCTATTTATAGGCGAGATTCCTCTAGAAAATAAAACAAAAGCTAATCCTAAAAGATAGGATCGAAAAACCAAAAGATACCTTTAGAATGTTTAGAGCTTTACAGGTATTAAAATAAATTATCCAACAGCTAATAAGATCGACTGAATCTTACGGATCTTGACAGAAGCAAATCTCGAGTAGAATCTCGGGCGAGATTTGGTTCTTAGGGCCGAGATTTTAAGTGGATGGCTTAAATCTCGAATTAACCACATTTCTTGGCTGATTGATCATCTTCACTCTTATAGGATTCCTCCACAATATATATCAATTTCACTATGGAGGACTTAAACATGAGTATGGTCTCCTTAGATGTACACGATGTCAATAAGTTAGCAACCTCTTCTTGGATGGCTTTTAAAGATGACAAATCCTTCTCTTTCAATGTTCTTTCTCTCGCTCTAGTGATTGGTCCATGTGTATGGGTTGTTAAGGATGGTCCCACATCAGTATGTTTAAGAGTATGGAAACTCTAGAGGCTCAATACGCTCTAACACCACCTACAAACATGGACAAGATCCACAACATGTTGCAAGCATTGGAACCACGAGTTTGCCATCCCCGACAAGAGGAACCGCACCTTTATCATCATTGACGATGGTTCTCACAACACACCACATACCCTCAGTCCACCTTCATCATCATCGACAATGATATCAATTGGAGTTGCCACAACCCCAAAGGGAAGAAATTTTAAACCTTTTACTTTAATGTTTAATCACATAGAATTGCAAAAATCAAAATCTAAAATAGTGTCACATGGTATAACTAGTAATGAAACAATTGACCATGAATCCAATTTTGTAGATGATATTGAATGTGATAAACATGAAATAGATTATCATGAACTGTTTGCACACGAATCTACATAGGATGATATTATTTCGTGTGATGTACATAAGCATGATCGGTTATATTTATAACATTATCATTATCATAAAACAATGTAGGAAGGCTCTCCAGACCCTAGAACGAATGAATTTAACAAGACATACCTTAAAATATATTCAAACCTTTATTAATCGAAGGGAAAAGAGGTGGTCGATCGATAAGTGGGTGAAAGTAAATCGATCGGCGTGGAGAAATTGAACCGTCTATTTAAACTTTTAAATGAAAATTTTAATGAATGAATAGAAGGATGTCTTACCTTATCGTCCTAGGATATTCAAATCAGATCTGAATCAATCAAAATGTATTTTGTAACTAAAGGATAAAGTTTCTCAAGTAGACCTACTAAAAGATAAAAACGTCCAAGTTGAGAGGCTAAAAGATATCATAAAATAAAAGGGATGAAAGGATAATCAATAACATCGAAGAGCGAGTATTGTGGGACCGGTTGGATGAAATGTGGGGCCCAATCGTTTGACCATCTCGTAAAATCAGAATTGCGACACTTCAGCAAATTTGGATTTTCTGATGTTGTGGCCGGAACTAGAAAACTCACGAGTAATAATTTCCAAGGTAATTTGAAGCTTACAACTTTGGAGTTAACATGTCTAGATCGGTCAACTTTCAAGGACAAATCGTTTGGCTTCACACATCATGATCGGAATGTCTTTATTTCTTCGCTATCGAATCTTGATAAGTTCAGTTTTGACTTTGACTTTCTTGATTGAATAAAAAGTCATAGTGTGTAACAAACATTCTTCCAATGATAACTCCATTTTAGCTCAAAGAAGGATTACAATATATGCTTGCATTATCATGAAGGCACAAGTATGTCCCCAAAACAAAAAGGAAGGAAATCTACCAAAATACAATGCAAATTTATACTAAATTCTCAAAGGATGGTTATGAATGATGGTGGAAAAAGATGCTAAAATGAACGTTATAAGTAGACATTCTCCAAAAATGTTTCATTTATTCTCCAAAAGGGGCCAAATTTCTACAGTTTTATAAAAGCACAAGTAGATCTCCAAAATATTAAACTGAAATAAACCTACTATGAAACCATGCAAAATTACCTTATATTCCTAAGAGATGAATAAGAATGAGAGTGAAAAAACATGTTAAAATGGTGGTTATCGCACGTCAACAACAATAATGCCTGTCAAATTGACTTGCGTGGTGAGTATGATGTCTATCCTATTTATAATGTTGATGACTTGACCCCTTTCATTTCATATCACTTTGACAAGTTTGCCATTGATTCAAGGACAAGTTCAATACAAGAATGGGAGGATGATACTATCCAAAAGACCGAGTTTAAAACTAGAATGAATACCCCAAGAGATTAGTGATCACCAATGCTAAGGAAAAGAAGGTTATGGATGTAACTTTAAATTTATTTAAGAAGCAACCGAATGATGTGTTCATGTTTATAATTAATAATATAATATTATTTTATTATATTTATATGTTCTTTATTTGCAGAGATGGTTCTCTGATAGATTAAGATAATTGCAAACTGATGATTTTTATTGAATGAAAGAGATGAATATATACACAAGGCTGATATCGTAACTAACCAAATAAAGAGTTGACTAATCCTGGAGATAAAAACAGAAAGGAAAGATAATATGTACTGAGAAAGAAATCACGTAAAAACTGTGTAGAGAAGGAAGTAAAGAGAATATTGTGGATTCTAATACTCCCCCTCAAATTGGAGAGTGAATATTTCAAACGCCCAATTTGCGAAGAAGATGTTGAAATGGTCGTTGTCCCAATGCTTTTGTGAATAAATCCACTAACTAATCGGCGGATCGTATGTAGAAAGTTGAGAGGCTGCCGCTTTGAACATGGTTGCGAATGATGTGACAATCCACCTCGATGTGTTTTGTACGCTCGTGAAAGACCGGATTGGAAGCGATGTGAAGAGCTGCTTGGTTGTCACACCATAAATTCATCGGTTGGCCATGAGAGATGCCTAGTGACTTCAGAAAGGACTTGAGCCACACTAATTCACAAGTTGTAGATGCCATGGACCGATACTCAGATTTGGCGGAAGATCTTGAAACCGTAGTCTGCTTTTTAGTCCTCCACGAGATGGGTGAATGCCCCAGCATGATGAAGAAACCCGTCAAGGAGCGTCGAGTGAGAGGACACGTCGCATAATCTGAGTCACAATAAGCGTTGAGTGTTAGTGTACTGTTGCGGGAAAAGAGTATACCTTGACCAGGAGCACCCTTAATGTACCGAAGGACCCTAATGGCGGCGTGCCAGTGAGCGAGTTTTGGAACCTGCAAAAACTAGGCAAGGATGTGTACGGAATATGCTAAATCGGGGCGGGTTATAGTTAGATAAATAAGACGTCCGATGAGCCGACAGTAAGCTTCTGGTTGTGCGTATTCAGGGCCATCATCGAGTGCTAATGTGTGATTCGGTTCAAGCGGAAAGGATACTGGACGGATGCCCAAATTGCCGGAATCTTGTAATATGTTTAAAGCGTATTTGCGCTGTGAAAGGAATAAACCGTCAGGAGTACGAATAGTTTCAATACCGAGAAAAAAACGTATTGGACCAAGATCCTTCATATGAAAACATTTATTTAGATAAAGTTTAAAGTTTATAATAATGTTGGAATCATTTCGGGAGATGATAAGATCATCTACGTAAATTAGAACATGAATAGTCTTATCAGAGTTGAAATATGAAAAAAGGGAGTAATCGGCCTGAGATTGTGTAAAACCATACCGGCGTAGAGCAGTGGTAAGTTTCGCAAACCAGTTTCGTGGAGCTTGTCGAAGACCATAGAGGGATTTACGCAGGTGAGATACCTTGCTAGGAGAAGTAGATGAAAAACCCGGTGGAAGCGACATATATACGTCTTCGGTCAAATCGTCATGAAGAAAGGTGTTATGAACGTCCATCTGGTGGAGTTCCCAGTTTCGAATGGATGCTAAAGCTAAAAAAAACTTTAACAGAAGTCATTTTAGCAACAGGGGCAAAGGTTTTGTTAAAGTCCCGATTTGTCGGTTTCCGAGGACAATAAACGAGCTTTGTAACGTTCGATCGAGCCGTCGGATTTAAATTTAGTTTGAAACACCCATTTACATCCGATTGGACGTTTTCCGTGAGGTAGATCGGTAATTGTCCATGTTTGATTACGTTGAAGAGCGTTGATCTCCGAGCGCATAGCCTCTCGCCAATGGTGATGTTTCATTGCTTCTTTGAACGAAGAGGGATCGGGAACATTAGACATGGCTGCAAGATAAGACTTAAGAGAAGGTGAGAGATGAGCGTTAGTCGTATATTTATGAATAGAGAAAAGATTCTTACCTGTTGGAGCGAGATCGGATGTGACAAGAGCAGTAGGTGTGGAAACGTTATTGCAAACGTAATCTTTATATTTGGAGGGTATGTGAGTTGAACGAGTACTGCGTCTAACAGGAATTGGTATAGAATCCATCTGATTAATAGAAGGAATATATTCTTGAGTAATTAAGGGAGGAGTGTGTAACACCCCGAATCCGCGGGACTCGAAGTGTCACATTGGGCTAGGATCTCACAATGGATCCTGACCCTAGCTTGACAACAAGTTCACTGGACCTTACAACATGGCACTAACAGATATAAACACAAATGCATAAAACCGTATAAACTGTACAATAAAAAGGTAAAACAACATAGCCGAGTAAAAACAACAACGCCTCACATAGGAGGTAACAAAAGTTCATCCTCACTCAGGAGGAAAAAGTAACCAACCCTCAAAAGCCCAACATCCTATGTACGAGAGGTCCTCGGCCTGCCACTCTCCTAGATCACCCAACAGCACGCCTATCATGTGGGGCATCTATAACATGGTAATAAACCATTAGCTAACCATACATATATAGAGTAATGCATAAGCACAAACACAATCATGTAAAGATGAACACATCATCATGATATCACACATTTACCCAGTTTATCATCTTTATATAATAGTCATTCACTCAAGTCGTATGTATATATATGTAAATGAAAGTATGTGACACGAGGACCGATACATCCCCGCCTCTGAGTGTTATATCCAGTTGTACGAGTATCGGTCACACAATCCGTGTACCCTAGGGGAGTGGATTGTGCCCTTCTTGTAAACCAGACTGGTCTGACGTCACAGAACCTCCTAGACTCCACCACAGGATGAAAGGGAAAGGTTATCACAGCCACGCAACGGGGCAGTCAATAAAACATAGGTCAGTATAAACGATATCTCATGTTATCATAGCAAACATATAAAGCACACACCACTCATGCAAACACCCAATATAAGGATGGTAGCTAAGTAAGTCCTACAGACTTACCACAATCTCGTATAAAGCTCAACCACAACTCGATCACCTCAACACTGGAGGAACAACACAGCCTATAGACAAGGTATAAAGAGATGTCACATCTCTTATTAAGCAAAGGGTCACACCTAGACCCAAAGGGATCTATAGGGATCATATACATCCTATAACCTCGAATAATATGCTAAATCTTAAAGCCACATCAGGGCATATATCCAACTCATGATATCATCATCAAACTAAAAACCTATAATTACTAGAATAATGTAACGAGTATAATGGAAATTCCAATTATCCATTTTAACCAATTTAAGGTCAATTTATACTGACCCGCAAAACGGAAAACGAATAAATTCATAACTTATTCGTTACTAACCCGATATACGATCCGGAAGAAGGTATGAACTCCTGGCGATACGGGAAATAAGAGCACAGTATGAAACCTTACGCTTGACGACTTGCGGTGGTCCATCGGCATTCCGATAGCAGTAAACGGAAGCTTTACCAAAAAGCTAACAAACGGAAAATAGATTTGTATCAGGATGAAGAGGACAAGATAAGGGACTCGATGGTACAAACGGATTTGAAATTAAGTTAGAAATAAAGGATTTATGGCTCGGTAAGCACAACGCTCTTGTTTGTTTCATCTCAATTCTCGCATGGGAAAAGAAAGGAAAGAGATAAGTTAACTCTGTAGCCGACTCTCTCTCCTCTGTACATGTTTACTTATATCAGTAAGAAATGTATTTTAACTTTGCAATCTTCCAACTGAAGTCACGCCGCCGCCTTGCTCATTAATGTAGGAATACATATAAATATATATTATATAATGTATACACTAATTATGTAAGTATACATATAAATATATATTATTATATAATATATATATATATATATATATATATATATAAAGTTTGGCCAAAACATTTAATTAAAACGCGCTTATATTTTTCGGTCTCCAAACTTTATCAAATTGGAATATAAAAACCGGAATATTATCGGGATAATTAATCCATAACTATCTTGTAGAATGGGCAATCCTAAGCAACATTTCTTAACCGCTAAAAATCGGAGTAGCGACTCTTTTATCCGTTTCGTCTTTTTATAGTATTTCACATCTAAGTCATATCCGATGTTACGATCATTTCTCTCAACTGCAACTTCATTTATTGGAGCTCTCAAATACTCCAAATAACACCGGTTGTTACATCATCTCCCCCTAAAAACAAGTTTCGTCCCGAAACTTGAACAAACCCAAATCCTCTCGGACCCATATGCCGAGGTATAACTCTATCTATCGGAGGTATCACATCTCCGCTCAAAAAGGTCACACCTATATCATAATATAACCTCAAACACAAGTATGGAGGAATCATCAACTCTAGAAAACAGAATCATAATGGTATCCCAAAGGCATAGAGGAATCACATCTCTCGCCATACCACAAAACAAGGCATAGAGGAAGTACATCTCTAGCCCTAAACATATTCATAAACATCGCATGGAGGAATAACATCTCCATTGAAACTGTGTCCATCAAGGTAGCATGGAGGAAAGAACCATCTCCAGCTGAATCCTAATCACACTCAGATAGCATGGAGGAAGAACCATCTCCAGCTATTGTAACACCCCAAATTCTGAGAACTCGGGGAGCTACTGGTTAGGACCTCACAATGGATCCCGACCTTAGTTTGACAACAATTTAACTAGGATCTTACAACAAGGCACAAAAGTATTTAAAACATTTGAAAACTTTAAACAATATATACATGAAGAATATGTATCAACCTTACAAAGCAAAGGTACCAAAACGACACATAAGAAGGACAGAAGACATCCCGTCCCCAACTAAATAAGTACGTGGACCCGGCTGACCATTCTCTTTGGATCTCTCTACAACTGTTTTTAACCTGCAAGGCATCTACAAGCGGTATAAAACCGTTAGCTAACATTCTATGCATAAGTATAAAGGTAAAAGCACAAACAGATAACATACACAATCAACATGCAACACTCAATCCTTTTATTATCTTTAATTAGGTGATAGGTTATTACTAATGATACTTATTTTGTGACACGAGGGATTCCCGAACCTTGCCCCTGTCCCCGTTTACCAACGCGGAATGGTACTAATGCATATGACCGTCTACCTGACTGGGCTGGTTGCAGGGAACCTCCTAGACTCTCGCAAGAGCTAGGCATATGATGTCACGACCCGTTATCATACACTTGGGTCAATTACATAAATAATAAAGTCGGCCTAATCCGGTTTCGTTATTTATGATAACTAACAAACACTACTCATACACATTACACTCATACAAGAGTCAACTAAGTAAGTCCGTGGGCTTACCAAAATCAAATCTCGACTCTCTCTTAACCACCACTAAATCCGTAAGTGCAGAACTCAGTTGCTTGTCAGAGGAGGCACGTGAGTCAACACATTTCCCGGGATACTTATAAGTCTAAAACTCTTAAGATATACAATTCTATGTGCAGAAGTTATTACAGTGTTTATTTAAGGTAAAATGACTATATTACCCTTAGTCCCGGAACTTCCAAAAACTCGGAATATGTACTTAAATTATAATTTGAGGCTAACTAACCATATTCTACTCCCTAGGATGATTCTAGGTAACAACTAGAAAAACCACCCATTTTCTATTTTCCGAAAAGTCACTAAAATCCAACTACAGCTTCAAATATAAATTCGAATAATATTATAAAAATTCCGAAATAATTCCCTAGATCATCTATGATATCCCATCTACTCATAGGAGAAAGAATTTCTTAAAACTGTTAAAACATCGCTTCTACAAAAATTTCTAAAGTTGGTTACAACACTTAACAAGCAGCACACTGTCTTAACTTTGAAAAATCATAACTCCTAAACTACTCGCTGGATTTATCCCAAATTTTAATATGTTCCACTATAAAATCTTATCTCTAATATATCCAAAATTCAGCCGCAAAGGAGATCAAAATCCAATAAAAACTATCTCACAAAACCGAATTTCAGCACAACAGAAAAACTGCTTACGACTCAATCTTGGAAAAATCATAAATCCCAAACCAATCGCTGGATGCCTCTCAACTTTTAATATATTCTACAACAATATGTCAAATATATCATATCCAAAATTCAAGCCAAACGGAGATCAAGAGCTTATTCAAAAGCTTCTCACAAAACAGCATCACTGGCTGTTTTCCCCAACACTCAACACATATATAAAAACTGCATGAGGCGTCAACTATGGAACACCATAACTCTCAAACCGTAGCTCCGATTCCTCTCAAATTTTAGTATGTTATACTATATAATATCGACTAAAACATATCCGAAAATCAGCAGTAAAGGTGGAGTCTAACCTACCCAAAACTGGAGCCGAATTTGACTGTTCTTCACTTCCGAAAACTCAGCAAACTCCTATATCTTCACTGTTTCTTCTATGGATGTTCTGAGCATGATTAGGAGACATGAAGAGCATTCATTAGACACAAAAGGTGTGGAAAGAAGTGCAACGAAGAAAGGGTATCCACCTTATTCGATTCAAGACTCGAAGGGAGATAGGAGATTGCACAAGGTTGTTGTCGAGCCAGCTGTTGCACAGAAATGGAGATGCCGCTTGCAAGAGATCTATTGGTGTGAAGAGGCGAGATCTGTCCCTATGATGTTGGTGGCGGTTGCACGACAGGGAAGGGGCTTCTTGGTGCAAAGGAGACAGATCTTGGATGACTTGCTGCTTGCGAGATCCACGTGCAGAAGATCGATGTTGAAGACCGTTGCTGCTGCCTACTGCTGCGTTGAGGACCTATGTGCTGTTAGAGAGGCTGTAATTGAACGTGTGCAGGAAGAGGCGTGATCCAGTGAGAATGGAAGTTATCAGAAGAGAGCAAGAGGAGGCATGATCGGCTGGGAGTTACGATCTTTGATATGTTCAGAACGTGTGTGCTCTTGGGCTGGAGGAGAATGCTGAACGGGCTGCAGGAAGAGGGAGTTACGGCTGGCATGTAAGCAGGGTTGTAATGGGCTGCGGCTGGGCCTGTACAAGCAGTCCGGGAATGGGTCACAAGCAAGTAAGGAGGAGAAGGTGGGTTGTGGTTGTGTGGGCTGAAGATCATAGTCATAAGGTTGGGCTGAAGCAAGGTAAGAAAGAATGGGTTGAGGTTGTCCAGCCTTGTCAAAACCTTGTCAACAGCTTGTCGGGCTTTGTTCGGACCTCGTCTCAGCTTTGTCGTGATCTCGTCACAGCTTTGTCGTGATCTCGTCTCAGCCTCATCATGATCTCGTCTAAAGTCGTCGTTAAGGATTAATTATAAAAATTAGGGTTTGATATGTATCTATTATTTTATGTGAATTAAATTCTACATAAAATGATAAATAATTATAAGAATTAGGGTTTGATATAATTCTATCATTTTATGTGAATTAAATTCTACATAAAATGATAAATAATTATAAGACTTAGGGTTTGATATAATTCTATCATTTTGTGTGAATTAAATTCTACATAAAATGATAAAATTTGTGAAGAAAGAAATACTAGATAGAATGGGAACCGTCAACGGCTCGAAGTCCGAATTGATTTGGAATTAAACGGAATAAAAATTCTGGGTATTACATCAGTACCCCCTTAAAATAAGTTTCGTCCCAAAACTTAAAAGAAGACAACATAATGTCGGAATCCATACTAAAGAACTAAAGTGCCGAAAACGTCGCAATCGGTCAAGTTCTTATTGTTTCGGGACTAGTCGGAAGAAAATTTCCGGGTATTACATCAATTCCCCCTTAACAATAAGTTTCGTCCCGAAACTAAGGGTAAGACAATCCTGATCGGCCTTTAAGGCACTAAACGGGTACATCTGATCACTACTCAAAAGTCTCATCGTTTCCACATCTAAGTATCCCGCACATCAAGATTACCAAAAGCACACATCACTAACTAAGCACTCAATCATGAAAAGAACAAGTAGTCAAACAATATCACTCATACAAGGTCAAGCCCTAACTCGTCACTCTCGAGGTTACAACCATCGCTACATAGGTCTTTGAAAGGTTACGTCTCTTACTATCCCTCATATCTTAGGTAGCCTTATCAGCTTTTCATAAAACCACTGAATCTTAAATCTTTTCACGTACTTAGATCACAAGCGTCTACTACCACGTCCTACAGTGGTTACCAGATATCTCACCGGTATCATCCGACTCAATTGTCTGATCCTCTAATCTGATGACCTAACTCGTGTCTGGTAGGTATCTCTCCAACTGAAATTCTCAAACTCAGTTCCCAAACTTAGTCTCCGTGGAAAACTGAAGCTACACACTCCAATAGGGTGAGGAATACTATTCCATCCATCACTACTAAACCGCTTTAAAATTTCAAATGGTTACAATACGCAACTCACATCGAAATCCTTTGATGACCTTACGGAAAATAATCTATTCCACTTTCTTCCCTTCGTTATGACCACTTGCTTCCAGCCTTCTGAAAAGGTTCAGACTACACACTCAGGCCCAAGGTCTTGGACATCCACCAACACTTTACAAAGTACCCCATACTCTTCATATCACGACCTACTTGGTCTTGTCTTTTAATATTACTCAGTCATCTTATTCCTCAGGTAAGAAATCGTCACCTTTACCCTTTTCAGGTCTAACACTCGAGACAACTAAAAATCAAACCTAGTGGTCATCCTCTCTGTTCACTTGGCATTATTATATTATTTATAAATCTCTAATATATCGTGAACTCGAACCTAGGCTTCTCACGCATTTTCCAAAATCTTAAGTGACATAGAATATGTCCAGAATGACGGTATTAGACACAAAGTGATCTCATATCACCGATATTTGATCATAACTACTCTATTAATGCTAGCACACTATCAACATAGCACTCTTATATCCTCCCCTTTTATCGGACTTGTAATAGCCCTTTAACTCAAAACGCAACTAGGCTTTGTTCTGACATAACATTACACATAAAATCTACTCCGAGATTATGCTTTCTTTAAGCACGGTTACTAGGTTGCAAGTATGCTCTTGTCGCTTCTCTTTCTTCTGTATCTTCGACTCAGGATGGTAGTTACTCACTTTGAGCTTTCTAGTGCAGACCATGCACAATATTTTTATTACATCATTAATTCTTTCCTAATCCATCTTGAAAACTCACTCTAGAGTATTCTATTAGTATAGAATTCCACACTACTTGTTTGGCAACATGTAACAAAGTCATCACTTGATAGCATGAATTATAGTCTATATTTTGGGGTTTGTTTGGACGTTTTATCTTTCGTAATCTGCATGTTTGTATGTGCATTATGTGATTTTACTACTATTTCACCTACCTTTGCAAGAATCGAGGTCTACACCTAGTTTTGTTGTAATTGCAGGTAATTTGGTACGTTTTGCATCAAAAAGGAGCAAAAGGAGTCATGAGTCAATTGGAGCTACATCCAGGGAGCATAGCCATGGATTAAAGATTTACTTTGGACCAGTTTTGAGAGATTTCACATTCAGTTATGACTCATCTCGGTTGACCAGAGATTCATCTCGACCGAGGCGATCCAGAGACGCCGACTCGACCGAGGCGAACACCTAGGATGCGGCGAGAATATTTTATTCTTGGATGAGATCTTTTAAATTTGGAAAGTGATCTTATATTTTTGGCTTGATTCCTGGAAGGAAGGAGATATGCAAAATCATATATTTTACCTATATTTATGGGAAAATATCTTTCTAAGATTTATTATCTTTGGAGGGTTATTTTCCTATAAAAAGGGTTGGATTTCCACAATTCCGATATCACGCTATACCGTCGATCAGGGTTTACAGCACGCAGCAGCAGCAACCTACTCCAGTTGGGAGAGATTCGAAGAACCTTTTTGAAGGTTGAAGGAAGATAGAAGTCTATAGCTTTTATAGCTTTTTGAAGGGTTTTGTAAGATTGTCTTCAATTCCCTCACTTGTTGTCTTGTCTTGTTGGATTGCTATCCAAGGAACGCTTTGTTGTGATATTTGATTCAGTTATTGAAGTCTTTTCATTAAATTCTTCTTTGTTCAAATATTCACCTTCTTCCCATATATTTAATACCTTCATAATGATGATGAGTGGCTAATTTCCTTGTGTGATTCTAGGGTGATTGGCTGAAGGTTGTGGGAAAAACAATGATAGAATAATCTTAGATTCAGTAGGATCCTGAAAGTTCGAGTCATTAACCTTAACCCTAAGCATCTCGTTCAGTCGATGAACATCTCGGCCGGGGTGGAAACTGGCTGACCGAGGTGACTTATCTGATCCTAAACTGAGAGTTAAGTGTTAGAGTTTGCCAAATCCTATTCTTATTACACCTTTCCTGGTTCAAAGCAAGCTTAGGATGAGACTTACCCGGTAATTCCTTAGTTTGTGTACCAACGATCATAAGTGTAGGTAATAAAGGTTTATCCTTTATTAGGGTTTGAGTGTGCTTCCCTCCCATCTTTGTGAGTTAGCCTGAGACTTACCCGGTAAAGGTTGATTCTATTCCCTTAGATGGTGTGTTAGTTTGAGGTTATAGTTCTTTATCTTAATTCCTTGAGACTTACCCGGTAATAGGAGTTACGGTTTAGGATTAGTGTGTAGTGAGACTTACCCGGTGATCTACTCCACTTTAGAAACACCTTCCCCACGCAAAAATCTCAGCTTTGTCCGCTTATCTATAGATCTTGAGTTGGAACCACAACTAGATGCTTAAATCCCTAGAATTGCATGTTTGCTTTATTGACTTCTTATTCATCTTTGATTGTGTTAATCACTCTTGTGGATAGTATTGACATAAGCACACCATATTGATTTTGTTTCACCGAGTCCTTGTGATCGACCCCTGGAATTTTCTTGCTTTTACTACGATTGACCCGTACACTGCGGGTTCGCATCCTTGTTTTAAGCTTAAGTCTAGGGTTATAAATTTAAAGCTTGCACACACCGTTTGGAGCGAACAAGTTTTTGGCGCCGTTGCCGGGGACTTGGTCTAGACCGAGTCGGTACGGTTTGCTCTTGGGGCGATTGCCCCGTTTCATCTAACCACTCTACTTGAGTGACTTTTGCAGGTTCTTTCTTAGGTATATGCGAAGAACCCGCGCTGGGAAGGAAATCGTTCCTTACGATCCCGAACCAGAAAAGACATACAAGTGACGCTTAAGAGAAGAAAAGATGGCCCAACAAGACGATCGTGATCTTGCGGCCCAATTGAAAGAGGCGCTGGAGCTGCTACGCCTCAGAAAGGAAGAACTCAGGCAAGAGAAAGAAGAGAATCGCACCAAGACTGCAGCAATCGAAGCTGAGATAGCAGTCATACGAGACCAGATTCTACTTCGACCGAAGGAAGATCCTCCTGTTGATCCTCGACCGATGCAGGATCCAGTAGCTGACCCGCGACCGAGGCAGATTCCAGCACCTGACGCCCCGACCGATGTACTTCCACCTCGGATGCCAGTCCGAGATGTTCTTCTTGTAGGAATCCCACAAACCCTAGGTCAAAGGATGGACCCTAATCAACAGCTGAGGCGTCCAGGAGTGAACCTAGGAGATCCAGCAGATCATGACTACGAACTTCGACCGCAAGTTCTAGCCATGATTCGCCAATGCCAATTCGGAGGGCTAGAGAAGGAGTCGCCGCATCAACATCTTCAAAACTACGAGATCTTGATGGAAACCTTGCGACCTCCCAGAATTGAGAATAACAACTACAAGCTAAGACCTTTTTACTTTTCTTTAAAAGATAGAGCTCTTACTTGGTATCAATCTCTTCCTCCAGGAAAAATTAGCACATGGGAGGAGATGACTACGGAATTCTTGACCAAATTCTTTCCCCCCTCAAAGACCGCTGAAATGAGAGGGAAGATCAATGCTTTCATTATGAAGGACAAGGAGAGCTTGTCCAAATCTTGGGAGCGGTTCAAGGATATCCTCTTGGATTGCCCACATCATGGGATTCCAAAGATCGAGTTGCTGGAGATCTACTTCAAAGGGCTGGACGGAAGCACCCAGTTCAATCTCCAACTACTCTCCGTCGGTACCTTCATGGACATGGCGATTGATGAGGCTTGGGACTTCATTGAGAAGCAAGCCTTGCACATGGAGAAATACACCCACCAAGGAGCTGAAGGTGGAGTTAAAAGAGTCAACTTTCAAGAGACTCAATCCAACAACAATCAACTCACGTCTTTGAAGAATGACGTGAAGCAATTGAAGGAGCTCTTGATGGGTCAAACCAAGAAGGAAGAGCAAGGGCAAAGGAACAACAACAATAACGGGTACCGTAACAACAACAACGGTCCCCGAAACAACAACTACAACAACAACAATAGAGGATCCAATAGCAACAACTGGAGGGCGAATAACCAAAATCACGGTAATAATCATTCAAACTCCAACTCTAACGATTCCTCTAACCCTTTCCTCTCTTCCCCTTCTTCTTCTTCTACTCCATTGAAAAACCAAGGGCAAGGATCAAGTTCGTCTCAGCCAGAAAAGAAAGACGCAGTTCTGGAGGCAATCTTGATCAAGCTTAGCGCTATGGAGAATTCTATGACTTCATTTTCGAGGGCCCAAAAGTCCTTCGAACAACAACTTGCTAATAGGGCGAATGAAGCGCCAAGAGATCCAGGGAAGCTTCCAGCAAAGACGGAAACTAACCCTAAGGGCCAATGCATGGCCATAACGACGAGGAGTGGACTCAAAACTGCAGATCCAGTACCTCGCTCGACGCAGACCACCTCGGTCCAGATCCAGTCGAAGAACACCTCGACCGAGATGCCAACCGAGGCGGATCAACAGAAAGCAGGAGGGACGACAGAAACTTATGTTCCACCTCCTGCATACAAACCACCACTTCCATTCCCTCAGTCCAGAGCCAGAGCACATCTAAAGAAGCACTTTGGTAAGTTTCTTGACTTGATGAATAAGCTACATATAAATATTCCTTTCCTTGATGCTATTTTAGGTATGCCCGCCTATGGGAAGTTCTTAAAAGAAATCTTATCAAGGAAGAGGAAGCTGGAGGATGTTGGTGAAGTTAGGATGACATCTAAATCTTCGGAGCTTATCAAAATCATGAAGGAAAAGATGCCACCTAAGTTGAGAGATCCCGGCTCATTTTGTATTCCCATTCAAGTTGAGGATGTCACTTGTGAAGCCCTTTGTGATCTAGGAGCCAGCGTGAGCATCATCCCGCTGGAGCTATGCACGAAGATCGGTCTTGGAGAGCCCAAGCCGGTCAAGATTCGACTTTATATGGCGGACCGCTCCATTACCCATCCCGTAGGCATCTTGGAGGACGTTCCGGTCAAGTTAGGTAACTTCTATCTACCCATAGATTTTGTTGTACTTGACATTCCCGCAGATTATCCTGTTCCTATTATTCTCGGGAGGCCATTTCTAGCAACTTCGGGTTGCAACGTGGATTGCAAGAACACCAAGTTGAAATTCAACGTTGGTGGGGATGAGGTGGAGTTCGCGCTACTTGCAGCCATGAAAGGGGAGCAACTAACTGATGATATCTTCAACATCTACGATGAAGAAGAATCAAGAGAATTGGTGAGCTCTATCCTTATTAACGATCCACTCGAAAGAGTTATTAGCTTCAGTTTAATGGAGGAAGGTATAGATGCTTCTTGTGATGCAGATATACGGAGCTTGAAGGCACTGGAAGAGGATCCAGGAGCTAAAACTGAAAAGCTAATCCAGGAGACGAAGATCTCCAGTCCCGGATCCACTAGCAGTACCTCGACTGAGGCACCTTCTGGACTGAGCGAGGCGACTGAAGAACATCTCGGTCAACGCTTATGCACCTCGACCGAGGTCGATGGCGAGACGATTCTAACTGAGACTGCATCGAGTTCAGTTTCTGACACCACTCCACTGGACGGAGGAAGCAGAGATCCCTCTCAGAAAGCACCCCCAGTTGTGGAGCTTAAACAACTCCCTAGTCACTTGAGGTATATCTTTCTTGGGCCGGATTCTACTTATCCCGTTATTGCTAGTGCTTCCCTCTCCGATTCTGAATTGTCTAAGTTAATGCATGTCCTGAAAAAGCATCGAAAAGCTATAGGATACACCATGGACGATCTTATTGGCATTAAACCTTCTTTCTGCATGCATAGAATTCTAATGGAAGATAATCATAAGACTTCACGGGAACCTCAAAGACGGTTAAATCCGATCATGAAAGAGGTTGTGAAGAAGGAAGTTCTTAAGTTATTGGATGCAGGTATTATTTATCCTATCTCGGACAGCAAGTGGGTTAGCCCGGTGCATGTCGTTCCGAAGAAAGGAGGGATGACCGTTGTGACGAATGCGAACAACGAGTTGATCCCAACGAGGACCGTTACGGGCTGGAGAGTTTGCATCGATTATACGAAGCTGAACACGGCAACTCGGAAGGATCATTTTCCGCTCCCCTTCATCGATCAAATGCTCGAACGGTTGGCCCAGCATTCACACTTTTGCTACTTGGACGGCTATAGTGGGTTCTTCCAGATTCCTATCCATCCGGATGATCAGGAGAAGACCACTTTCACTTGTCCTTGGGGGACGTTTGCCTATCGGAGGATGCCATTTGGATTGTGCAATGCACCCGCTACCTTCCAGCGATGCATGATGGCTATCTTTTCCGAGTACATAGAGGAGATCATGGAGGTATTCATGGATGACTTTTCTGTATATGGTTCCTCTTTTGATGATTGCCTATCTAATCTTTCACTAGTGCTTAAAAGATGTGAAGACACTAACCTTGTTTTAAATTGGGAGAAGTGTCATTTTATGGTTAATGAAGGCATTGTGCTAGGACACCTCGTTTCTAATCGAGGTATTGAGGTCGATCGAGCTAAGATCGAAACTATTGAGAAACTCCCTCCTCCTTGTTCTGTTAAAGGTGTGAGGAGTTTTCTCGGGCATGCAGGTTTCTACAGGAGATTCATCAAGGACTTCTCTAAGATTTCTAAACCTCTAACTAACCTCTTGAATAAAGATGTTGTTTTTGAGTTTTCGCAGGAATGTCTTGATGCTTTTCACAGGATTAAGGAAGCGTTGATCTCCGCTCCTATTATCCAACCTCCTGATTGGACCTTGCCCTTTGAGGTCATGTGTGACGCTAGTGATGTAGCCGTAGGAGCGGTGCTCGGACAGAAGAAAGATGGACGGACCACCGCCATTTATTATGCTAGCAAAACGCTAGATGAAGCACAACTACGCTACCACCGAGAAGGAGTTATTGGCGGTTGTATATGCTTTCGAGAAGTTTTGTTCCTATCTAGTAGGAGCGAAAGTCATTGTCTACACCGACCACGCAGCCATTCGTTACTTGTTGGCTAAGAAAGATGTCAAGCCGCGCCTTATTCGATGGATTCTCCTGCTCCAAGAGTTTGACCTAGAGATCCGTGATAAGAAAGGATCCGAGAACTCAGTTGCGGATCACCTCAGCCGGCTACCGGAATCCTCCCGCGAGACGGATAACCCACCCATAGACGATTCATTCCCCGATGAGCACTTACACTTGTTGGAGCGGATGATGGATCTACTTACTTCACCCCACGATGGAGGTGAAGTATGGGGTGAGGGCACCTCCTACGTCATTTGAGACCCAGCATGGTCCAGCTAGCGACCTTAAATCAAGCGCTTCTTGGGAGGCAACCCAAGGTATTGCTTTCTTTTCCCGTTTTCTAGTCTAGCTTAGATAGTTTTTGTTTTTGTTTTGCTTTGCTTTGTTTTTGGCGTTCTGGATTCTGAGAAGGACGGAAGTTCGAGATTCTGAGAAGAAAGAAGCACCTCGGTTACTGTCAGAGCACCGCGACCGAGTTGATTCTTGAGCAACCGAGGCGACTAGGGTTTCTGCAGAACCACCTCGGTCCGTACCACCTCGTTCCAGTCGAGACCATCTCGATCGAGGTGACAGCAGATCCAGGAACAGTATAAAAAGGAAAAAATTTTATTTTTTACTTTTCACTTTACCCACCTCGACCGCGGCGACTTCCACTTCGCTCCTTCTCAGATCTTGCGTGTTTTCGAAGATTTCTGCTTCTAAACTGTGATTGAAGGGTAGAGGAACCGATTGCAACAACAGATCTGCAAAGAAATCGAGCGAATCGACCGAAACAAGGTAAAACAAGTCGAAACCCTAACTCGTTCGTTCGCTTTGATTTGGGCTTTGGTTGCCCCTGATTCAGCTGAGAAAGGATTTAAGTACCCCATAGGAAGCAATTGTAGTGATTTCTGGGGGAAAAGAACTGAATTTCTGAGAATTGGAATCGTAACTGTTGCGCCTCGGTCCGGTCGAACTGCATCTCGACCGAGGTGTTTTTGAGTCTTGTCAGCAACCGAGGTCGTCTGACAGTGTTGAGTAAGAATGAGTTCCGATCGTCGCCTGGCCCTTAGAGACAGATCCTCACCCTCCCCTTCTTCCTCTTCCTCCCGTCCTTACCGCCCAGTTATCTACGAGAGATGCCGGGTAGACTATGAGCGGATAGCTAGCCGTCCAGTTATCGCACCACGATTTCTGGACGTGTCGGCTTTTGATTGCCTAGGGTTAGATGCTGACCTTAGGAGGATGATTGCTACTGTCGGGCTGGATCAGTTTACTGAGATCCGAGCCCCAGCTTACTTGGAGCCGACCTTAGAGTTTGTTAGCTCCTTCTCCTACCTTCCCACAGACCAGTCTGTGAAAGTACCGGTTGATGAACCGGAACTTCATAGTTCCTTTAGAGATATGGAGAGAGATTTTTGGCTTTTCTGAGCCCACCGCCACCGACTTCCCCTCCCGATCCGTAGCTAGGGAGTTCTGGGGGCAGATTGCCCATATTACTGAGCACGCAGACAGATGGCGCCCTGGAGATTCCAGGGAGAAGGTCATCTTTCACCCAGCTTTCAGACTAGCCCACAGGATTTTCAACGAGACACTTCTGGCGCGTACTGAGACGCCCCAGAAGATCAGACAGGGCGAGCTTTTCAGCCTCTACTGCATGGTTACAGGAGGTTTCCCAGACTTTGGCTTGCTCTTGGCAGAGGATCTGCACAGGATCAAGGCCAAGGCAAAGGGAGACATTTGCTGCGGAGGTCTAGTCACCCATATCGCTACCTACCACGGGATGGACCTCAGTGTTTGCACGATGGCGGCGGCTCCGAAGCCGCTGGGATTACAAGAGATGATCACACGGAGGATTCTGGTTCCCCGTGGTTTGACCACTCCATACGTCGCCATGCCTTGGGAGCGGACTGCACCACAGGGGATCCGCTGGTCTACTCAGTTCACAGTCTTTGATCCGCATTATTGGCAGACAGCATGGGTTCCACTGATGGAGGATCACAGAGAGGCAGCAGCTACCCCTGCTGAGGAGGAGGAGGATGACGACGACAAGGAGACAGTGGATGAGAGAGATGGTGGAGTCCCGATGGATACAGGGACAGATACTGCAGGTACGAGCGCGCCACCGATCATCGACTTAGATGATGAGGAGGATACTGAGCCAGCACCTGCTGCACCTCCTGCTAGATCTGCTAGACGTCGGACACGCCGCCATAGAGATTCTGAGGTTCATCGCCGGATCGACGACCTGACAGACCAGATGATAGACTCTTATGCTGCCCTTACTGTGGACATGCATGAGATATTTGCTGCCCAGGACCGACACATTGACCGCTGGACTCATCAGATGTTAGAGGAGCAGCACTATCAGCGCAGGATGATGGAGCTACAGTTCCAGCAGACTATGGGCTATCCGTTTGACCCGGCTCAGTATCCGTATGTGCCACCACCACCACCACCGGATCGAGACTATTGAGGAGCTGCAGGATTTTCTTTATTTTCTTTTATGTAGTTCGGCCATTTATCCGGTGAGTACTCTCATGTCTAGACTTTTTATTTGACCCACTGGGACAGTGTGTCCCAAGTATGGGGTGTTTGTACTTATCTGACTACGTGATGTATTTATTCGACTACCTTTTGATGTATGACAGTTTATTTTATCAGATATTTTCATATTTATGCTTCAGTTGCCTTTATATGATTATCTGATATTACATGCATACCTACAGGTTATTTGATTGAGAAAAACGTCGAAACCGAAAAAAAAATGGTTTTAAAAAAAAATTTTTGACCTCGACCGGGGAGATTCTGGCCAAACGAGGCACTTCACCTCGGTTGAACCAAGAACACCTCGACCGAGGTGGGTTAACTGATAGTTTTCGAAAACGATTTTTCGTGTTGCTTATCTGGATATGATCTCAGTGAAGATTCTGTTTACCTACTGGTTTTAAATTTTTTATGTGTTTGAAAGGTTTTATAATATGTTTAAGTTGCTAAATGCTTTGTTTGAAATTATTGGCATGTTTAATACTTTGTTTTTATCCAAATTATGTTGAATTTGAAGGTTGACACCGCAGGTTAAGTTCTCTCACTTTCTTCTTGGAAAGACCAAGGCAATTCATTCTCTTCTTCTTCTTCTTCTTGATCATGCTTAGCCCCTCATATACATTTTGCCTCCCTTTACCTATCCGGGAATTTGGAAGCAAGCGAAGTGGTGAAAGCAAGTGAAGTGAAGTTGAAAAGTGGCTGGAAGTGAAAGTGCTAGAAAGCAATAATAGGTTTGGGGAAGTCAATCATGAAGATGAGTAACTCGGCACCATTCACATAGCCGGGTGTTTGTGTCTTGCCAAAGTCGGATTGAGCGATATTCCTAACGGGTCATGGTATGTGCATCAAGGGTTTGATGCATCTCAAGAAATTGATGATTGCTAATCTCCCAGGCTTCGGTTATTGTGCACCTCTGTCCATGCATCCCAAAAAGTAAAGTAAAAAGAAAAAAAAAAAGTGGAATAAGCAAAGCTTATTGGTGGAAGATGTTGCAAGTCAAAGTGAAAGTGAAGTTCATCCTTTTCCCGGATTCTAGCACCACATTACCTTACATACATCCCTACCCTACACGTTTCTTGACCTTTCCTTTGGGAAGCCCTTGAGACCTTGAGCTTGTTGATTGACTTAGCGGTTTAAATCGGATTATACATGATTAATTTTGATAATTATGATTTATTATGCATTCTATGATTTTATGCAAAGATGAACAACTTTCCTATATTTATAAAATGTTTTGATCATGTTGAGTTTTTAAATTCCAGGAAGTACTCTCTTAGAGTGATCTATGGCAGTTGCACACCATAAAATGTTTTTGAAAGACTTTTTCATTGATTTTTATGACCTATAATCCATTCTATCTTGTCTTCTATATGCGGAACTTGCTTGGGGACAAGCAAGGGCTAAGTATGGGGTATTTTGATAGCATGAATTATAGTCTATATTTTGGGGTTTGTTTGGACGTTTTATCTTTCGTAATCTGCATGTTTGTATGTGCATTATGTGATTTTACTACTATTTCACCTACCTTTGCAAGAATCGAGGTCTACACCTAGTTTTGTTGTAATTGCAGGTAATTTGGTACGTTTTGCATCAAAAAGGAGCAAAAGGAGTCATGAGTCAATTGGAGCTACATCCAGGGAGCATAGCCATGGATTAAAGATTTATTTTGGACCAGTTTTGAGAGATTTCACATTCAGTTATGACTCACCTCGGTTGACCAGAGATTCATCTCGACCGAGGCGATCTAGAGACGCCGACTCGACCGAGGCGAACACCTAGGACGCGGCGAGAATATTTTATTCTTGGATGAGATCTTTTAAATTTGGAAAGTGATCTTATATTTTTGGCTTGATTCCTGGAAGGAAGGAGATATGCAGAATCATATATTTTACCTATATTTATGGGAAAATATCTTTCTAAGATTTATTATCTTTGGAGGGTTATTTTCCTATAAAAAGGGTTGGATTTCCACAATTCCGATATCACGCTATTTTTGGCTACATAGGTATTTGAAAGGTTACGTCTCTTACTATCCCTCATATCTTAGGTAGCCTTATCAGCTTTTCATAAAACCACTGAATCTTAAATCTTTTCAGGTACTTAGATCACAAGCGTCTACTACCACGTCCTACAGTGGTTACTAGATATCTCACCGGTATCATCCGACTCAATTGTCTGATCCTCTAATCTGATGACCTAACTCGTGTCTGGTAGGTATCTCTCCAACTGAAATTCTCAAACTCAGTTCCCAAAGTTAGTCTCCGTGGAAAACTGAAGCTACACACTCCAATAGGGTGAGGAATACTATTCCATCCATCACTACTAAACCGCTTTAAAATTTCAAATGGTTACAATACGCAACTCACATCGAAATCCTTTGATGATCTTACGGAAAATAATCTATTCCACTTTCTTCCCTTCGTTATGACCACTTGCTTCCAGCCTTCTGAAAAGGTTCAGACTACACACTCAGGCCCAAGGTCTTGGACATCCACCAACACTTTACAAAGTACCCCATACTCTTCATATCACGACCTACTTGGTCTTGTCTTTTAATATTACTCAGTCATCTTATTCCTCAGGTAAGAAATCGTCACCTTTACCCTTTTCAGGTCTAACACTCGAGACAACTAAAAATCAAACCTAGTGGTCATCCTCTCTGTTCACTTGGCATTATTATATTATTTATAAATCTCTAATATATCGTGAACTCGAACCTAGGCTTCTCACGCATTTTCCAAAATCTTAAGTGACATAGAATATGTCCAGAATGACGGTATTAGACACAAAGTGATCTCATATCACCGATATTTGATCATAACTACTCTATTAATGCTAGCACACTATCAACATAGCACTCTTATATCCTCCCCTTTTATCGGACTTGTAATAGCCCTTTAACTCAAAACGCAACTAGGCTTTGTTCTGACATAACATTACACATAAAATCTACTCCGAGATTATGCTTTCTTTAAGCACGGTTACTAGGTTGCAAGTATGCTCTTGTCGCTTCTCTTTCTTCTGTATCTTCGACTCAGGATGGTAGTTACTCACTTTGAGCTTTCTAGTGCAGACCATGCACAATATTTTTATTACATCATTAATTCTTTCCTAATCCATCTTGAAAACTCACTCTAGAGTATTCTATTAGTATAGAATTCCACACTACTTGTTTGGCAACATGTAACAAAGTCATCACTTGATAGCATGAATTATAGTCTATATTTTGGGGTTTGTTTGGACGTTTTATCTTTCGTAATCTGCATGTTTGTATGTGCATTATGTGATTTTACTACTATTTCACCTACCTTTGCAAGAATCGAGGTCTACACCTAGTTTTGTTGTAATTGCAGGTAATTTGGTACGTTTTGCATCAAAAAGGAGCAAAAGGAGTCATGAGTCAATTGGAGCTACATCCAGGGAGCATAGCCATGGATTAAAGATTTACTTTGGACCAGTTTTGAGAGATTTCACATTCAGTTATGACTCACCTCGGTTGACCAGAGATTCATCTCGACCGAGGCGATCCAGAGACGCCGACTCGACCGAGGCGAACACCTAGGACGCGGCGAGAATATTTTATTCTTGGATGAGATCTTTTAAATTTGGAAAGTGATCTTATATTTTTGGCTTGATTCCTGGAAGGAAGGAGATATGCAGAATCATATATTTTACCTATATTTATGGGAAAATATCTTTCTAAGATTTATTATCTTTGGAGGGTTATTTTCCTATAAAAAGGGTTGGATTTCCACAATTCCGATATCACGCTATACCGTCGATCAGGGTTTACAGCACGCAGCAGCAGCAACCTACTCCAGTTGGGAGAGATTCGAAGAACCTTTTTGAAGGTTGAAGGAAGATAGAAGTCTTTAGCTTTTATAGCTTTTTGAAGGGTTTTGTAAGATTGTCTTCAATTCCCTCACTTGTTGTCTTGTCTTGTTGGATTGCTATCCAAGGATCGCTTTGTTGTGATATTTGATTCAGTTATTGAAGTCTTTTCATTAAATTCTTCTTTGTTCAAATATTCACCTTCTTTCCATATATTTAATACCTTCATAATGATGATGAGTGGCTAATTTCCTTGTGTGATTCTAGGGTGATTGGCTGAAGGTTGTGGGAAAAACAATGATAGAATAATCTTAGATTCCAGTAGGATCCTGAAAGTTCGAGTCTTTAACCTTAACCCTAAGCATCTCGTTCAGTCGATGAACATCTCGGCCGGGGTGGAAACTGGCTGACCGAGGTGACTTATCTGATCCTAAACTGAGAGTTAAGTGTTAGAGTTTGCCAAATCCTATTCTTATTACACCTTTCCTGGTTCAAAGCAAGCTTAGGATGAGACTTACCCGGTAATTCCTTAGTTTGTGTACCAACGATCATAAGTGTAGGTAATAAAGGTTTATCCTTTATTGGGGTTTGAGTGTGCTTCCCTCCCATCTTTGTGAGTTAGCCTGAGACTTACCCGGTAAAGGTTGATTCTATTCCCTTAGATGGTGTGTTAGTTTGAGGTTATAGTTCTTTATCTTAATTCCTTGAGACTTACCCGTTAATAGGAGTTACGGTTTAGGATTAGTGTGTAGTGAGACTTACCCGGTGATCTACTCCACTTTAGAAACACCTTCCCCACGCAAAAATCTCAGCTTTGTCCGCTTATCTATAGATCTTGAGTTGGAACCACAACTAGATGCTTAAATCCCTAGAATTGCATGTTTGCTTTATTGACTTCTTATTCATCTTTGATTGTGTTAATCACTCTTGTGGTTAGTATTGACATAAGCACACCATATTTATTTTGTTTCACCGAGTCCCTGTGATCGACCCCTGGAATTTTCTTGCTTTTACTACGATTGACTCGTACACTGCGGGTTCGCATCCTTGTTTTAAGCTTAAGTCTAGGGTTATAAATTTAAAGCTTGCACACACCGTTTGGAGCGAACATCACTCTTCACTCGGATCCATAATAGGGTACCAGTCTCCTTCTATTACCTCTACATGCACCTAAGTTTCCGTACAACATTTTTAGTCACTCTACATAGCCTATCTCACGTTCCTTCCAACTAGAAAGCATTTCACCCACTATCACCTTCTTAAACTCGATATGACATCCATCAGTATCCTTGAGCTTCTTGCTTTGTGGGTTAGGACACACCACGCTTCCGCTGCGCTACTTTTCTTATCCTGTTGTCGCTCACTAATCCTAAGGACCTTTTCTGTAAGTATAACATGATTGACCCCAAAACTCTTTCTTCCAATTACACCATGAGTCTTATACGGATGAAGTACCAAGTACCTTCTTTACTTGCCTTAAGAAAATAAAACAACGATTGAAAGACAACTTCTTCCACTTACTTTCTTAATTCTTCTACCATGGATCCAAACTCCCTGACTTGACCGGAGTTTGATCTTAACTAGCCAAGAAGTAACCCTTGAAACGTTTCTCTTTATACCTTTAATTCATCTATGAAGGTTGTCGTTGCCTACTTAAGGAAATCCTCTAAGGCATCGGTAAAGCTACTCCATAGATCCACAATCACAAATATCTCTTCGTAACGGCGCATAACTCGTCAATACCAAACAATACTTGCACGTCCTTGGTTGACATAGGTCAGTCTATAATTGACTTATCTCATTTTCATACCTCTACTGGTATTAAACTTTTGGTCCACATCACCTACTAGATTTATCCTTTTATCCTTCTTTAGTTCGTCTTATCTTTCACTCTTCTGCTTCCTTTGGGACAACTCTCTTTCTCAAGTCTCACTGCGCCATTCACTTGACGTCAAAAGTCGTTCCTAACACTCCACGATAGATGGTAAGCGTCTTGTAGTTCCGATGACTTTTAATTACATCCCAATTGTAGTCCCTTTACAGGGACCGTCGGTGTTGATGACCTATGTGATAACGTGATTTATGACGTTAGTATAGGCATACATTTAGATAGTTTTTCCCGTTATTCATGCACGGTTTGACATTAGTTCACGACGTTTACACTCATTTCGTGCATATTTCTAGAAAAGACGTCTACACGAGCTTTTGCCGGTTTTGTAGGTATTTCGGGGATCTTTTGGACATTAATCGATACATTCGAGGGTCAAGCCTCATGGTGGTACACATCCAAAGCTTAGAAGGAACATAATTGGAGCAACAAAGGACACAAGGACCCTTATTTGTGCAAGCAATGGAGAAACTCATGGCTAGACGATTATAACATGCCTCTGTTGAAGAAAATCGGACCATCACTCAGGAAAATCGGCCGATTTTCTTGACTGGGTCAATTTTTGGCCTTCAACAGCTTAAGACACGTGTCCCACGATCTCTTAGTCCGGCCTTGCTCTTGGTTGAGAATATAAGTGGGCCTACAAGCTGTTGCTGAGTATTTTCCCCTCTCCCACATTCTCTCACACACAGCTCATTGGATTGGAGGCTAGACTTGGAGAAGAAGAAAAACTCTCTCAATTTGGAGGAGGAAGAAGAACACCAACTTAGAGTGATAGTGAGTTTTTGAGTGATTTTGAGTGATTTTCGGAGTCTTTGATTGAAGAACTATTGCAAGGATTGTTAGGAACGTTTTGGAACTTCATTTGAAGGGTTGTAAGTCTTGCTAAAACTTAGATTCAGCTGAGATTTATTGTCTTTATTTGCCTACCTTTCATCATCCATCTATGGAAACCATATATGCTTGTGTGATGATTTTGGATCTTGATATGCATACTATTGGCTAGTTTATTGTGATTCTAGAGTGATGGATTGATGGTTATGGCTTGGGTGATGATAGAATGGACTTATATGTTAGTTTAGGATGATTTGTATGCACGAAACCTAACCCATGAAGAAAAATCGGGTTGTTCTTCAGCCAGATCGGCCGATTTAGGCATGATCCATCCGATTTTTCTCTCGGTTGCTCTTTAATTGATGAATCTGTATGCTAGGATGTTAGGTTGTTGAAATCCTAGTGTTTATTAAGCATAATTTAGCTTAGGATCACCTAATTCTATCAACCTAAGTGAGGAAAGAGATCTACCCGATGATTTCCGACCTTAGATACCTAAGATAATGAACTCTAGGTAGTAGTGAGCCTCACAAGCCGCTATTGGATCGAGTGTGCTAGGATTATTGCTTGAGACTTCCCTTTTCCGAGACTTATCCGGTAAGGAGAGGGTTGCCCCTTAAGTGGAGTCCGGTTTGTGTAGAATTCCCTACTTTAACCCCTTGAGACTTACCCGGTAATAGGAGTTTGATGCGGGATTAGTGAAGCGAGAGACTTACCCGGTAATTGCTTCTACTAGAGAAACACTCTTTTCCAACACCGCAGCGTTATCCTTAGAATCTTTAGAAGCTTGAGTCCAATGCCATAACCGGAAATCTTGACCTCTAGAATCCATTTTTCTCTCTTTGATCACATATTTTGTGTTTGTGTTACTTGTTTGTTTTGCTAGCTTGAGTTGTTAGTTTGATTTAGTATTTTGCATGAATTGTGATCCTTGATTGATCACCTAAAAACCAAACCAAAAACATTGAGATTTTCATTTATTTATTCCTTTCTCCTTTCTTAGACTAGTTCTACACTATCTATGCTCGCTTGTTGATTCGATTTCACCTTAGTCTTCGAGTTCAACCTCGGAATACTATCCTTGCTACAAAACGACCCATACACTGTGGGTTCGCTAGGAGTTAGGAAATTATATCGAGTTTATAAATTTTAAGACTTTTGTGCTACACCATCTTAGCGTAAGAAGTTTTTGGCGCCGTTGCCGGGGACTAGGTCTAGATCGAGTCATTTTTGTGATTGTTTATAGTGTAGATCTTTCTTGTTGCTTTTGATCTCTTTTGGTGTGTGTCTTTGCTTTTCAGGACATCTCTCACCCTTTAGGTGATTGCGAAGATCTCGTGGCAAGGATTTAGCTCCATTCGATCCCGAACCTGAGAAAACCCTTAGATCTAGATCCAAGAGCATTAGAAAGGGGAAAGAGATGGCCGGAAGAGATCTCCAAGCTGAGTTGGATGAGGCTTTAGAGCAAATTAGGCTAAGAGATGAGCTGTTGGAGGAAGAAAGGAGACTTGCCAATGAGAGGCAAGAAGCAACTAGGAGGGAGATTGAAGAGATTAGGCAAGCTCTTGTGCAAGGAGAGCTTAATCGTCAACAACCTCCACCTCCTCCTCCACCACAACCGCAGCCGGCGGTGAATGTTCGGGTTGTGCCCATTGCTATTGAGGAGCCACAAACATTAGGGCAACGTATGGATCCGGCACAAAGAGCACACCGTCCGGGTGTGAACTTAGGAGATCCCGCAACCCACAATTACGAGCTCCGCCCTCAAGTTCTACAAATGATCCGGCATAATCAATTTGGAGGGATGGAAGGAGAGTCTCCTCATCAACACTTGATGAACTATGAGATCTTGATGGAGACTCTTAGACTGCCTAGATTGGAGAGCAACAACCATAAGCTTAGGGCTTTCTCCTTCTCACTTAAGGATAAAGCCTTGGCTTGGTATCAATCTATTCCACAAGGGCGAGTGAGTACTTGGGAGGAGATGACAACCGAGTTCTTGACTAAGTTCTTCCCACCTTCCAAGACTACCGAGCTAAGAAGGAAGATCAATGCCTTCGTGATGAAGGAGAGAGAAAGCTTATTCAAGTCTTGGGAGAGATTCAAAGACCTTCTTCTAGATTGTCCACACCATGGTATACCAAAAATTGAGCTATTGGAAATCTATTTCAAAGGACTTGATGAAGAAAACCAATTCAAGCTCCAATCTCTTTCCGGTGGGACTTTCATGGAGAAGAATGTAGATGAAGCTTGGGAGTTTATAGAGAAACAAGCTTTAGTGATTGAGAAGTACTCCCATAGGAAGAGTGAAGGGAGGAAAGCGGGAGCATATGAGGTGAGTGAAGTCACCATGAGCAACTTCAAGCTAGATGCCATCAACAATGAGTTGAAATCATTGAGGGAGTTGTGTGCTACAACATTGAATAATCAAGCAACCTCTCAAGTGCAAGTGCAAGCTAATTTGTCTTCCAAAGAGGAACATGTGAATTACATGGGAAGGGGCAATTATAACAACTACCAAGGCCCAAGGAACTTCAACAACAACCGGCAATTCAACAATTACCGGCCTAACCACAACCATCCCGGGTTTTCCTATTCTAACCCGGATGGCGCCTTGAACCCTCCCGCTTCCACAAGCGCAGCTCCACCACCGAAAGCTTCACAAGAACCTCCACCCGGATTTACTCAACCTCCAAAGGATATAACCAAAATGATGTTTGAGCAATTGCTTGGAAGGTTGAGTGGTCTTGAGAGCACGGTGACCTCTATTTCCAAGGCTCAAAAGGTTTTGGAAGCACAAGTGTTCCAAAAAGCGGGTGAAGCTCATAGAGATCCGGGAAAGCTTCCCGGAAGAACCGAAGATAACCCAAGAGGCCAAGTATTGGCTATTATAACAAGGAGTGGGCTAAGCATGAAGGATCCCTTACCTAAGGGAAATGACAAAGGGAAGCAAGTGGTGAATGAAGAAGAGCAATTGCAAGAAGATGGAGGGAAGAGCAAGGATGATGAGCCATCGTATGTGGAGCCACCTCCATACAAGCCACCACTACCATTCCCACAATCACGAGCAAGAGCTCGCTTGGACAAACACTTTGGTAAATTCCTTGAACTTATGTCTAAATTGCATATTAACATTCCGTTCATAGATATTATACTAGGTATGCCGGCATATGGCAAATTCTTGAAGGAAATACTCTCCAACAAAAGGAAGTTGGAGGAGTATGGAGAAGTAACGATGACAAAGAGATCCTCGGAGTTGATTCAAACGATGAAGGAGGAGATGCCTCCTAACGATGACAAAGAGATCCTCGGAGTTGATTCAAACGATGAAGGAGGAGATGCCTCCTAAGCTAAGAGATCCGGGATCCTTTTGTGTGCCAATCGGAGTAGGAGAAGTGAAGTATGATGCCCTATGTGATCTTGGGGCAAGTATAAGCATCATCCCGCTTGCACTTTGCAACAAGGTTGGGCTAGGAGAGCCAAAGCCGGTCAAGATGACCCTTTACATGGCGGACCGCTCAATCACTCATCCGGTTGGAATCTTGGAAGACATTCCGGTGCAACTAGGGAAGTTCTATGTGCCCATAGACTTCGTTGTTTTGGACATCCCGGCGGACTATCCGGTTTCTATCATCTTGGGGAGACCTTTCCTAGCTACTTCCGGAT
The DNA here is from genome assembly GCA_033239125.1 of Fagopyrum homotropicum. Lineage (NCBI taxonomy): Eukaryota > Viridiplantae > Streptophyta > Magnoliopsida > Caryophyllales > Polygonaceae > Fagopyrum > Fagopyrum homotropicum. Next base: position 638,545 of record BSWB01000016.1, read on the forward strand.
GTTTGGTGGATTGTAAGAATGGAATTCTCTCCTTCAACATTGGAGAAGAGAACATCATGTTTAATTTGTCCACAATGGTGAAGGGGCCAGCCCTAGGTGAAGATGTCTTCAACATTGTTGAGAAAGAGGAGTCTAGAGAGGTTGTGAGCTCAATCTTGCTTAAGGATCCACTTGAGAAGGTTCTTAGCTCAAGTTTGATGGAGGAAGGAGTTGAGGAAAGTAGCAATGAAGTAATCAAGGCCTTGAATGCATTGGACGAGCTACCAAGTGTTGGATTTGAAGTACTAGAGGAAGAGAGAATCACCCAGAAAAATCGGACAGAGGGGGCCAGATCGGCCGATTTTTGTACTTATCCTGAAGTTCCATCAAATTTTGCAAATGCAGAAACTGAGATCGACCTACACTCAGGAAAATCGGCCGATTTTCCTAACTGGGCCGATTTTCCTGAGTCTTTTGAGCATCATCCAAGTGTTTGTGAGCAATCATCAAGGGACTTAGGGGAGGCTTCCATGGCTTTGCAATCATCTCAACCTACATTGTATGGATCATCTCCAACTGAAAAAGGTCCTCCTCAACTCGATCTTAAACCTCTTCCTTCTCATTTAAAGTATGCTTTCCTTGGTTCAAATTCTACTTATCCGGTGATTGTGAATGCATCTTTGAATGATGATGAGCTTAATAGATTGTTGAATGAATTGAAACTGCATAGAAAGGCAATAGGATACACCATTGATGACCTTGTTGGCATTAATCCCTCTTTGTGCATGCATAAGATAATGATGGAAGATAACCATAAACCCTCTATTGAACATCAAAGAAGATTGAATCCTATAATGAAAGAGGTAGTCAAGAAAGAGATCATTAAGTTGCTAGATGCGGGAATCATCTACCCTATTTCGGATAGTAAATGGGTTAGTCCCGTACATGTGGTTCCTAAGAAGGATGGGATGACCGTAGTAACTAATGAGAACAATGAACTAATCCCAACTAGGATGGTTACGGGATGGAGGATGTGTATTGACTATAGGAAACTAAATGTGGCCTCTAGGAAAGATCATTTCCCTCTTCCTTTCATTGACCAAATGCTAGAGAGATTAGCTCAACACTCTCATTTTTGTTACCTAGATGGCTATAGTGGATTCTTCCAAATCCCTATCCACCCCGATGACCAAGAGAAAACCACGTTTACATGTCCTTGGGGTACATTTGCATATAGGAGAATGCCATTTGGGTTGTGTAATGCACCCGCCACCTTTCAAAGGTGTATGATGGCCATATTTTCTGAATATATTGAGAATATCATGGAGGTGTTTATGGATGATTTTTCCGTTTATGGATCTTCTTTTGATGATTGCCTAGCTAACTTGTCTTTGGTGCTTAAGAGATGTGAGGAGACAAATCTTGTCTTGAATTGGGAAAAATGCCACTTCATGGTAAGTGAAGGTATTGTGTTGGGACACTTAGTGTCCAACCGTGGCATTGAGGTTGATAGGGCCAAGATTGAAACGATAGAGAAGTTGCCACCATCTACCTCGGTGAAGGGGGTAAGGAGCTTTCTAGGGCATGCCGGTTTTTACCGGAGATTTATTAAAGATTTCTCTAAGATTTCTAAGCCTCTTACTAACCTACTAATGAAAGATGTTGAGCTTGTTTTCTCCAAGGATTACCTTGAAGCTTTTTGTAGGTTAAAGGATGCTTTGATCTCCGCCCCCATCATGCAACCTCCGGATTGAAGCTTACCATTTGAAGTGATGTGTGATGTAAGTGATGTGGCCGTTGGGGCTGATTTAGGACAAAAGAAAGATGGGCGCACACATGCCATCTATTATGCTAGCAAGACGCTAGATGATGCCCAACTTAACTATGCCACAACCGAGAAAGAGTTGATAGCGGTGGTGTATGCCTTTGAGAAGTTCCGCTCATATCTTGTTGGAGCGAAGGTCATTGTGTACACGGATCATGCTGCGATCCGTTATCTCCTTACAAAGAAGGATGCCAAGCCTAGATTGATTCGGTGGATCCTTCTTCTTCAAGAGTTTGATTTGGAAATCCGGGACAAGAAGGGGTCCGAGAATTCAGTGACGGATCACCTTAGTAGACTACCTCCATTAGAGATTGAGAGAGATGACATCCCGATTGATGACTCATTCCGGGATGAGCATTTGCAAATGGTGGAGGAGTGCTTGTTCCAAGTGTCTAGAGGAAGTGAGCCATGGTATGCTAACATTGTGAACTATCTTGTGTGCGAGGAAGTGCCTCCCGATTTGTCATATGCCCAAAGGAAGAAGTTCTTCAAAGATGTGAGGCACTACTATTGGAGTGAACCACTTTTGTTCAAGAGAGGGCCGGATGGAGTGTTTAGGAGGTGCATACCGGAGGATGAGGTGAGGAGTGTAATCCGCCATTGTCATTCTTTGCCATATGGAGGGCATGCTAGCTCACACAAGACATGTGCTAAGGTGTTGCAATCGGGCTTCTTTTGGCCAAGTTTGTTCAAGGATGTGCAAAACTTTGTGGTAACTTATGATGCTTGCCAAAGGACGGGCAACATCTCAAGGAGGAATGAGATGCCCTTGAATAACATACAAGAGGTAGAGATATTTGATGTGTGGGGTGTGGACTTCATGGGACCATTCCCTTCTTCATGTGGCAACCTCTACATCCTATTGGCGGTAGACTATGTTTCGAGATGGGTGGAGGCAATCGCCTCTCCCACAAATGATGCCAAGGTTGTAGTGCGGTTCTTCAACCGAGTGATCTTCCCTAGGTTTGGAAGACCAAGGGTGATCATAAGTGATGGAGGGAAGCACTTCACTAATAGGAACTTTGGAGTACTTTTGGCTAAGTATGGGGTGACTCATAAGGTGGCAACACCTTACCATCCCCAAACTAGTGGCCAAGTGGAGATCTCTAACCGGGAGATAAAAGGGATACTTGAGAAGACGGTTTCTAGAACAAGAAAGGATTGGGCTATGAAGCTCGATGATGCTTTGTGGGCTTATAGAACCGCTTTCAAGACACCAATTGGCACCACTCCCTACAAGCTAGTTTATGGCAAGTCTTGCCACCTTCCGGTAGAGATGGAGCATAGAGCATATTGGGCCATAAGGTGGCTGAATTTTGACCTCAAGGAGGCCGGTGAGAAGAGGTTGCTAGACATGAACGCCCTTGAGGAGATCCGGTTGGATGCTTATGAAAATGCCCGGATCTACAAGGAGAGAACCAAGCGTTGGCATGACAAGCGCCTCATCCCAAAGGAGTTGAATGAGGGTGACTTAGTGCTCCTTTTCAACTCGAGGTTGCGGCTCTTCCCTGGAAAGCTCAAGTCAAGATGGACGGGTCCCTATGTTGTGAAGAAGGTCTTTCCTCATGGAGCGGTGGAGATAGGAGGAGATCATTGTGGTAATTTCAAGGTGAATGGGCACCGTTTGAAGAAGTACATCCCGGAAACCCCGGTGGAAGTGATTGCCCCACTTCGCCTTGAATGAAACGATCCTGAATTTGGTCAAGCTAATGACCTTAAAGAAGCGCTTAATGGGAGGCAACCCATTGGTACATATTTTTCCCTTTCGTTTCTCTTTCTTTTATTTGATCTTACTCTTGGTGTGCTTTGTTTTTCTTTCGTGTTTTTGGGTGCTAGATCTTGTTGATTGTCATGTGTGATGAGATGTTGGAGGTCATGTGAAAACCTCAATGAACTGTTGAAGGTACAAGATCCAAGCACATGGACGAGGAGGAGAGCACCCAGGAAAATCGGACTGTTGTTCATCCAAATCGGCCGATTTTCCTGGGTAACTGGTCCGATTTTTCTTTCTGTAAAGGAAAGTGATGATCCCCAATCAAGCATGGGTGGAGCGGACGTGGAACTTGGACGGCTTGCAGTACCAAGCGCGGGTTCCGACACCTCAATGAACATCGAGAGCTCTCTACCATCCTTGATCGATCATCCACCATCATCATTCGATGTGAACCAAAATACCAAAGCATCACCAATTTTACATTGTGAGAACTCTCTTTCACTTCTTTATTTAGTTTCCACATTGGGGACAATGTGTTTCTAAGTATGGGGTAGGGTTGTCATGATCACTTGCATGATTAGCATCTAGGATAGTTTAATATTGTCACACGTTTCATTATGTCTTGCATTGTACATACATATTTCGGAAAAAAATCCAAAAAAAAATCAGAAAATTTTAAAACTTTTAGTGCTTCTAAAGCTTGGGAATGACCCTTATGATGAAATTGTCTTGTGAATTAGCTATGATGGCCTTATGTGTTGAATAGATGAATGCATATGTGGACTTGAAGTACTTATCTTGAATCCCATGAATGATTTGTGATCATGAATGTTTGCCTTGATTGAATTGAAGATTGAAAGTCAAAATTACATGATAGTTCTTGCACATCATTTAGGAGTGATTAAGGCAATTCATCTTTCTCTACTTCTCATCTTGATCATGTTGTTTGAGCACCTCAATTGATGAAAAATTTTACCTCTTTTGACCCATCCGGGAATAGGAGCATGTTAGTGTGTTGATGTGTGTGAAAAGCAAGTGTGGGGTGAAGTTGTCGATGAAAGAATGATGTGAATGAAGTGCTGAATTTGTTGTGAAAAGTGTAGAAAAACAATATAGGTTTGGGGACGTTGGTTTAAATGACGAATAGCTCGGCACCATTCACATAATCGGGTGTTTGTGCCTTGCCAAAGTCAAATAAACCGATAGTCCTAACGAGCTTTGGTATGTGTGCCCGGTGTGGATGCACCTCGAAAAATAAAAAACCCGAGGACGGCTAATCACCAAGGCTTCGGCTTTTGTACACCAATACCATTGTCTCAAAAATAAGTGAAAAAGAAAAGAAAACAAAGAAAAGATGGAGAAAATTTTACACTTGTTGGGAAGTTGAGCAAAAACGAAATTGTGGAGTTAGTTCCTTTCCCGGATTAACATCACATGACCTAAAAATTCCCACCTAATCACAACGTTTCTTAGCCTCTTCTTTTCTAAGTCCTTGTGACCTAATTGCATGTGTGTAAGACTTAGTGATCTAGATTGGACATACTCATGATCATCTTGACTTCTTCATTTTCACCTCTCATGCACGCTTTCTAGTTAAGTATAATTGTCTTTCCATGCCTTCATTCATTTTATGCATGATCGCTTGTCCATTGCTATGAAACATGACTATGAAGGTGATCCAATGTTAGAAGCACAATTTCAAAAAGATTTTGTTGTTTTTCTGCATGCATAAATCATGTCATCTGATAGCATGAATTATAGTCTATATTTTGGGGTTTGTTTGGACGTTTTATCTTTCATAATCTGCATGTTTGTATGTATCATATGTGATTATATTACCATTTCATCTACCTTTGCGAGAATCGAGGTCTACACCTAGTTTTGTTGTAATCGTAGGTAAAATGGCACGTTTTGCATCAAAAAGGAGCAAAAGAAGCTATGGAGTCATTGGAGCTACATTCAGGAACATAAGGAACCATCCAGGAAGCATATCTATGGATTTAGGATTCACTTTGGACCAGATTTGAGAGATTTCACATTCAGTTGTGACTCACCTCGGTTGACCACAGATTTACCTCGACCGAGGTGATCCAGAGAAGTCGACTCGACCGAGGCGAATACCTAGGACGCAGCGAGAATATTTTATTCTTGGCTGAGATCTTTTATCTTTAGAAAGAGATCTTATATTTTTGGGCTTGGCTCCTGGAAGGAAGAAGATATGCTAGATCATATATTTTAACTATTTTTATGGGAAAAGATCTTTCTAAGATATCTTATCTTTGGAAGGTTATTTTCCTATAAAAAGGGTTGGATTTCCACAAATCCAACATCATGCTATACCACCGATCAGGGTTTATACACCGCAGCTGCCATACTCCAGTTGGGAGATTTAAAGAACCTTTTTGAAGGTTGAAGGAAGATTGAAGATTATAGCTTTTGAAGGGTTTTGTAAGATTGTCTTAGATTCCCTTCCTTGTTGTCTTCCTTTGTTGGATTTCTATCCAAGGAACGCTTTTGTTGTGATATTTGATTTAGTTATTGAAGTCTTTTCCTTAAATTCTTCTTGTTCAAATATTCACCTTCTTCCCATTTATTTGATTATTGCTTTCATGATGATGAGTGGCTAATTTCCTTGTGTGATTCTAGGGTGATTGGCTGAAGGTTGTGGGAAAAACAATGATAGAACAATCTTAGATTCCAGTAGGACCCTGAAAGTTCGAGTCTTTAACCTTAACCCTAAGCATCTCGCTCAGTCGATGAACATCTCGGCCGGGGTGGAATTTGGCTGACCGAGGTGACTTATCTGATCCGAAACTGAGAGTTAAGTGTTAGAGTTTGCCAAATCCTATTCTCATTACACTTTTCCTGGTTCAATGCAAGCCTAGGATGAGACTTACCCGGTAATTCCTTTGTTTGTGTACCTAAGATCATAAGTATAGGTAATAAAGGTTTATCCTTTATTGGGGTTTGAGTGTGCTTTCATCCCATCTTTGTGAGTTAGCTTGAGACTTACCCGGTAAAGGTTGATTCTATTCCCTTAGATGGTGTGTTAGTTTGAGGTTATAGTTTTTTATCTTGATTCATTGATCTATCTTGATTCCTTTAGAAACACCTTCCCCATGCAAAAACCTCAGCTTTGTCCACTTATCTTTAGATCTTGAGTTGGAACCACAACTAGATGCTTTAAATCCCTAGAATTGCATGTTTGCTTTATTGACTTCTATATCATCTTTGATTATTTTGATCACCTCTTGTGGTTAGTATTTACATAAGCATACCGTAATTGGACTTTGTTTCACTAAGTCCCTGTGATCGACCCCTGGAATTCCTTGCTTTTTACTACGATTGACCCGTACACTGCGGGTTCGCATCCTTGTTTTAAGCTTACGTCTAGGGTTATAAATTTAAAGCTTGCACACACCGTTTGGAGCGAACATCATCTCTTAGTCTATAGTTGGGTCTTGCTCGGGGACGAGCAAATCTTAAGTATGGGGTATTTTGATAACGTGATTTATGACGTTAGTATAGTCATACATTTAGATAGTTTTTCCCGTTATTCATGCACGGTTTGACATTAGTTCACGACGTTTGCACTCATTTCGTGCATATTTCTAGAAAAGACGTCTACACGAGCTTTTGCCGGTTTTGTAGGTATTTCGGGGATCTTTTGGACATTAATCGATACATTCGAGGGTCAAGCCTCATGGTGGTACACATCCAAAGCTTAGAAGGAACATAATTGGAGTAACAAAGGACACAAGGACCCTTATTTGTGCAAGCAATGGAGCAACTCATGGCTAGACGATCATAACATGCCTCTGTTGAAGAAAATCGGACCATCACTCAGGAAAATCGGCCGATTTTCTTGACTGGGTCGATTTTTGGCCTTCAACAGCTTAAGCCACGTGTCCCACGATCTCTTAGTCCGGCCTTGCTCTTGGTGGAGAATATAAGTGGGCCTGAAAGCTGTTGCTGAGTATTTTCCCCTCTCCCACATTTTCTCACACACAGCTCATTGGATTGGAGGCTAGACTTGGAGAAGAAGAAAAACTCTCTCAATTTGGAGGAGGAAGAAGAACACCAACTTAGAGTGATAGTGAGTTTTTGAATGATTTTCGGAGTCTTTGATTGAAGAACTATTGCAAGGATTGTTAGGAACGTTTTGGAACTTCATTTGAAGGGTTGTAAGTCTTGCTAAAACTTAGATTCAGCTGAGATTTATTGTCTTTATTTGCCTACCTTTCATCATCCATCTATGGAAACCATGTATGCTTGTGTGATGATTTTGGATCTTGATATGCATACTATTGGCTAATTTATTGTGATTCTGGAGTGATGGATTGATGGTTATGGCTTGGGTGATGATAGAATGGACTTATATGTTAGTTTAGGATGATTTGTATGCACGAAACCTAACCCAGGAAGAAAATCGGGCTGTTCTTCAGCCAGATCGGCCGATTTAGGCATGATCCATCCGATTTTTCTCTCGGTTGCTCTTTAATTGATGAATTTGTATGCTAGGATGTTAGGTTGTTGAAATCCTAGTGTTTATTAAGCATAATTTAGCTTAGGATCACCTAATGCTATCAACCTAAGTGAGGAAAGAGATCTACCCGATGATTTCCGACCTTAGATACCTAAGATAATGAACTCTAGGTAGTAGTGAGCCTCACAAGCTAAGCCGCTATTGGATCGAGTGTGCTAGGATTATTGCTTGAGACTTCCCTTTTCCGAGACTTATCCGGTAAGGAGAGGGTTGCCCCTTAAGTGGAGTCCGGTTTGTGTAGAATTCCCTACTTTAACCCCTTGAGACTTACCCGGTAATAGGAGTTTGATGCGGGATTAGTGAAGCGAGAGACTTACCCGGTAATTGCTTCTACTAGAGAAACACCCTTTCCCAATACCGCAGCGTTATCCTTAGAATCTTTAGAAGCTTGAGTCCAATGCCATAACCGGAAATCTTGACCTCTAGAATCCATTTTTCTCTCTTTGATCACATATTTTGTGTTTGTGTTACTTGTTTGTTTTGCTAGCTTGAGTTGTTAGTTTGATTTAGTATTTTGCATGAATTGTGATCCTTGATTGATCACCTAAAAACCAAACCAAAAACATTAAGATTTTCATTTTTTTATTCCTTTCTCCTTTCTTAGACTAGTTCTACACTATCTATACTCGCTTGTTGATTCGATTTCACCTTAGTCTTCGAGTTCGACCTCGGAATACTATCCTTGCTACAAAACGACCCATACACTATGGGTTCGCTAGGAGTTAAGAAATTATATCGAGTTTATAAATTGTAAGACTTTTGTGCTACACCATCTTACAGGGACCGTCGGTGTTGATGGCCTATGTTCTGTTATAAATGGCGGTTACCCTGGGCTCTTGAGTCCACCACACGATTCTCTCAAGCACAGGTTCCTTAATCGGCGTTGTTCGTAATATTTCCTTCCAAATATCTGTTGACTATGTTACAGGGCTTCAATCCTTTCGATACTGGCGTTGTGATTCCGTTTAAAATTCTTATCTTTAAAGAAGACAAAATGTCTCCAGGCTTGTGAAGTCTACCCTTCGCTCTTACATTAAGTTGTATCGCTCCATTCCGTGTAAATTGTGATATGTCAAAATTTCCTTAGCTAGTAGGTAAACAGTTGCTCACAACAATCCTTTTATACTTCTTTAGTTCGTTCAACCTTCCACCCTTCCACTTCTTATAGGCTAACTCCATTTCTCTAGTCCGATTGTGTCATTCATCTGGCATAAATAGTCGTTTCAAGTTTTCATGATAGCTTGCAAGCGTCTTTGAAATTCTTATGGCCGTAATGATCATCCTCTTACAGTTCCTTTTGCATGGACCATTTGTGTTGATGGCTTAGGTCCCGTGATAATTCGGGTTACCCTGGACACTCGAGTTTAGCATGGCCGTTCTCCCATACAGATTTCTTCACTAGAGCTAGTGGTAATATCGCCTTCATGAAACTCCGTTGACCCTGCTACAGGCTTCCATTCTTTGGATATTGGCGTCGCGGTTTCTTTCAAACTACTTATATCTCTGAGGAGGTCAAAACCTCCCCACGCTTGGGGAGTCTGCCTTTTCGCTTTTACACTCAATTGTAGGTCTTCATTCCGTGCACCTTAGATTCTTGCACCCGGATTGACACTTTGTCTCTTCTGGTTTCTCATGCCCATAATGGTCTATGGGGCATCCGCCTCGATGGTAATGTCCTTGATTCCACAATCTTGGTTGTACTCAATTCTACTTGGCTCATTCCAAGATTGTTACTTCTACTCCGCACTCTTGTAGTCTCTTGCATGGTTCTTATAATTCATCTCTCGGCTTCATACAACCTAGTCCCTTGTATGACCTTCTATTTCTTCTATATGAGTTGACTCGGGAATTCTTCCACATTTGATTGTACTTATGGTCAAAATTATCTCCACATCTTTACTTCTTCGCCTATTAGTTCTTTGGATGGTTAACAAGGGTTACTAGGACGCCCACCCGAGTATAATACTTGATCCAAGGTCCGAGTCCTTTGTCTCGTGTTGAAAACTCTTCAAGTCTACTACCGATTTATCATGAGGCGATAATCGCTTCATGATATCACAACTAAAGGATATAATATATCCTTTAGGATACTAACATATTACACATACACATATATATAACATGCATTAATACTCATCATAATAAATCCATATGCTAACTCATATCGATCCAAGTTGTAGAGATCCACGGAGAGCGATGGTGGCCCAACGTACTACTAACCCAACAACCCGACTATGCGCGCGTGAGAAAACATAAATCCGTTTTGAAAATTTTAGACCCCTTTCGGGTTCTAGTTATTTTATACATTTGGTCTTTCAGAAGATTTCAAGTGTCATTGTTGCCAACCCAGAGCTCTGATACCATATTGTAACACCCCAAATTCTGAGAACTCGGGGAGCTACTGGTTAGGACCTCACAATGGGTCCCGACCTTAGTTTGACAACAATTTAACTTGGATCTTACAACAAGGCACAAAAGTATTTAAAACATTTGAAAACTTTAAATAATATATACATGAAGAATATGTATCAGCCTTACAAAGCAAAGGTACCAAAACGACACATAAGAAGAACAGAAGACATCCCGTCCCCAACTAAATAAGTACGTGGACCCGGCTGACCATTCCCTTTGGATCTCTCTACAACTGTTTTTAACCTGCAAGGCATCTACAAGCGGTATAAAACCGTTAGCTAACATTCTATGCATAAGTATAAAGGTAAAAGCGCAAACAGATAACATACACAATCAACATGCAACACTCAATCCTTTTATTATCTTTAATTAGGTGATAGGTTATTACTAATGATACTTATTTTGTGACACGAGGGATTCCCGAACCTCGCCCCTGTCCCCGTTTACCAACGCGGAATGGTACTAATGCATATGACCGTCTAACTGACTGGGCTGGTCGCAGGGAACCTCCTAGACTCTCGCAAGAGCTAGGCAGATGATGTCACGACCCGTTATCATACACTTGGGTCAATTACATAAATAATAAAGTCGGCCTAATCCGGTTTCGTTATTTATGATAACTAACAAACACCACTCATACACATTACACTCATACAAGAGTCAGCTAAGTAAGTCCGTGGGCTTACCAGAATCAAATCTCGACTCTCTCTTAACCACCACTAAATCCGTAAGTGCAGAACTAAGTTGCCTGTCAAAGGAGGCACGTGGGTCAACACATTTTCCGGGATACTTATAAGTCTAAAACTTTTAAGATATACAATTCTATGTGCAGAAGTTATTACAGTGTTTATTTAAGGTAAAATGACTATATTACCCTTAGTCCCGGAACTTCCAAAAACTCGGAATATGTACTTAAATTATAATTTGAGGCTAACTAACCATATTCTACTCCCTAGGATGATTTTAGGTAACAACTAGAAAAACTACCCATTTTCTATTTCCCGAAAAGTCACTTAAGTCCAACTACAGCTTCAAATATAAAATTCGAATAATCTTATAAAAATTCCGAAATAATTCCCTAGATCATCTATGATATCCCATCTACTCATAGGATAAAGAATTTTTTAAAACTGTTAAAACATCGCTTCTACAAAAATTTCTAAAGTTGGTTACAACACTTAACAAGCACCACACTGTCTTAACTTTGAAAAATCATAACTCCTAAACTACTCGCTGGATTTATCCCAAATTTTGATATGTTCCACTATAAAATCTTATCTCTAATATATCCAAAATTCAGCCGCAAAGGAGATCAAAATCCTATTAAAAACTATCTCACAAAACCGAATTTCAACACAACAGAAAAACTGCTTACGACTCAATCTTGAAAAAATCATAAATCCCAAACCACTCGCTGGATGCCTCTCAAATTTTAATATGTTCTACAAAAATATGTCAACTATATCATATCCAAAATTCAAGCCAAACGGAGATCAAGAGCTTATTCAAAAGCTTCTCACAAAACAGCATCACTTGCTGTTTTCCCCAACACTCAACACATATATAAAAACTGCATGAGGCGTCAACTTTGGAACACCATAACTCTCAAACCGTAGCTCCGATTCCTCTCAAATTTTAGTATATTATACTATATAATATCGACTAAAACATATCCGAAAATCAGCAGTAAAGGTGGAGTCTAACCTACCCAAAACTGGAGCCGAATTTGACTGTTCTTCACTTCTGAAAACTCAGCAAACTCCTATATCTTCACTGTTTCTTCTATGGATGTTCTGAGTATGATTAGGAGACATGAAGAGCATTCATTAGACACAAAAGGTGTGGGAAGAAGTGCAACGAAGCAAGGATATCCACCTTATTCGATTCCAAGACTCGAAGGGAGATAGGAGATTGCACAAGGTTGTTGTCGAGCCAGCTGTTGCACAGAAACGGAGAGGCCGCTTGCAAGAGATCTATTGGTGTGAAGAGGCGAGATATGTCCCTATGATGTTGGTGGTGGTTGCACGACAGGGAAGGGGCTGCTTGGTGCAAAGGAGACAGATCTTGGATGGCTTGTTGCTTGCGAGATCCACGTGCAGAAGATCGATGTTGAAGACCGTTGCTGCTGCCTACTGCTGCGTTGAGGACCTATGTGCAGCGTTAGAGAGGCTGTAATTGAACGTGTGCAGGAAGAGGCGTGATCCGGTGAGAATGGAAGTTATCATAAGAGAGCAAGAGGAGGCGTGATCGGCTGGGAGTTACGATCTTTGAGATGTCCAGAACATGTGTGCTCTTGGGCTGGAGGAGAATGTTGAACGGCCTGCAGGAAGAGGGAGTTACGGCTGGCATGTAAGTAGGGTTGTAATGGGCTCCGGCTGGGCCTGTACAAGCAGTCCGGGAATGGGTCACAAGCAAGTAAGGAGGAGAAGGTGGGTTGTGGTTGTGTGGGCTGAAGATCATAGTCATAAGGTTGGGTTGAAGCAAGGTAAGAAAGAATGGGCTGAGGTTGTCCAGCCTTGTCAAAACCTTGTCAACAGCTTGTCGGGCTTTGTCAGGACCTCGTCTCAGCTTTGTCGTGATCTCGTCACAGCTTTGTCGTGATCTCGTCACAGCTTTGTCGTGATCTCGTCTCAGCCTCGTCATGATCTCGTCTAAAGTCGTCGTTAAGGATTAATTATAAAAATTAGGGTTTGATATGTATCTATTATTTTATGTGAATTAAATTCTACATAAAATGATAAATAATTATAAGAATTAGGGTTTGATATAATTCTATCATTTTATGTGAATTAAATTCTACATAAAATGATAAATAATTATAAGACTTAGGGTTTGATATAATTCTATCATTTTGTGTAAATTAAATTCTACATAAAATGATAAAATTTGTGAAGAAAGAAATACTAGATAGAATGGGAACCGTCAATGGCTCGAAGTCCGAATTGATTCGGAATTAAACGGGATAAAAATTCTGGGTATTACATCAGTACCCCCTTAAAATAAGTTTCGTCCCGAAACTTAAAAGAAGACAACATAATGTCGGAATCCATACTAAAGAACTAAAGCGCCGAACACGTCGTAATCGGTCAAGTTCTTATTGTTTCGGGACTAGTCGGAAGAAAATTTCCGGGTATTACAGCTATAGACATACATCATACTCAAATAGCATGGAGGGAATAATAATCTCCAACTATAACATACATCATACAAGCACAACAAGATCTAACAAGATCATAAAGTATATCATAGTTAGCATGGAGTAAACACATCAAGCCATATAAGCACATAATCACATAATCACAACACTCACCAAGATAGCACTAAGATCTACTCGGTGATCCTATAGGTGCATCCATCTCAGCATAAAACTCCGGATAGTTCCTCTACACACTATCCTCAGTCTCCCATGTAGCCTCCTCAGGTCCACGTCTAGACCACTTTATCCTCAGCATAGGAATGTCCTTCGAACGCAGGCGTCTCACACCTCGTTCTAGGACTGCAATAGGATGCTCAGCAAAGGTGTGGTCTGGCTCCACCCCCAAATCATCATAACTCACAATGTTCCTCGGATCTGATATGTACTCTCTCAGCTGAGACACATGGAACACAGGGTGAACACCCTCTAATCTCGGAGGCAATGATAATCTGTAGGCTGTCATCCTAACTCTATCCAGTATCTCGAAAGGACCGACATATCGGGAACTGAGCTTCCCCTTTATGTCAAAATGTCTGACGCCTCGCGTCGGAGATACTCTCAACCAGACATGAGCTCCTACCCTGAACTCTAGAGGCCGACACCTCTTGTCTGCATATGACTTCTGGAGACTCTATGTAGTCAGCATCCTCTCTCTAATCAACGCTACTCGAGCCATATCATTCTGAATCTGCTCTAGCACTATCCCACTGATACTGCTAGGCTCATCCCAGCATAAAGGTGTATGGCACCTACGTCCATACAGTGCCTCATAAGGATCCATCCCAATAGATGCATACCAGTTGTTGTTGTATGAGAACTCAACTAGTGGGAGGTAATCAGACCATCCCTATCCCCAATCGAACACACAAGCTCGCAACATATCCTCCAGGGTCTGGATGGTCCTCTCTGACTGACCATCTGTCTGGGGGTGAAACGCAGTCGTGAAGTGTAGACTCGTCCCCAAAGCAGTCTGAATTTGCTGCCAAAACCTCGAGGTAAACCGCCCATCTTGATCAGAGACGATCGTCCTCGGTACACCATGGAGTCTCACTATCTGTCTAGTGTACTCCTCAGCTAATCTGCTCACTGGCCATGTCTCTCTAATAGGAATGAAACGTGCCGTCTTCGTCAGTCTATCAACAACAACCCAGATGGCATCAAAACTCCTACTGGGTCTCAATCCTATCACAAAGTCCATGGAGATGTCCTCCCACTTCCACTGCGGTACTGGCAGTGGATGAAGCTCACCTCTAGGTCTGTAATGCTCTATCTTGACCTACTGACAGGTCGCACACTGAGCCACAAATCTGGCTACATCGGGCTTCAGCCCTCCCCACCAATATGAACTTCTCACATCATGGTACATCTTACTCGTACATGGATGTACAGAGTAAAGTGTACAGTGAGTCTCCTGTAAGATCCTCTGTCTCAACTCTGCATTAGCAAGTACACAAATGCGGTCATGTTGCCTCATCACGAGACATCCTCTCTTTGATTCTCATCAAGGTCGGGCAAGTCCCCTACTTCTGCTGGATCTCATCCAACAGACCAGGTAAAACCTCTAAAGCATGTAACTGGGCATCCTCATCAGGAAACTGAATGTCTATCTCTAGCCAAGCTAGATCCCTCTAAAGTTGAGGCTGAACAGTCAATCTAGCAATCGCCTTCTCTCGAGGCGTCTTCCTCCTCAAGGTGTCAGCTACAACATTCGTCATTTCAGGATGATACAAAATCTCAAGGTCAAAGTCCTTGATCAACTCAAGCCATCGGCGCTGGCGGTTACTCAACTCCCGCTGCGTGAAAATATACTTCATACTCTTATGGTCTGTGAAGATCTGACATGTGGCACCATACAGGTAATGTCTCTAGATCTTCAAAGCATGAACTACCGCTGCCAACTCCAGATCGTGAGTCGGGTAGTTCTCCTCATACGTCTTCAGCTATCTAAACGCATAAGCAATCACTCTGCCTCTCTGCATTAACACACATCCCAAACCTAGCTTGGATGCATCACTATAGACCACGAAATCATCAGAACCCTCCGGTTGTGCCAGGACAGGGGCAGAAGTCAAACGTCTCTTCAACTCCTCAAAACTCTGGGCACACTGGTCGGTCTACACAAACCTGGTAGTCTTCCTTAGAAGACTCGCCAGGGGACGGGCAATCACAGAAAATCCCTCCACAAAGCGTCGGTAATAACCGGCTAGGCCAAGAAAGCTACGCACTTCCTTGACGTTTGTCGGTATCGTCCATGCAGCAATAAACTCAATCTTTTCCGGGTCAACCATAATCCCATCGGCGGAGATGATGTGTCCAAGAAAAGCAACCTCAGACATCCAAAACTCGCACTTAGAGAGCTTGGCATACAGCTCTCTATCCCTCAAAATCTGCAAAACCGTCCTCAGATGACCGGCATGCTCCTCTCTGCTACGAGAGTATACCAGAATGTCATCAATGAAGACCACCACAAACTAATCAAGGAAGTCGATGAAGATACTGTTCATCAACTCCATGAAAACTACTGGGGCATTCGTCAGCCCGAATGGCATCACTACAAACTTGTAGTGTCAATAACGGGTACGAAATGCCGTCCTATGCACGTCTTGCTCTCTCACCCTCAACTGGTGGTACCCTGAGCGTAAGTCAATCCGGGAGAATACTGTTGCTCCCTGAAGCTGATCAAGTAGATCATCAATGCGAGGCAGTGGGTACCTGTTCTTGATGGTCACCTTGTTCAGCTCTTTGTAATCTATGCACAGTCGCAATGATCCGTCCTTTTTCCACACGAAGAGGACAGACGCTCCCCATGGTGAAACACTAAGGCGTATGAAGCCCTTCTCAGCCAACTCCTCGAGTTGCTTCTTCAGCTCCAACATCTCGACAGGTGCCATACGATATGGGGCCTTCGAGACGGGTCTCAGTCCCGTCACAAAGTCCATGGAGATATCCTCCCACTTCCACTGCGATACTGGCAGTGGATAAAGCTCACCTCCAAGTCTTCAATGCTCTATCTTGACCTATTGACAGGTCACACACTGAGCCACAAATCTGGCTACATCGGGCTTCAACCCTCCCCACCAATATGAACTTCTCACATCATGGTGCATCTTACTCGTACCTGGATGTACAGAGTAAGGTGTACAGTGAGTCTCCTGTAAGATCCTTTGTCTCAACTCTGCATCAGCAAGTACACAAATGCGGTCATGTCGCCTCATCACGAGACATCCTCTCTCTGATTCTCATCAAGGTCGGGCAAGTCCCATGCTTCTGCTGGATCTCATCCAACAGACCAGGTAAAACCTCTAAAGCATGTAATTGGGCATCCTCATCAAGAAACTGAATGTCTATCTCTAGCCAAGCTAGATCCCTCTGAAGTTGAGGCCGAACAGTTAATCTAGCAATCGCCTTCTCTCGAGGCGTCTTCCTGCTCAAGGCGTCAGCTACAACATTCGCCTTTCTAGGATGATACAAAATCTCAAGGTCAAAGACCTTAATCAACTCAAGCCATCGACGCTGGCGGTTATTCAACTCCCGCTGTGTAAAAATATACTTCAGACTCTTATGGTCTGTGAAGATCTGACATGTGGCACCATACAGGTAATGTCTCCAGATCTTCAAAGCATGAACTACCGCTACCAACTCCAGATCGTGAGTCGGGTAGTTCTCCTCATACGTCTTTAGCTATCTAGACGCATAAGCAATCACTCTGCCTCTCTGCATCAACACACATCCTAAACCTAGCTTGGATGCATCATTATAGACCACGAAATCATCAGAACCCTCCGGTTGTGCCAGGACAGGGGCAGAAGTCAAACGTCTCTTCAACTCCTCAAAACTCTGGGCACACTGGTCGGTCCACACAAACCTGGTAGTCTTCCTCAGAAGACTCGTCAGGGGACGGGCAATCACAGAAAATCCCTCCACAAAGCGTCTGTAATAACCAGCTAGGCCAAGAAAGCTATGCACTTCCTTGACGTTTGTCGGTATCGTCCATGCAGCAATAAACTCAATCTTTGCTGGGTCAACCATAATCCCATCGGCGGAGACGATGTATCCAAGAAAAGCAACCTCAGACATCCAAAATTCGTACTTAGAGAGCTTGGCATACAGCTCTCTATCCCTCAAAATCTGCAAAACCGTCCTCAGATGACTGGCATGCTCCTCTCTGCTACGAGAGTATACCAGAATGTCATCAATGAAGACCACCACAAACTGATCAAGGAAGTCGATGAAGATATTGTTCATCAACTCAATGAAAACTATTGGGCATTCGTCAGCCCGAATGCCATCACTACAAACTCGTAGTGTCAATAACGGGTACGAAATGCCGTCCTATGCACGTCCTGCTCTCTCACCCTCAAATGGTGGTACCCTGAGCGTAAGTTAATCCAGGAGAATACTGTCGCTCCATGAAGTTGATAAAGTAGATCATCAATACGAGGCAGTGGGTACCTGTTCTTGATGGTCACCTTGTTCAGCTCTCTGTAATCTATGCACAGTCGCAATGATCCGTCCTTCTTCCGCACGAAGAGGACAGGCGCTCCCTGTTACGCTAGAAAGGTAGCACAAAAAACTTTACATTTATAAACTCGAACTAAATCCTAAACTACCTAGCGAAACCCGCAGTGTACGGATCGTTATGTAGAAAGGTAAGTATTCCGAGGTCGAACTCAAAGACTAAGGTGAAATCGAGTCAAGCAATGATCAAAAATAGTGTAAATCTAGGCTAAGACAAGATGAGGAACAAAGAAAATGGAAAACTCAATGTTTTTGTTGGTTTTTATGGTCATCAAGCAAGGGTCATAACTCATGCAAAGCAATAAATCAAACCAAGCCAAAAATCAGCACAAATAAACGAGTCAAACGAGATATTGATCAAGAGAAAGGGAAGATGGATTCTAGGGGTTGGAAATTCCGGTTATGGCATTAAACTCAAGTTATCTATTCATTCTTTGGATTGATTATGATATGTTGGGATTAAGTGTTCCTAAAATGGGATCAATTACCGGGTAAGTCTCATGATCCAACTAATCCACACCTAAGGTCTCATTACCGGTTAAGTCTCTAAGAACCTAAGGGGAAGAATTTAACACAAACCGGATTGTTTAATTAGGGATCTAACCTATCCTCACCGGGTAAGTCTCGGAAAGGAAAGTCCTAATCAACTATCCTAGCACATTTAATCCAATGGCGGCTTATTAGGCTCACCATTACCTAAGGTTTTGCTATTTTAGATTCTAAGGGCAAGGATTACCGGGTAAGTCTCTCCTAACACTTAGTCGCTACACTAGGACACCCTAGGGTAGGTTAAACTCAGCAAAAACTTAGGGTTTCAACAATTTTATGAACCTAAGATAAGATCCTTTGAACCAGGAAGAACCACGGTTTGTTCTACAGAAACCACGACCGTGGTTCTTCAAGAACTACCCGTGATTCCTAACAGTAGCTACGTTCATAAACAAAAATCATCCAAAGGTAAATCTAAGTTCGTCCTATCATAGATCTAGCCATAACCATCCTTTCCTTACCCTAGAATCACATCAATCTAGCCTACAACATTCATATTAGAAATCAAAACAAACAAGCATAGATTCATAACCTCCATTGCAAGAAAATGAGAGAAAGAAGATGAACAAATGAACTTCAAACACAATCTAAATCTGAAGATGAAATTAGAACGACTTACAACCCTTCCAAAGGAAGGTTCAAGAGTTCAAAAACTTCTAGAAATAAATCCGAAAATACAAGAGCTAAGTGTGTCTTCTCCTCTCCTCTTCAATGGCAATGGCTCCTTTCTTCTTCTTCTTGCACTTTCCTTCCTAGAAAAAGTCCTTCTTCTTCTTGGAATATATTTTGTCAAAGAAAAATGGAGAATATGTGAGCTGCTCTCAAACTACCCAAATCCCAGCTGCCTCTAACAACTATCAAGGACCACTTTTATAACCAATTTCTTCATGAGCTGGCCATGAGAGTCGTGGCACAGCTGTCACGAGAATCTGGCAAAATCCACGGTCATTTCCACGGCCGTGGTTCTTCAGAGAACCGTGATTCTGTGCAGAAACTTCGCCTTGGATCATTAGGCTGTGGTTTGGTGCATGGCCTGTGTTGGCAAGGTTCCTTGAGTCCTTCTCAGCCCTTGCCTTGCGTTCTAATGAGTTTGGAAACGTGTCCTCTAAATGAGCGACCCTCAAACGTGTCGTTTTGGCTCGAAACTTCCCGAAATACCTACAAAATGCACACAAGTCCGTGTAGACGTCTATCTCGACAAAATACATGTTTTGAGTGCAAAACGTATTGGACTAGTGCTAGATAATGCATGATTGAGCGAGAATTCTACCTAAATGTGCACCTAAAGCTATGCTATAAATCGTGTTATCAAAATACCCCATACTTAAGGTTTGCTCGTCCCCGAGCAAATTCCCAACTATAGACTAAGAGATGACATGATTTATGTATGCAGAAAAATGGCAAAAATCTTTTTGGTTTTGTGCTTCTACTATTGGATCACCTTCATAGTCATGATCAATGGAAATTGAATAAGCAATTATGTATCAAACAATAAAGTCATGGAAAGACAATTGTACTTTACTCAAAAACATGCATGAGTTGGGAGGACGGAGATGTCAAGAAGATCAAGAGTCTATCCAATCTAGATTACTAAGTCTTACAAACATGCAAGTAGGTCATAAGGGCTTGTGACATAAAAGGCTAAGAAACGTTTCAATTGGGGAGGGGAATTTTCTAGGTATGTGATGCTAATCCGGGAATGGAACTAACTTCACTTCCTTGTCCTCGATCAACTTCCCCCAAGTGCATATTTTTCCCTATCTTGCTTTCTTTTCTTTTTCTTTAGCTCATTTTTGAGACAATGGCATTGGTGTACAATAGCCGAAACCTCGGTGATTAGCCATCCTCGGGCTTTTTCTCTTTTTCGAGGTGCATCCACACCGGGCACACATACCAAAGCTCGTTAGGGCTATTGGCTTATTTGACTTTGGCAAGGCACCAACACCCGATTATGTGAAGTGTACCGAGTTACTTGTCATTTAAACCAACGCCCCCAAACCTATTTTGGCTACACTTCCACAATAATTTCAGCATTCCATTCACGACATTCTTTTCATTACATCTTCACCCCGCACTTGCTTTTACACATTCAAACACACTAGCATGCTCCTATTCCCGGATGGGTTTTAAAAGGAGGTCAAATTTTATATCAATTGAGGTGCTCAAGCAATCATGATCAAGATGAGAAGTAGAGAAAGATGAAGTGCCTTATTTATTCCTAGATGGTATGCAAGAACTATCATGTAATTTCGATTTTCAATACTCAATCCATTCTAGGCAATCATCATGATCTCAAGTCATTCATGGAATTCAAGAGAAGTAGTTCAAGTCCACATATGCATTTATCAATTCAACACATAAGGCCATTCATAGCCAATCACAAGACAAGTTTCATCATTAGGATCATATCCAAGCCTAGAAAGCACAAAAAAATTTTTAAATTTTCTGATTTTTATGGAATTTTCGATTTAAGTATGTACAATGCAAGATATGTGCAAATATTAACCTATCCTAGATGCTCATCATGCAAAGGATCATGCAAACCCCACCCCATACTTAGAAACACATTGTCCCCGATGTGGTATTCAAGTAAAGAGAGTGAAAGAAGGTTCTCACAATGTAAAATGGTTTTCTTCGGTATTTGGGAATTCTCAAGAGGATTGATGTTGGATGATCCTTTCAACCATGGTAGGGAGCTCTAAGCATCCTTCAAGCTTTGAAACCCGCGCTAGGCACCGCTAGCCGTCCAAGTTCCGCGTCCGCTCCACCCATGATTAGTGAGGGTTTCATCATCATCATTTCCAAGAAAGGTTTCCAATGCCACTAATGTTCTAGCACACATAGAATAGACAAAACACACAAAGCACACAAAAACAGAAAAATCTAAGCTAAAATGAAGAAAAAAATGTTACCGATGGGTTGCCTCCCACCAAGCGCTTCTTTAAGGTCATTAGCTTGACCAAAGTCGGGAGCGTTTATGCAAGGTGAAGCAGGGCGATCATGTCTATTGGGGCTCCCGGAATGTACTTCTTCAAGCGATGCCCATTCACTTTGAAATCTCCACAATGCTCCCCTCCTATCTCAATAGCTCCATGGGGAAAGATCTTCTTTACCACATATGGCCCGGTCCATCTTGATTTGAGCTTTCCGGGGAAAAGCCTTAGTGTACGGATCCTAAACTACCTAGCGAAACCCGCAGTGTACGGATCGTTATGTAGAAAGGTAAGTATTCCGAGGTCGAACTCAAAGACTAAGGTGAAATCGAGTCAAGCAATGATCAAAAATAGTGTAAATCTAGGCTAAGACAAGATGAGGAACAAAGAAAATGGAAAACTCAATGTTTTTGTTGGTTTTTATGGTCATCAAGCAAGGGTCATAACTCATGCAAAGCAATAAATCAAACCAAGCCAAAAATCAGCACAAATAAACGAGTCAAACGAGATATTGATCAAGAGAAAGGGAAGACGGATTCTAGGGGTTGGAAATTCCGGTTATGGCATAAAACTCAAGTTATCTATTCATTCTTTGGATTGATTATGATATGTTGGGATTAAGTGTTCCTAAAATGGGATCAATTACCGGGTAAGTCTCATGATCCAACTAATCCACACCTAAGGTCTCATTACCGGTTAAGTCTCTAAGAACCTAAGGGGAGGAATTTAACACAAACCGGATTGTTTAATTAGGGATCTAACCTATCCTCACCGGGTAAGTCTCGGAAAGGGAAGTCCTAATCAACTATCCTAGCACATTTAATCCAATGGCGGCTTATTAGGCTCACCATTACCTAAGGTTTTGCTATTTTAGATTCTAAGGGCAAGGATTACCGGGTAAGTCTCTCCTAACACTTAGTCGCTACACTAGGACACCCTAGGGTAGGTTAAACTCAGCAAAAACTTAGGGTTTCAACAATTTTATGAACCTAAGATAAGATCCTTCGAACCAGGAAGAACCACGGTTTGTTCTACAGAAACCACGACCGTGGTTCTTCAAGAACTACCCGTGATTCCTAACAGTAGCTACGTTCATAAACAAAAATCATCCAAAGGTAAATCTAAGTTCGTCCTATCATAGATCTAGCCATAACCATCCTTTCCTTACCCTAGAATCACATCAATCTAGCCTACAACATTCATATTAGAAATCAAAACAAACAAGCATAGATTCATAACCTCCACTGCAAGAAAATGAGAGAAAGAAGATGAACAAATGAACTTCAAACACAATCTAAATCTGAAGATGAAATTAGAACGACTTACAACCCTTCCAAAGGAAGGTTCAAGAGTTCAAAAACTTCTAGAAATAAATCCGAAAATACAAGAGCTAAGTGCGTCTTCTCCTCTCCTCTTCAATGGCAATGGCTCCTTTCTTCTTCTTCTTGCACTTTCCTTCCTAGAAAAAGTCCTTCTTCTTCTTGGAATATATTTTGTCAGAGAAAAATGGAGAATATGTGAGCTGCTCTCAAACTACCCAAATCCCAGCTGCCTCTAACAACTATCAAGGACAATTTTATAACCAATTTCTTCATGAGCTGGCCATGAGAGTCGTGGCACAGCTGTCACGAGAATCTGGCAAAATCCACGGTCATTTCCACGGCCGTGGTTCTTCAGAGAACCGTGATTCTGTGCAGAAACTTCGCCTTGGATCATTAGGTTGTGGTTTGGTGCATGGCCTGTGTTGGCATGGTTCCTTGAGTCCTTCTCAGCCCTTGCCTTGCGTTCTAATGAGTTTGGAAACGTGTCCTCTAAATGAGCGACCCTCAAACGTGTCGTTTTGGCTCGAAACTTCCCGAAATACCTACAAAACGCACACAAGTCCGTGTAGACGTCTATCTCGACAAAATACATGTTTTGAGTGCAAAACGTATTGGACTAGTGCTAGATAATGCATGATTGAGCGAGAATTCTACCTAAATGTGCACCTAAAGCTATGCTATAAATCGTGTTATCACTCCCCATGGTGAAACACTAGGGCGTATGAAGCCCTTTTCAGCCAACTCCTCGAGTTGCTTCTTCAGCTCCAACATCTCGATAGGTGCCATACTTTATGGGGCCTTCGAGATGGGTCTCGTGCCAGCCTCTAACTCTATACTGAAGTCCACACTCCTTTGAGGCGGCAAACTCGACGGCTCAGCAAAGACGTCTATAAACTCACAGACCACTAGTATGTCCTCCAAAGCGGGACTCTCTTCATCCTTCATGGCATAGCACCAGAAGGTATCACATCCCTGTGCAATCAGTCTAGCTGCTCGTACGGCACTGATGATAGAACATGTCTTTCCAAGGTCCCAACCTCGGAAGACCTCAATCTAACCAACCTCGGTAGAGACTATAACAGTCCGTCTACCAACATCCAAAACCGCACGGTGTCTACGCATCTAATCCATACCTAATATGACTTCTTCATGCATTAATGGCATGATTAAGAAGTCAACAAGTAAAACACGAGTCCCTAAACAAAGGGGACAACTACGTATCTCACGGGTACCTCTGACCCGACTACCATCAGGTAACCCTATAGTAAAGGGTATCCCCTCTATGGTAGCTAAACTCAGACGCTCAACACATGTATTAGAAATAAATGACTGCGTAGCACCAGTATCAAACAAAACTCTAACAGGTAAACCATGAAGGAGAATGGTACCTGTAGTAGCCGGTGCAGGTGGATCTTCTGCACTCCTCAACTCAAAAGCTCTACCCTGAGCTCCTCTGGCATCCATGGTACTCCCACCACTACTCACCCCGGGAGCAGATCCTTGAGTAGATAGACGATCTGGGACTCTCCGTTGTCCCTGTGTTTGCTGCTGAGGTGTCCTTTGACCACCTCCCGCTACACTAGCAAGGGAAGAACCCTGTTGAGATGCAACTCCACCCTGCCTACAAAAGGCAGCTCGATGTTCTAGTCTACCACAAGTGTAACAAGTCATAACTGGTCTGGGACAATCTGGCTTCAAAGGCCAGGATCACCACAGTTGTAACACTGTCGTCCCTTGTCTGCAGTCAGTGCAGACGAAGGGTAACTGTGATGTCTCTAGTCTCATCTAGAACCAGATGCTCCTCCAACTCCACTAGTATGCCCAGTGCGTTGCCACTTCTCAAACCGTTCTGTCTGAGAAGCTCTCCTCTGACTAGCTCGCTCCCTCTCATAAGCAGAAGCCCGGTCCTGGTAGTCAGCTAGGGACTCGCAATGGAATCCCGCAATATATGAATGTGTGCTCTCCCTCAAACGACGGGAGAACAAGTACACATGTTGGTCCTCAAATGGTGCAGCTGGACCCAGCAAAGCTAACTCAGTTTGGAAGCGGCGGATGGCGTCTGCAATAGGTACATCCTCAAAACCGGCCTCCACAAAATCCTGTAGCTTCTCCCTCCTCGGTGAGGCAGGGCAGAACTGATCTCGGATCATACTCCTCATGCGATCATAGCTGGTGGCTCTCGCTCGTACAGTCCTCTACCACTGATGTGCAAGGTCACGGAATAGAGACTGAACAAGCTCCATCCGTCTATCATCAGGACATCTAATAGACTCTAAAGTTGAGTCTACATGTCCTATCCATACCTCAGTCTGTAAACTGATCTCTCCTGAGAAGGGTGGTACTCCCTGTTGATGGAATGCCTTCAACCAAGCATCTGGTCGAGGCCCTCTGGTCTCCTCTATAGCTCGAACAATCATAGCAGCACGTTATGGCATAGCTGGCACCTGTGTGGCTCCCTGATATATCTCAGAAGATCCCTCATGCCCTGGTAGATCTAAGGCTCGTCTTCCAGCTCTGACAGCCTCCTCAAAACGTCTGAGATACTCTCTAAACTCTGGCCCCCATGGAGACACGATCTGAATCATCAGACTAGGCTCGATGTGAATGATGTCCCCTCGATCCACCACTCCTCGTCTCTGGGACGACACTCTCAGCAACCTCCTCATGTACCTCTTCCACCACTGGTGGATCAGCAGCGGGAACTGCTCCGTCACCTACCACATCCGGAGGAAGAGGTGGTCTACCTCTACCCTGGCCTGCAACAGAAGCACCTCTAGTCCGAGCCATCTGCGGGGTATGCACACCTAACTTATAAGGCTCTATATAGGCCATATATATATATATATATATATATATATATATATATATATATATATATATATATATACTTAACACATATACAAACATAAAACCAATACATATATACACATGTCTATACTGCAGAGATCCATAGCAGAGATGGCGACTTCTCGTACATTCTAACCCAAAACCACACTTAAAACCAAAACCTTTTGAAAACGCCAGACCCCCGTCGGGTTCTGTTTATTTTACCTATCAAACCTCATTGTAGGTAGCAAGTGTCAATGTTGTCAACATAAGGCTCTGATACCAACTCTGTAACACCCTGAATCCGCGGGACTCGGAGTGTCACATTGGGCTAGGATCTCACAATGGATCCTGACCCTAGCCTGACAACAAGTTCACTGGACCTTACAACATGACACTGACAAATATAAAAACAAATGCATAAAACCGTATAAATTGTACAATCAAAAGGTAAAACAACATAGCCGAGTAAAAACAACAACGCCTCACATAGGAGGTAACAAAAGTTCATCCTCACGCAGGAGGGAAAAGTAACCAACCCTCAAAAGCCCAACATCTTATGTACGAGAGGTCCTCGGCCTGCCACTCTGCTAGATCACCCAACAGCACGCCTATCTGTGGGGCATCTATAACATGGTAATAAACCATTAGCTAACCATACATATATAGAGTAATGCATAAGCACAAACACAATCATGTAAAGATGAACACATCAGCATGATATCACACATTTACCCAGTTTATCATCTTTATATAATACTCATTCACTCAAGTCGTATGTATATTTATGTAAATGAAAGTATGTGACACGAGGACCGATACATCCCCGCCTCTGAGTGTTATATCCAATTGTACGAGTATCGGTCACACAATCCGTGTACCCTAGGGGAGTGGATTGTGCCCTTCCTATAAACCAGAATGGTCTGACGTTAGAGAACCTCCCAGACTCCACTACGGGATGAAAGGAAAAGGTTATCACAGCCACGCAACGGGGCAGTCAATAAAACATAGGTCAGTATAAACGATATCTCATGCTATCATATCAAACATATAAAGCACACACCACTCATGCAAACACCCAATATAAGGATGGTAGCTAAGTAAGTCCTACGGACTTACCTCAACCTCGTATAAAGCTCAACCACAACTCGATCACCTCAACACTGGAGGAACAACACAACCTATAGACAAGGCATAAAGAGATGTCACATCTCTTATTAAGCAAAGGGTCACACCTAGACCCAAAGGGATCCATAGGGATCATATACATCCTATAACCTCGAATAATATGCTAAACCTCAAAGCCACATCAGGGCATATATCCAACTCATGATATCATCATCAAACTAAAAACCCACAATTACTAGAATAATGTAACGAGCATAATGGAAATTCCAATTATCCATTTTAACCAATTTAAGGTCAATTTATACTAACCCGCAAAACGGAAAACGAATAAATTCATAACTTATTCGTTACTAACCCGATATACGATCCAGAAGAAGGTATGAACTCCTAGCGATACGGGGAATAAGAGCACGGTATGAAACCTTACGCTTGACGACTTGCGGTGGTCCGTCGGCGTTCCGATAGCGGTAAACGGAAGCTTTACCAAAAAGCTAACAAACGGAAAATAGATTTATACCAGGATGAAGAGAACAAGATAAGGGACTCGATGGTACAAGCGGATTTAAAATTAAGTTAGAAACAAAGGATTTATGGCTCGTTGAAGGTAAGCACAACGCTCTTATCACTGAAAATGGTACAAGCGGATTTGAAATCAAGTACAATAACCCAGTTGTCATTATCACTGAAAATGGTAATTAATATAATTATTAATTCTCTATTTTAGTTAATCTAAGTCAAATCTAATTATTATACGTACTTGACGCAAGGATTTCCGATGCTAACAATGGATCTCTATCGGCCAATCCGACATCTCTACAGGATACTTTAAGGATTACGTATCACAACAGTCATCTCGCCTACCTTCTCAAGTCTATCAAGTATCTTAAATATTTCCTCCCTACATATATACATTTGATTTGTAATTCCTAAAATGTTGAACCCAACACATATCAAATAGCACACTAACCCGCACTGCCTGAAGTCCCCGTCTGAAGTTGGAAGTAGAGAACATAATTGAAGTTTGAAACGAAAGTAAAAAAAAAATTTAAGAGAAACACAAAAGAAGAACAAGAATACATACTGAAGAATGTGATTCTACATACAACACCATAAACCTACACATCTCTTCACCCTCTTACGGAATTTTTGCTCACTTTCCTGGCCATATCTGTCAAGAGTGGGTTAGTACAGACTCACTTGATTGAAACTGTACAATTTCAAATACTTGCCTGATCAGTGAAGCTGGAGAAGGCATCTTGCATTGATAAGAACTGAATGACTTTGACATCCTTGAATGTCGAGAAAACTGTTTTCAACTATCAATCAGAAAATATACACATGAGGATCAGTAAACAATGGTTAATGTCACTAGCATTTTTATTAGGTTGTGTTGTCAGTTCAAGCCAGAAGTATCAACTAGAAAATTTACTCACTTGGTTGAAAGTGTATATTTAAGTGGAGCTTTGCTTAATGCCAATTTAGACCAATGTGAGAGGTCACAACTCACAATAATCAGAATTCAAAATCATGCAATCCGGAAAACTCAGATGTATCATTTTTATTTAATAAAAATGAGACAGGCAATGTTATCTACCAAATGCAAATACTCTTGAAAGTAGGGACAGTTTATCGGGAGAAGATTCTATCTTGATCACAAATCATCCTCTATTCATTCAGTCCTACATAAGAGATTGCCTAAAACTGCATCATTTAACAAAAAAAATCATATCAGTTGAAACTCGTAGAGCTCTATCCTCTCTTCTCCACTCAAACCACAAGCCTGTCCAATTCAACCTTAACCACCAATTCATACAACTTTATACCTCACTTCTACTTATCTCTGCGAGAACTTAACAAAGCTTCCATAAACTACCATGAAGAGCAGCAAATTCAATTCTTCACTGTAAAGTCTAAAACAGGTATTAAACCGTATTTTGAGAAAATGATTTCTGTGGTTTAACTACAAGGGTGTCTATGCATAATATATATGCTGAAATTTTTTGAGATATGAAAATCACTTGAAAATGGAAAGCTGAACTTCCTGGATTCCCGTCCCATGATCCTATATTTGCTGAAATTTTGTGGACCGATTGTGACAATCACTCGATGCTATCAATATGATGCATATTACGATTAATCTTGTTTTAGACGGCGAGAGTGGAAGTCCCGTCATCATGTTTAACGACGAAGGGTAAAATTAACATCAAATTGAGTTAATTCAAATCAACAAGGGCTATTTGTTCAGAGTCATCTCAACCAAAAATGTTATAGACTAGAAATATGTACAAAGTCAGATATGCACACACAACATTCCCAAAACTCTACCTTTCATCTGTTAGAGAGTCGGGGTGGAGGTGGAAAATCGTCTGCCGCTCGCAGTCGCCAGTCACCGCCGTCTGTCGCCGCTGAGAATCTGAGATGTTATCAGATGGTTGGGAGGTCGCCCTTAAACACGAAGGAGATTCGGGATTGATAGGTTAGGGCTAACTGAGAGGCCGGTGCAACGATGTGGTTGTTTACCTAAGCTCAAAACGACGCTCTAAAGTTTTTACCACGGTTATTCAAAAAAAATGGGGTCCGAGACCATTTTGTCACCCCGGTTAGTAATATAACCGGGGTGCGAAATTTTTATATCCCGGTTAAATGATATAACCCGGGTCCGAAATATTTTTAAAATTTTGAAAATTAATTGTCCTCGATTATACATATAACCGTGGTCCGGAAACACCTTTTATCACGGTTCTTTCAAATCGCTTCAATATAAGCGAGGTTTAGAGGGGGTTTTTGTACTAGTGTTTGTTTCATCTCAATTCTCGCATGGGAAAAGAAAGGAAAGAGATGAAGTTAACTCTGTAGCTGACTCTCTCTCCTCTGTACATGTTTACTTATATCAGTAAGAAATGTATTTTAACTTTGCAATCTTCCAAGTGAAGTCACGCCGCCGCCTTGCTCATTAATGTAGGAATACATATAAATATATATTATATAATGTATACACTAATTATGTAAGTATACATATAAATATATATTATATAATGTATACATGGAAATGGAAAAGAGCCGCAAGAGTATATATATATATATATATATATATAAAGTTTGGCCAAAACATTTAATTAAAACGCGGTTATATTTTTCGGTCTCCAAACTTTATCAAATTGGAATATAAAAACCGGAATATTATCGGGATAATTAATCCATAACTATCTCGTTGAATGGGCAATCCTAAGCCACATTTCTTAACCTCTAAGAATCGGAGTAGCGACTCTTTTATCCGTTTCGTCTTTTTATATTATTTCACATCTAGGACATATCCGATGTTCCGATCATTTCTCTCAACTGCAACTTTTTATTGGAGCTCTCAAATGCTCCATATAACACCGGTTGTTATAGAGTGAGATTAGAGGAAGTTTGATTAGGATCCGTGAGTGGTGGGATATGGCTAGAATTTGGAGAGAAGTAAGTGGGGGAGGAGGATACATTAGAATCTGGAGGGTTAGGAGAGATATTATTGTTTGGGAGAGGTGGCATAGGAATAGTGGGCAAAAGATTGGGAAGTGGAAGAGTGGGATGAGGTAGCAAATTTTGAGTGGATGTAGGGCTTGGATGAGAAAGGAAGCTCCCCCTGTCGTTATTTATTTTGATCAATTGTGGGAAAATAATCATAAATGGCAGGAGAGAGATTTGAATTAACTTTAGGGGGTGAAGGAATATTTTCAGAAAAAAAGAAAATTATTTTCATGAAATATTATATCACTTGACGTAAATATAGTTTTGGAATCAAGGTCAAACACTTTCCATCCTTTTTTACCAAAAGGATATCCAATAATATATACATTTTCTACTACGAGAGCCAAATTTATTTGGATCGCGAGGTAGTTTGGAAACATAGCAAAGACATCCAAAAATTCGAATGTGATTGTAGGAAGGTTGATGTCCGAAAAACTTTTCAAAAGGCGACTTTCCATTGTGTAAAGTAGTTGGTGTTCGATTAATAGATAACACGCTGTGAGAACGGACTCT
Source organism: Fagopyrum homotropicum (assembly GCA_033239125.1). Classification (NCBI taxonomy): domain Eukaryota; kingdom Viridiplantae; phylum Streptophyta; class Magnoliopsida; order Caryophyllales; family Polygonaceae; genus Fagopyrum; species Fagopyrum homotropicum. The sequence continues at coordinate 669,516 of BSWB01000016.1, forward strand.
CCCCAAAAAGTTATGGGTAAAGAAGCTTGAAAGAGAAGGGCTCGAGCGACATTTAATATATGTCGATGTTTTCTTTCGACTCGCCCGTTTTGTTGGGGAGTGTAAGTGCAAGAACTTTCGAACAAAATGCCGTGTTGTTTGAAGAATGAATGAAGACGAAGAAATTCGGAGCCGTTGTCACTACGGAATTTTTAATAGATTTTTGAAATTGGTTTAAACACATTTTATAGAACTCTTGGATTAAATTAAAAACTTCAGATTTGTTTTTCATAAGAAATACCCAAGTAATACGGAATAATCGTTTACCAAAGTTAAAAAATAAGATGCCCCATTAGACGATGGAGTCCGATACGGACCCCAAATATTACAATGTATGAGATGTAAAATATCAGTTTGTTGAGTAGAACTATTAAAAAAAGGAGTACGAGTTTGTTTTGCCCTGTAGCATACATCACAAGGAGTTAATTTATTGTGCTAAATTTTAGAAAGAGTAATGTCCGGAAGAGATGAAAGACGGTCATAAGAGGGATGGCCAAGTCGTTTGTGCCAAAGTTGGGATGAGTCAACTTTGTGGGATGCCGAAGAGTAGATGGTAGGCAAAATCCAACGAAGCCAATATACCCCGTCACATGTCTCACCCGCTCCAATCAGTGTCCGCGTAATGCGGTCCTGAATAATACAGAATTTATTAGTAAGAGTAACTAAGCATGATGAATCATATGTATAGTAAGACATGAAAGCGAGATTAGATGACATTGTAGACCAGGAACTAAAAGAACATTAAGTAAAGTAAACTTAGAGGTAAGAAAAACAGTTCCTGCTTTAGTTGCAGTTGAAAGATTACCATTTGGTAATTTAATTATATGTGGTGTTATAGATTCAATATTATATAAAATAGACGAGTCTCCGGTCATATGAAAGGAGGCTCCACTGTCCATAATCCAAGAGATTGAGGGATTACCCGCTAGATTGTCGGACGAGTTAGTATGAAAAGATTTGAACTTATCGAATAGAATATTCCATTGATCGTCGGTAATTGAAGGGCCTAAAGCAAGTCGGTCGTCGGCGGTGGGATTGTTTGCGCCAATTGTTGTGATAGATTTGGCGTGAGCAGTCTGCGCATAGTGTTAGTGGTGCCTTCCCGATTGCGACTTCTTGGAGCAACAATAGAGTTGTTGAAGCGATCTTTTGGTGGTGCACCGGTCAAGGGATCCGATTTCCCATTGTTCCACCATCCGGATAACCAATGATTTTAAAGCAGGAGAATTTGTCATGACCAGATCTATTGCAGTGGGTACATATAAGAGAAGATTTGTCGATTTTACCTGTATTAGATCTGGAGTTCGATCTAGCAGCAAATGCCATTACCTCAGTGCGAGCAGGCTCCTTGTTCTTAGCAGTAGTTTGAGAGCATTTCTCTTGGATGGTTAAACTGTATACTTTATTCATTGAAGGAAGTGAATATGTTGCTATGATAGAGGACCGAAGAGTGGAATAGGAATCGTCGAGACCCATCAAAAATTGATGGACTCGCTCCTCATCCTTTTCCAGTTGCTAAAGCTTGCTTGCAAGTGTCACAAATTTTCGATTTATTAGCAATGGAAGCAGACAGTTCATCCCAAAGTTTACGAAGTTTACCGTAGTAGACGATAACGGACTGTCCTTCTTGAGTGCAACGGCTGAGACCGGAACGGATTTTGAGTAGGCGCGGGCCATTTCCGACCGAGAAGCGTTGCTGAATGTCAACCCATAAAGCATGAGCAGTATCTAGAATTGCAATAGTGATGCGTAGATTTGGATCAATGGACTTGAGAATCCAACCTTGAATCATTGAATTAACAGTCCGCCAATGAATAAAATCAGGTGATGTTGATGGTGGCATACTGATAGAACCTTCAGTGAATTCCAATTTTCGTTTTGCACAAAGAGCATTGCGCATATTGACTGCCCAATTTGCGTAGTTGTGATTGGTGAGGATCACTAGACATATGGAGAGTCCAGGGTGATCAGACAGATGCAGGTAATAAGGACTCGTGTTAGACAGTTGAGTCATTGGTTCTGTCCCCATGAATGAACAACGTATGGTTTGTGAGAAAAAAATCGAGAGAGATTGAGATTATTGGATCGATTTGCCTGATACCATGATAGATTAAGATAATAGCAAACTCATGATTTTTATTGAATGAAAGAGATGAATATATACACAAGGCTGATATCTTAACTAACCAAATAAAGAGCTGACTAATACTGGAGATAAAAACAAAAAGAAAAGAGAATATGTACTGAGAAAGAAATCACGTAAAAACTGTGTAGAGAAGGAAGTAAAGAGAATATTGTGGATTCTAATATTATCCTCCTACAATAAGTTGAAGGAAGCCTTGACCCAACTTCGGAAAGAAGTGGTATATCTCACCCAACACATCTACTAGTCGGATTTTTTTAAGAAGGGTGGAAGTTGCATCGCTTCCCTACAACAAATAGGATGTTATTGTCTAGAACTTAATTTTTTGGAACTTCATCATTCTATCCTTTTCATTCTTGATTAAACTAGTTAGTAGTCTCTCATTTTCTGTTTTATAGTAAAAAGAATTTAGCTTCCTTGTTGAACTATCTTCCTTAGAGTCGTCTGCCTTGAGTGTTGTCATCTTGCTCATGCCCCGTTCCTTGTTTGAGTTTGATACTCAATTTAAGCACTCTAGGTTGAATTTGCTATTGTGCTCTAATATCTTTTTCTTTTGTAAATTTGTTTTGATATTGACGTTTGTGTTTACGGAGCACAAGGGCTTCGTCTATTTTGTCTCTTCTCTTGATTCCATCTCTTAGTTCTCATGTATTGACAAGTGAGGAGGTTTTTGATCCTCCAAACCTATGTTGATGCTCTTGTTTCAATTTGGGCTTAGGACATACTAGTCATAAAAGCCAAGTATTGTAGGTTCTCCTTGTATGTTAATTGAATTTCATTCTCAAGATCGTATCAAACATAGTCAAAAGTTCATACCATGAATAAGATTAAATAAACTATAGAATTTATATCAAAACATACTTGTTTACCACTGTAACAAAATCATCTATATAGTTTTACTTTCGTGTTATTTCTACGTATATATTTTCCTTTCTTCCTAGTCTCTTTTTTATTGACAAGACCTTGTAGTGTTACATTTCACCCTCCAATTTATATAGAGTTGTTACATGAATAAGCTCTACTTATGCTAAGACCATGTTAATGACATGATGAAAGAAGTTGAACATCGTAATCGTGATGGTGATAGACAAATGAGTTGAAAAGTATGTACCGTAGCTAACCCGGCCTATAATTAATTTAGTTAGTCGATATTATTGGAAGAATTGAAGAAATGATGAAAAGCAGCGGCACCACTAATCTCATATATATCATAATTAAATGAGACAGTTAGTAAGTAGATGGACCTGAATATCATCTCTAATGACGTCTGTGTCTGTGTCTGTGTCTATGCATTCTACGACTACGACCGTTTTTGCACGCCTCTCTACGTATACCCGACCGACCTCTATCAACTCTCATCGCCCTCATTAACTACGTACATGCATTCATTTCAAACCCATCTATTCTTTCTTCTATAATATTAATTAATCATACAAAATATTCTAACATTAGACATAGCTTATATAGTGGATCCAGACTATCATGTATCAAAGCCTAAGATAGATCGAGAACTATACGCTGTCTTATGTTTTATCAATAACAAAGAATATAACATAGTACTGCATGAGTTTTGCAAGGTCTATTATTTAATTTTTAATTACTTAAAAAAATAATATTAAAAAGTTTAAAGTGCAAATGACTCTCTCTTTTGCAAATAAAATGGGCCCACAAGTATCTAGGGTTAATAAAATGACTCAAAATGTGTTGGAGACAACTTTAACTTGGTAAATGAATTGGTCCAACCCTCGTGCAAAACCCTAAACCCCCAACAGTTATTGATAGATTACGGTGAAGGTTGAACCACAACTTTATTACGATCCTTATATAGGATTACAAGGAAATCAAAAGTAAATAATAAAGATATTGGGCATAAAATAAAGTAGAAACTAACCTAAAATACATAGATTATATGCTTATTATTTTAAATAATATATTCAAATATTTATCTTACATATCTTTCTATGGCCATTCTATACCTTATCATTGCTAATGCTCCAATCACTTTTGCGCATCACATTGCATCCTAAAGAGAATTATAAGCTCACCTAAGGTTGCTAAGGGTCACACCACTAACCAGCCACTTGAGGCACGAACCTCCAAGGGGCTCTATTATATTGGGAAGAGCATGCCTTAATAAGTTGTGAGTATGCAATTATAGTTTGGCGGCAGATGGACTCATATTAATTACACAATAGGTGAAAGAGAGATCTTCGCTTTAGTCAAACGTTAATAAGTGTTTAAAAGGTTAAAATGTTTTAATGGAGGAAGACATGGGTGGTTTCTACCTTCTTTATTAAATCCTGCTTTCACTGTTTGACTAGGCACTATCTAAGCTTTTTATTTTACCAACACCTTCTAAGTTCTCTCATTTGCTAGGTTAACTAGGGTTTTGATTAATTAACGGATTAATATTTACCCAAGCAATTTACGTTATCTAACTCACATGACGGATGAGACTATCATTGGCAGAGGTAGATGATGTTGAATGTGATGGTGAAAGTGTATCCTTGCGTGTGATAAAAGAAATACAGTGATCCGGATGAACTTGTCACACTTCTCCAAGTAAATTTACCATTTCATTTTATTGATAATGAACATAGAAAATGTTTAAATTTCGTTTTTATTATAGACATTGAATAATAGTAGAAATGTTAATTTAAATTGTAGAAATAATATCTTATATCAATTAAATTAGGATCTTGTGGAATATTCCATTCATATCGGGATAAATTATTCATCGATGTTTGAGTTGCATATGTGTTTCCACGATAGAAATAACTTAGTGGGTTGGGCTTTGTTTGTGGCGAACTCAGTGAATATGGTGTTGCTCACGAACAAATCATGATTCGATAGACGCGAGTTCCATATATTTAGACTGACATGTGATAGATACGGAGATCCTTGAAAGGAGAAAGATGTTGATCATGGTCATGTACCAAGCACTAGCCGAAAAAAGAAGTCGAAGAAATGCGGGTGTAAGTTTGAACTTGAAGGGACACAAATTGAAGACTAAAAATGGACAATGAGGGTTGTATATGGAGTGGACAACACCATAATATGCATATGCCCGACATTTGACTCTCACACAATATCGAAAGGTGGAGCTTAATTTGGGATCGGGGTTTAAATCGATGCATATTTTAAAATCCGTGCAATTAGATGATCATAACAATGTCACAACCATCTAGAAAATATACATTACCGGTTTGAAGATTAGGACGGAACAAGCCAAAGGAAGAGGAACATTACATCAAACAATTTAGACATTGAAGGAACGCGGATACTATGCGAGCGTAACGAGATGTCCGGAGACTAATGAGGCGGACGATTTCTTTATCTCATATCCGGACTCTAGCCAATTGTAGAATACACTTCCTTACATTATTGTCATGAACTCGATGTATAAGAGCAATGAGTAAGTATTCTTGTTTTTACTTTGTTTCATACACATTTCTATTTTGACGTCACTTGTAGTTAATCCTTCATTTGTATTATTTGTAGATATAAATTGTAGTTAATCCTTCACTTGTATTATTTGTAGATATAAAATGCCGTTGTTGTAGACGCAATAGGGGTGTGTGATTACATCCAACTAGACTTGGACATTGACTTCCTTTTGTCGAGTAGAGAGTATTTGTAAGCTTGAAGAAAGTCTAGAATTGGGCCTCTACTGCCTTATGGATCTTCCTTAATCTAGATTATCTAGATTATAATCAGTAACAAAAACAGAATGTTAATAAATTTAAATTGAAGAACATAATCGGGTGCTCACCTTCGTCCTCTTTGATCGATGTTTGTCGAGTCTCACTCTCCTTGGTGGTTTCTTGCACTCGGCTATAGGACCCTTGCCGGTGGCTGGATTGGCCTTTCCATTGGTTGGATGCACCTTATGGATTCTTGCAACGGTGGTTCCTTTATTTGGTATGTATTTCCACATTGATGGCCAGATAAACCAACTCTACAATTGTGCTATGTGAGTACAAATCAACTACATTAGCTAGAAAAGAATTTAAAACTCTTAGGTGTAGGGTTTCTTTCATCTTCAATGGCATTGACCTTAACCATATCCATTTGCATTGACCTTAATCTTGTATCATTGGTGATTGGTAATGCCGAAAGTGTGGGTGTTTGTATTTGACGTGAGATAGGAGAGGGGTAGAAATGATAGATATGCTCTTCTTTGCTTGCTTGCTTTCTTGAACGTACCTTCAATCTTGCTAACTAGTCTTCTTCTTTTATAAGACCTCCCACTAGCATAACATAACACATGATATAATAAATTATTTTTTGTGAATTTTCTTTTGTTTTTTCTTGTTTACTTTTTCTTTTTTTCTTTCTTTCTTTCATATCTTATAAATACAAAGCTGACAAATAATAAAGTAAAAAAGAAGACGGTAACTAAATACACCCCTAAAAAAATACACCCCTAAAAAAAATACACCCTTAAATTATCAATCACTCAATCAACCATCAAATCTATCAAATTGTTCCAATTATTGTTATAGAGCATGGATGCGGGCCCACTACTGTTAATGGGTTGTAAGCCTCCAATATGGGAGAAATTTAGTGAATCGGAGAATTCTATTTAATTTGTACTAATTATAATTATTAATTACTAGTATCAGTTAGCTTATTATTATTATTATTATTATTATTATTATGATGATGATGGTTATGTTATTATATTATAAAATAGTTCTTAATTATTATTATTAATTAGTATTAATTATTAGTAATTGGTAACCATTTTATTAGAATTATTAATTAGTTTTATTATTAGTAATTATTATTATTATTATTATTAGAAGTAGTAATTAATAATAATAATAAGTATTATTATTACGTAGTAGTTAATAATAATTATTATTAAAAATTACTAGTTAATAATAACTATTATTATTATTGTTAGTATTAGTTTTAATTGTTATAAATAATTAGTATTAAAAAAGCTAAATGCACGAGATTTGTTTTATTAACGTAAAAAGCAAACGCATTTCGGTGGCGCTCCACCAAAAAAAAAAAGGTTTCGGGCACCAGCGTCATGCATCGACTCCCAAATATTAAAAAAAAAAAGTTTTAAATTTTGTTTTATAAAAATAAATAAATATTGAGTGTCAACACAAAGCGTTCATATTCGATACCAAGTAAATTCAAAGTTGTGCATATAACACGAGAGTGCATTGGTAGATCGTGACGAACAATGCACCACATATGGGCCTCCGTCCAATGTTTGGACGATGCCACCACTTTTTGGTAGAACCATTTGAGCTTCATCATCATATGTTAACGATTGACCCCTTCATCATCCGAAAATATTTCATATCGGTCCCGGTGATTACAAAGCTACTTTTTTATACTTATTCGAATTTGAGGCCTTTTAACCTTCCCTTGAAGTGAAACATATAATTAAATATCTAATTATAAATCATATAATTGTAATATTTAATTAAAATTGAGAAGATTGGTGAAATAGGGCCTTTTTTGTTTAGTGTAGACTAACTAGGCACCTAACAAAACTAAATTAAAAAATAAAGATAAAATAGAGAAATACTACTATAATTAAGGATAGAGGTTGGACAATTTATTGATTTTTGAATTAAAAAACTGCCATAAAAATATCATCTGGTTATGGAAAAAATCGGAAACCGTAAACAAAAGATTCTCCAATTCTTCTTTGAATTAATTAGGGAAATAAGACTCCTTAAAATTATCTTTTGTAAAGTAGGTCTCTATATAAAAGAAAGAAAAAGTAGCTAGGAAAACTAGAAAATAGGGGCAATAATTTTTTTAATTGAAATGATGGTGATTAGATGTTTATTTTTGGTTTAAACACTTTTTTACATGTTTACCTTTTATTTTTTTTGTTAATGTAGCTAGTTTGATGAAATTATCAAGTCCATGAATATTTAATTTTTTTGGGTGACATTGTTTTCGTTACCCAAATATGAATTGTAGTATTTTTTTCATTATTGGGTATATGTTTATTGTTTTTGTGGTATGTTTCTTATTGTTGAGTATGCTTAAACTGATATTTTTGGTTATGTTTTATGGTTATCCAAATTGTGTTACAAGGACCAAATGTCATTTGATATTGATGTTTGGGTACAATATCGATTTGTGTAAATTTTGGTTATGACAAATTCAAATTGGCTATGCTTTTATACGTGTATTGACTTTGTAGTATATTTTTTATTATTAAGTATATTTAAAGTGATATCGTGAGTATGTTTTATGGTTACCCAAAATGTGTTATAATGATCAAATGTCAAGCGAATTTTTGGGTAATGACCAAATGTCATTTGATAATGATGTTTGTGTACAATATCGAGTTTTAAAAATTTTGGGTATGAAAAATTTTAATTGGGTATGGATTTTGTATTAAGTTATGTTTAAATTGGGCATAAATATAAAATATTATTCAATTTATGGATATTGTTTTATTTCGATATTTGATTTATTGGGTATGTTGTTTTCGAGTATATTTATGTACTTTGACAAATTTATTTTTGGGTATGATTGTAACATTTTTTGGGTAAGTGGATTTTTGGGTAAGCAAGATTGTTTGGGTAAGCGGATTTTTTCTGGGCAGAAGGCTACGTTTTTTTGCCCTAAATTCCCTCCAAATGTCAATCAAAAATGTCACAATCAGCACTCACATCAGCCATCACTCATTAGTCATCACTTTTGTCAACTTTTTGTCATATTTATGAATTAATCTAGTAAAGTAGGAGCCCTATTTCTCAATTTGTAATTGGTGGAACCCTCAATTTCAACTCTATAGGGTAAAAGGCCCTAAATGCCAACTCAGCCTTCTTCTTTTAGCGGCTACTTATATCAATAAAAAACAACATCCCGTATTCCAAGCCAAATACGCTCTACTCTCTCCAACTCCATTGAAGGGGGTTGAAGGTCTCTTCGTTCTGCATCTTCGTTTCCGGTTTTCAATCGTCGTTTATTGTTGTTCATCTTCATCGATTTTGGTTTAATTATACTATGTAAGTACTCGATTTCATCTTTTCGGTCTATTCGTTGTTAAATACCAATATTGAAAACTTCTTAACCTAGTTCTTCAGTGATGTTAAAAATGGAGAAGACGAAAATTAATACCCACATATATGTACATATGTGTGCATAGATATAATATGTTTTGATTATGTACATTTATGTATCACGTATAGTTGGTGATAAATATTATATATTAGTTATTTAAATAAAACAAATAATGTAGTTGATTGTCACCGTATTATGTAACAACAAAGAAGGACCAGCGGAATAATGGACGTTCAAACTTTCATATGTAGTTGATTGCCATCGTATTATGTAACAGATCGATCTATATCAACGAACTTTGAAGGACACAAGAGCAAAAACAATGGCGTCCAGTTTTTACGATTAATTGCTCTTCAAATGATATCCCCCAATTAAATGAGATTGTTATCATTTATTTCCTTGTTTAACGTTTTCTAATATAATTACGGTCTTTAATTACGTTAATTAATAGATTTAAATAGGATAGAGAAATATTTTGAGTATATGCAGAATCTTTAATATTATCTATAATAAATCTTTTTAGTAAAATATACAGGGGCCTAGTTTGTCAACATATAAACAAAAGGGTCTAGCTTGTACACCTTAATACGTAAACTGCCTACTTACCCAACTCATCCAATAAAATTATATAACTACAAAGAAGAGATCACCTGGGCAATATATACTAATTTAAACCGATTAATTGTAACATTCATAAACTTAAATTAAAATCGAATAATTGTAACATTTGATCAAAACTCGTATTTTAATTCAATAGCAATTTTGAGTGTTTTATCGTTTATATTTATGAGGTATCAAATTTCGAAGACGTAAATGTTGATACTATAAATTACACGATAAATATGAAATTTTCATTACAACTAAAACAAAGAAAATACAACGATGACTAACAATAGAAATTTGGCTATTTGATGTGTTTACCTCTATGTTTGGGTCAATTGGACGAGAGACACGTGGGATTGACACATATATTACATCAACGTTCATTTTCATTCATCGTTTGAGATAACCATGATTTTGGATATGAGTCAACAGACCGTCAATTTGTATTTGTCGTTGTACACAATCAAGTGTGAAACACGTTATCGTGCGGAGATCCAGAAGAATCCATAACCCCATAGTTTTCATCTCGAATTTTAAAATGAACATCGTACAGATAATTTACAAACCCTAGATGTTCATCCGAAGACATAACACTTTAAACTTACAGAAATCGAGCCCTTCCATGTTTTAGTTTATATCAGCACGAATACATGAAACAATCAGATTTATCTAAATAATAGAACTTAGAGACGTTAGATTAATAGATGAATATCCTAGATTGAATGAAGAAAATAATGCTATTATAGAGAGGGGTGAAGATAAATTTTCTCATTTTTTAAAAATATTTTGAGTTCATTTATGAGTTCATTTTATTTTGGTATCATTGTTCAACTTTTTTAGATTATAAATAAAAGCATATATCCCTCAAGTCGTGTCGTTGGACACGACTTGAGGCGAAAGACGTCGTTTATTGATCCGGGAGAATCCAAGACGACTTCACGACATATGAGTGACAATTTGTGATGCACCATATGGGTGACAATTTGTTCTTGAACCGGTTCGAGCATGGACTCTTGGTAATAATTACCCTCGTACGATTGTGTATTCATGGTTAAAAAGAGTTGTGAAACGATTAATTCAAAAATATATTATTATTATTATTATTTTAATATATAACGACCGTTAAATGACTTTTACAATAAATAAATATAAGTTAACGATCGTTAAACTATAATTTTTTTAGCTCACGATTGTTAGCGTAGACTAACGATTGTTAGCTTGTTCTTTTTTTTTAAGACTAACGATCGGTAGACTAACGATTGTTAGCTTGTTCTTTTTTTTTTAAGACTAACGATCGTTAGATTGTTACACGAATGTATCTGACGATTGTTTCTAATGTTTAACAATGTAAAAAAATCGATCGAAAACATCCATAAATATATTATTTTATTTTTAATTTATTAATCTTATTATTAATAGTCAATCATATTATTTCCTCTAGAAATGTGATGTCTCATATATATATATATATATATATAGGACAGGGGAGGAAGCATACTAGCTTGCTTGCGTGAGATTTTTGGGAAGTGAAAGATGGGTGGAGGCAGGCTAGCTAGGGCATGAGCAAGGAGGAGACATTCAGCTTGGACTTCCTAGGGGCTGACAGGTGGCACGTGAAAGAGGAGCAGGGGATATAGGCAGTCTTTGCTTTATCAATCGTAGCTATAAACTGGGCAATCATTGCTATAATATGGGTGTATATATTACACCTCCAAAATAAGGATGAAATTAGACCTTAAAAATTGATTTCAATTGGTCTTGTTGGTTGTCTTAAATAGAGAATGGGTTGATCTTTAAGGATGTACACGCTAGATTGATTGATTGATACAAACACCCGTTCTTTCTCTCTTCCTCTTTTATAAGACCTTACACCAGCATAAAATAACACATGATTTAATAAATTTTTATTTTTATTTTTCATTCATTCTTTGTTTCTTATCTTTTTAAATACAAACCTGACAAATAATGAAGTTAAATTAACAGGGTAACTATAACAAAAATTTATTTGAATTGGTCTTATTGGTTGACTTGATAGAAAGAGGGTTGATCTTTAAGGACGTACATGGTTGATTACTTTGCTGACACAAACATCAGTTCTTTCTCTCTTCCTCTTTGTTCTTGACGGTTTTAGAAGCAATGATTGTTTTGATCTAGACGAGAAGCCTCAAGACTAATGAATGGAGATGATGAACTCGACACAAACAACACAAAATAATGTTACAATGGGATGTATATGTCGTAGAAATGGAGAAGAGAAAAAAAAATAATCGAATTAGATGAAGGTAGATGAGTGTGAAGTAAAAAGACACCTCGAAATCACATATTATACAAGTATACGACCATATCAAAGTAAGTATATGATATAGCTTCAAGGCCGAGATCCCAAAGGACTATTGATGTGGGTGTAGATTGATACACACAAAATCACATAGTATCGGAAGTGCACAGTCATGTGAATGTATGTATATAATGTTGCATCAAGGTTGAAATCTCAAGTGACTATGTATACCTTAACTATTGGCTTAAGTTCACCTAGTAAATCATGAGTATGTAAATTGAAAGGAAAATGGGATGATCAAGTGATTAAATGCGTTGGGTCTGGAAAGTGTCAAGTAACAAGTATCAAGTACCAAGTAGCAAGGATCAAGTATCAATATGAGAAAACACTAGGAATTGAGGCTATTCCACCAAATTGTAACTAGGAGTAATCTCAACCATGTTGTGTTCAACTACTGAGAAGAATTGAAGTCAAAAATACTAAAGTAGCATGGTAAAGGTTTACTTAAGAAATTTGACTTGTTTCAACTAGTGAGTATCACATGGTGTTTGCTATTTACTTTCTAGTTGATAAGCTTTTCTACAAATTATGATTACATTGGATTATGCAAGCATCATATGGTGTTTTCTATATGCATGCACAATATAGGATAACCATAGTTTGAACATTCACAAGACACGTAATCTAGCCATCCTTTCGACCCTAGCTAGATTTACTCAAGCAATATAGACATCAAACATTGCACAATCACCTTCGAATTACTTATCGGTCTCATTTAGGATAATTGATTCATAAATCATTCATTAATGCTTGAAAATATACAATGTGCGATGAGAAGAACCTAGAACATTTTAATCTAGCATCCGACATTCCAAAATAAGTTCAAGCATGGATTAATTTCAAGATGTAATCTAGAGCTTCTATACGCTACTAAACATACTTTTGATTCTCCATTAAATCATAAACACGAAATAGGACATACTTAACCTAGCATGATTTGGATTTTTCACCCCAAACCCTAGCAAGAGGACTACTCACCCATGACCGAAAATCTCAAAATACAAACAATATAAATGGAAAGCATGGTGACAAACTAGACTTCAAATAAGGAATGCATAAAAAAGAATGGAATGAAATAGGCTTACTAATCCAAAGTTATGAGCAAAATGAGTTGAAAATAAGATCTAGAGATGGAAATATGATGAACTTCAAGAACTTCTTCAATCTCCAAGGCCAATCGGTCAAGCTATAAATGAGAGAGAATTGTTTTGTAACTTTTTTGGTAAGTGAATTAGTACGTGAATGGTTAGCCAAGGGCCTCTATCTATAGTGCTAAAATCATGGTCCTCCCTTTTTAGAATCATCCAAAAAGTATCTCACACAACTAGCATGAGTTAGTTATAAAAGTAGTCCACGCCAGGAAGACCTACATCGGGAGAAGCTTTGCCTTAGGTCGGGAGATTGATTCACTCTGGGTCAAGTTCTTCCACCGCCTTACAACCTTACACGTAGCTCAGATTTTCATCTTCTTCACTCGGGTTCTATCTTTTTCAGTCGGGTTGCAAAATTCACCCGAGGTACGTTGACATCTTTGCTTGAAAAGCTTCTTTGCCCCATTTTTCTTGTCTACGTCAACCGAGCTCAAGGTACACCTCTTCTACATTGACACTTTGTCTTCTTTGTTGGGGTGGTCTTTTCTTCTTTGGTCGGGTTTTCTGTCTTCTTTGCCGGGGTTTTTGGATTAACCCGACCTTGGTTAACATTTGCACTTCAGAGTCTTCTTTGATGGGGTTTTCATGTCTTCTTCACTTAGGATTTAGTTGACCCGAGGTTCCTCTTTGGGGTTCCTTTGCTCCTTTGCTCCATGTAATTGTTGATCTTTTGTTTCCTTTCTTCTTTTCTTGACCATGATAGTGATGTCTCGATGAGTGTTCCTTTGGATTGCTTGGATTGATCATTTGTGCTTCATTGTAGACCTAAATCACCTATAAAGACAAATTAAACACAAGGGGAGTAGACATGTTTTGACAAATTAAGCATAATCAAATATGTTGATGGCATATCCCTTGCAATACTAAGGAAAAATACATAAAAAGACATCTAAAAAAGATAACATAAAAACATGCTATCAAAATACCCCATGCATAGCTCTTACTTGTCCCCAAGTAAGAACAAAATACAAAGTTAAAAAAAGAAGAAGAAGAAGAAGAAAATAAGCAAAGAAAGGTAAAAGGAAAATATTTTTGGATTAGGCTTCAAATGAAAGGTCACATTTTAGAATATTAGAATCATGGCAAGGCATTATATGACATAGCTGAAAGTAATGGACATGAAAGTAAGCATGGAAGAATATATGCTAAATCTTCACACATATAACCTATAATTTGGAATCCTAAGTTAATAAAACTCATGCTTGCTACTTAGAGGTCTTTAATGATGTTTGCATATGACTCTTGTTTTTCATTCAAACGTTTAAAACATATCTGAAGACTCACATGCTTAAGTGCAATCAAGAGTGATCGGGTCCTCTATAATAATTTTTTTCTAAAACTCGGCCTAACAAATAAATTGTCCATGCTCTTTTGGCATGATTTACATTCACTTGGCATTCATCTTTTGATGTGCATAAACTTAGCCTCATTGGCTTAAAAGCAAAACTAAAAAATAAGCATGCATCACATAACCGATAGGCATTTTTGAGCTTTGATGAGCTTTTGTATGTCTTTTTCTTTACTTTTTCATGATATGTATTTTGCCTTACAGGCTAGTATTTTTCCCTCAAGTGAGTGTAAACTAATGTAAACTTCCCTAGAACAGGTCGATTATTGGCAAATATCGACTCTTTGGATTCGACGTTCAAGAAGCTCTTTTGGACTGCTACTTATTGGTTGCCTTATGATCTTTACTACTCAGAGAAATGTCTGTAACCTTGCTTTGACAGAAGATAGGTAAGATCTTAACTACTAGAAATGATCTTGACTTGAAGCACAATTTTGTGTTCCTTTATTTTGTATGGGCGAGGTTTCAAGGTCAATGGCTTGCTTGTGTTTGGTCGATGGCATTTCTCTCTTCCAGAACTTACACAAATCAACGCACGTTAAACTCAAATAATCTCGCTAAGATGACGAACAAGAAAAGACTCAAGTTTATATGACTCAAAGAAGACTCAAATAAAAATCAAACCTTTTGTGCACGTTTGGACTTCAATCGTTTAGCTCTGATACCACTTTGATGCGGGGATAAGCCGTAGTTCCCGTTCTAGATTGAAAGTCCTTAACTTGGGTAAAAATCGGGTTGTTCTATAGAATAAATCGGCTGATTTTCTTCAAGAACAAGGCGATTTTCTTTGAAACTCAAAAAATGGATTAGTGAATGATATAAAAAGTTAAGAAGATGAATATGGAATGATAAATGAAAGATATAGATAGATATGAACTAAGATAGTTCCGCAAAGAACTTTGACCAATGATGTATCAAAACCTTTGAATGAGAAGATTACCTTAACCCGCACTTCTGTAACCTTACACAAGTCTTCTAATTAAGACAAACACAAGGAGGGACTAGAATTAACCAGGAACACCAACCTTCAATAAGATTAACACACACACAAGCACAATCTAGCAAGCACTTCACAACAATTCAACCAAAAGCTCTCTTTTTTATTGAATGATTAATGAATAAAATACAAACTCCGTAAGCAAAGCTACAAGTCTCACAAATCTGTAGAAAATATCAAATGTAATCTACCAAAGAATCTCTCCCACTAAGGATATTTATAAGGGAGATTAACTATGAAAACTAGGAAATATATACTTAAAGAAAATCTTGCAAAGATATCTTTAAGATATATAAAATATAAAAAAACTATAAAGATAAAATCTAAACTAATAATCCCTTAAGATAGACTGAGAGCTTTAAGGAATCACTAAAAGATATAATTGCCAAAGATAGAAGTTCATGGCCGGATCTTGCAAAAACTCATCTCAGTGAGGAAAATCGGATCACAAACCGGTCGAATTGCCTACAGGAAAATCGGCCGATTTATTAGGTCGATTTTTCCTCTCTGAGGCTCTTCCTTGCTCTTATCATTCTTTGTTGCTTGGTGGATCTTCTCGGTTATGGCTTGACTCTTCTATAACAGTTAGTAATGTCACCAAGAAACTCTTGAGAGTGAGGAGAGTTTCCTTGCGCGTACATGTCGTGAGTATGTTCGTAACTTCATCTTGAATCACCTTTGCTCTTGACCTTGTGATCGCTCCATCCATGATTGAATCCGAAGAAGGTGAAGGGGTTATTGGTTTTTTTTAATGCCTTAACCTTTGAGCGTGTAACTGGTCCTTGTGTTAGAGATGGTCCACATTAGTGTGATTATTGGAATTAAAAGGACATTGAAGTTATTTTGTGAACATAAGGTTGTAGTTTTGTTCTCTAGTAACAACAGAAGCTGTGTAAAGGAGAAGCACATTGACATCAAGTTCTTGTCATTGAAGGAAAAAGTTCAAAGTGGGTAGATTGTATAGAACACATGTTCGCTTCAAAGTGTGTGCAGAATAAGTCTTATATTTATAACTAAGAATAAAGCAAAAGCGAACACGCATTGTATGGATCAATCACAGTATTAGCAAATATTCTAGGGTCGATCACAAGGACTCGGTGAAATCAAGCACAGTATAAAACTTCAGGTTGTAAACGCAAAACTCGAGCAACAAAGAACAATGAATGATATAAATCAGATAAGGGAATGTAGATTCTAGAGATCAAGGTATCCAGTTGTGGTTTCGACTCAAGACTTCTCAAGGATAAGCGTGGAAAAAGCTGAGGGTTGCAAAGGGAAGGTATTTCTACGATGGGGATAGATCACCAGGTAAGTCTCACCATCCACTATCCCCAACCAAAGATCCTATCACCAGGTAAGTCTCAAGGGACTAAGGAAAGTTACAAGCACTCAAACCAACACACTAACTAAGGGAACCGAACTAACCATTACCGGGTAACTCTCAGGTTAACTCTCAAAGGTAGGATGAAGGCACCCTCAAACCCTAACAAAGGATATATCTTTGTTACCTAATACTCATCATCATCGGTAAACAAGCAAAGGAATCACCGAGTGAGTTTCTTCCTAGGCTTGAATGTAAACCAGGTAAGGTGCAACAAGGATAGAATTTTGCAAACTATAACCTAAACTCAATATCGGGCAATGCAGTAGGTAATCTCATGCAGTTCTTATCAATCTCGGTCGAGATGACTCCAAGAACAGCCTGAGACGGGTTTTGGTTTAGGGTTAACTCAAGCTTTCAGGGTCCACTCGCGATAAAGGTTCATTATTTCATCGTTTACACCACAACCTTCAACTAATCACCCTAAAATTGTAGGGGTTTTAGCCAACAATAATCATGTTCAAAGCAATAATCATATATTCAATCAAGAAGTCAAGAAAAGAGAATAAAACAATCAACAAAGGTATCTCAATTATCAAAAGCATACAATCAACACAAATTGTCAATATGTGTTCCAAAAGAATGATAACAACTCACTAATAACTTCCCAAGAAAATCTCACAAAATCTCTTCTCTTCCATGAATCCTAAGTAATCCTTCCTTAGATCTCTTCCTTCCGTAAATCCTTCCAAAAGCCGTCAAAAAGTCTTTTGACGTCTTAGCCGTGTGTGAGCGTATTTTCTGCGGTATTCACCTTCCACTCTTATAGAAGAATTTTAGGTCAAAATAATAACTTATTTTCCTTGGGTTGTGGGCCATCGACCTTGAGCTAGGCCCACTTGGCCGTCTCGGTCATGGTGCATGATTGTGTCGGTCCGAGATCAGTAGTAGAATACGTACTTTTTTTTTGTATCTTCAACTGAATCATTCCTCCATCCTTTCCCTATGGTTCTTGCCTTTCTTCTTGTCCTTCCAAATACTCCACAGTGTAACTCCATGTCCTCCTTAGACTCCAATGCTCCATTTTGATCCAAAATACGCCTTATTTCCTACAATTACAATCAAACGTGGTGTAGACCTCGATTCTTGCAAAGTAGACGAATACTAACATAGTCATTAAGAATATATATCCATGCATGCAGAATAATGATGAGAAAACGCCAAAACCATATCCGAAATATAGACAATAATTCATGCTATCAACACATTAGCACAAACTCCATGATTGCGGATCCATTAACTAAGGGGTTGCCTCATAAGGTTTTTCATGAGCACACTGCTCATATAGGGCTTAACATTTTTGTAATCCCTGGACTTAGTGGGAGTTTGATTAGATGTTCTATGTTTTATAGTTTATGCATAATAAAGTTACCATGATTTACATTTCGAACTAAAGGTTGTTTTGGATTCATCTCCGAATAAAGTAGGACTAGTTGAAAATAGACATGTTTATGAGATCACACTTCATGTAATTTTCATGTCACTCGTCCATATTGATCTATGTCATCGAATATACTAATGTAGTGAACACGGAAGGTTTAGTCACGATGAGTGTGACAAAAGCCACCGTGATCTCATATTAATATATGAGATGGACAAGATTGATATAGAATAAGTCTACATAAAATTAGTCGTTACGTTTACACATAAAAAATTTGGATGATATAGTTGATTGTTTAATTCGTAGCCTAAGTGGGAGATTGTAAGATTCATATTAATCTTTTATTATTATTAGTGGGCTTGCATATTATAATAATCAATTATATTATATGATTAAACATCAGCGGGCTAATAAAAATGATTCAAGTGAAACCTGTAGACTTTAATTAAGTAGTATGAGCTTAATGGGTGGACACTAGATTTTGGCCCAATAGGCTTAATTATTAGGTCATTATATAAACATTATTAGGTTATGGTCCTCAATACGTCAAATCAATCAACGGTTTTCCATTCTCTTCCCATCAGAGAGAAAACATAAAGAAACCTAAGGAGGGTTGACTAGGAAAGACTATATACCTGCGGCGGTCATTTGTATCGTAGATGACGCTCATTTGGATCGTAGATTCCGCACTAAGGCTTGATCCAATTGTTACTATGGAACTAGATATGTAATTCTAAATTCTTTAATAACCCTGACATGATTAGTCCTTGCGTTTATAGTTTAAGGAATTTGATTATTTCAACGATTCACTTGTGAAGAAACCTTTGGATGACGAGGTATGAGTTCTTTTGTTGTTGATTTTGACCACAATATGAGGGAAAATGGAAGTGAAGAAGGAGAGAATGGCGTGATTCGAAAAGACGAATATTTTTAGAGAATTTTGGCATACCTCTTAAATGTTGGGTTCTTGTTAGAATTTAAGAGAAAGTGAGCGGCAAAGGCGTAGCCGGAAATAGGTGGTGGGATGGGGCGGAAAGTGTATAAGCAGTTTCCCGTACGAATACTCTGTTTGACCTGGCAGTCATTCATTGTGACAGCAGCCACCAAACAGCCACCTAAAAACAGATTTCTTAATCAAATACCCACATGTCAACAGCTCACTAAATGTTTCTCCCACTCCTACATATACGGAAATTAGATTAAAACATCTTACTGCTGCATCATGTCTTACCTAATAATAATAATAATACAGGGGGAAGACTTTTCTTCCCATCATTTTTAGTCTTTACATTTTACTTGCACTTCATTGCTAACTTCATTATTTTTCTTTCTTCAAAGAAACCTCATCCAACACAACTTGGACCAAGTCGACTACTAAAATTCACATGTTGTTTCTTAAGTGACTTGTGAGATTATGGTGACCAGGGTTTATCATCATAAAATAATGATTTACAAAATCTTGAATAACACACAACTTCTTGTGCACTTTTACATCAAACTAAGGCTAAGGTGGTTGAGCTATCTTTATGTTTTCTCTGTAGAGGGAACTACTCTCATTTATTCTCCACCCAAACATACCAATTCAAAGCCAGCTATCCTGCAGCTAACCTTTACCAATAACTCTTCTACTTGCTTTCACATATATATATAATCTCTTCCACATCCTCCATTCTCATACTCAAACTTCAATTTCCTCTCCTAACTCATTTCCCTCCCTCTTCACATACACTAAACACAACCAGCAATGGGTAGCTCCATCGATTTAAATGACGAGAGACTGACTGCCGATATGGCCTTCTCCGAGGATGCCTCTATCGTCATCAGAATCCGAAGACGCCTCCCTGACTTCCTCAACTCCGTCAAGCTCAAATATGTCAAGTTGGGCTTTAGCTATTCATGGGACAAACTCCCCAACACATGGCTTATTTTTCTCTTTGCAATACCGCTATTCACTGCAACGTTGGTTCAGCTCACCGGTCTGAGACTCGACCGTGTTTCAGATCTCTGGACCAACCGGACTGCCTTTCTTGATACAGCCACCGGTCTCACTGGCCTCTTCGTTCTCCTCCTCGGCCTCGCCTTTTACTGGACCCGACGCCCCAAACCCGTCTACTTAGTCGACTTCTCCTGCTACAAACCCGAAAATGAGCGCAAGCTCTCCATTGATTCCTTCCTCAACATGACAGAGGAGTGTGGTGCGTTTGAGGAGGAAACGGTTCAGTTTCAGAAGAAAATCTCCAGCCGCTCTGGTTTGGGCGATGAAACCTACTTCCCGCGAGGAATCACTTCCAAACCACCCCGCTTGAGCTTGGAGGAAGCTCGCTTCGAAGCCGAGTCGGTCATAGCCGGCTCAATTGACCCGCTGTTTGAGAAAACCGGTATCAGACCCGACCAGATTGATATCCTGATCGTAAACTGTAGTTTGTTCAATCCTACGCCTTCCCTTTCCGCCATGATCGTTAACCGCTATAAACTCAAGTCGACGATCAAGAGCTTCAACCTCGGCGGGATGGGCTGCTCTGCTGGTTTAATCTCTGTCGATCTCGCCAAGCATCTTCTAAAAGCAAACCCCAACTCTCGCGCACTCGTCTTCTCCACCGAAAACATAACCCTAAATTGGTACTTCGGCAACGATCGGTCGATGCTCCTGTGCAATTGCATCTTCCGGATGGGCGGAGCCGCTGTTCTCCTCTCAAACCGAGCGGAAGATCGACGGCGATCCAAGTACGAGCTCGTCCACACCGTGAGAACTCACAAGGGATCCGACGAGCACAGCTACAACTGCGTGTACCAGCGCGAAGACGATCGCGGAGCAGTCGGCGTCTCCCTAGCTCGGGAGCTGATGGCAGTCGCCGGAGACGCCTTAAAAACAAACATCACCACCCTAGGACCATTGGTACTTCCGATTTCAGAGCAATTTCGGTTCTTCGTAACCTTAGTCCGACGAAAAGTGATTGGGTCCAAAAACGTGAAGCCGTACATACCTGATTTCAAAAAGGCGTTCGAGCACTTCTGTATACACGCCGGAGGAAGGGCGGTGTTGGATGCGATCGAGAAGAACCTCCGGCTAGAGGAATGGCACATGGAGCCATCGAGGATGACGTTGCACAGGTTCGGTAACACGTCAAGCAGTTCTTTGTGGTACGAGCTTGCTTATACCGAAGCGAAGGGTAGGGTTCGAGGAGGAGACCGGGTGTGGCAGATAGCGTTCGGATCCGGGTTCAAGTGTAACAGTGCGGTTTGGAGGGCTCTTAGAGAAATTCCGGTTGAGGACCCGGTTAACCCCTGGGCCGATTCGATTGAAAGGTATCCGGTCAAACTAGCGGTGGCTTAGGGTTACTTATTATTGGGTGAGATTGAATCGTTGGAGTCCCAGATTCAATCTAATCAAATATTATTTTATATTTTTTTTTAACATGTTATAAGTTGACTAAAGTCGATAGGTTTGAATCCGTGCTTCTCGGCTCAAAATCTTTATGATAATCAATTGGGTTATCTTTGTTTAATATTTTAGTAGTAAAGTGTTTGCTGTATATCCAATTTGAAAGGTGAGTACATTGATTGTTACACTTTTTTCATTAAATGTTGGTGACTCATTCCCATTTCTCATTCATATTTTCTATATTTTGATTACAAGAGGTCGTGGCTAAAGCTTCTTCACTGATAATGGATTCCAAGGAAACACACCAGATATATATGTGATGTAATTTTACTTTAGCTCTAGTTCATATTAATGATATATCTACTAAAATAGGCTATATTTCCTTGACATGACACGCTGAAAATTAAGTATTTAAGTCAAATCTCAATATATTACTAAATTGCCACTCTCTTTAAAATTATTAGTTTTTAAAATTGAAAATTTTAAAACTAAACAGATTTGATGCAAATTAAAAAAAGATTTTGTACAATTTAGATTCTATAAAATTTTAATTTAAATCAATTCTAATTTATTTTTAAAACTAATATTATAGTAAAAATTAAAAATATTTGATTTTTAAAATTTTTGCTATAATAAAATTCCAATTTAAGTTTTCGTGATTTTTTTTGTTTTAAGACTTTTTTAAAGTTTTCTATTTTAAGGGTATATATAAAAATAGAGAATTCTAACTTTAAAATGAAATAATTAAAATTTTATTGTACTTTTGTTTATTTTAGTTGTTATTTTACAATTGATGTGATTTGAGTTTTATAATGATTCAAAATTATTTATAAGTGTTTCGATATTATATAAACGGGACATGACACTTCTAGCGGGATGAAGAACTTAATGCCTATATCCCGTCTCGGATATTTATTGGTTAAACGTGATTGTTATTTTTATCAAATTTCGTCGGGATTTGGGACATGACAAGATCGGGATTTGCATAATTTATTCTCACCATATTTATATGTATTCAAAATATCCTTGCACGACACGGGTTCTAAACTAGTTTACGTTTAAATTAGAGCTTGTTATTAATGTAGAAAGGAAGTTTGGGATTAAAGTAGAAATTTAGTGCTAATTAAGAAGAAGAAGAAGAAGAATGGTTGGATGACTAGATCAAGTGAAACTTTAATCTACGAATCTTTTAATTACGATCTATTAAAATATCGCAAAATCGAGATATTATTCAAAAAAATATGTTCCGCAAACATATTTTTCAAAAAAAAAAACCCTTAAAATTTTGAAAACGCTCTAAATTATGAACCCGACGTAACTTAATAACTTAATTTCCGTCAACACAATATATCCATCACAATCAACCTCGATAAGGAAGGAGTGATTGACTGTATTTTTTTTCCATTAATTCTCAAAAAAGAAAAGCAACTATTTTATTTGAAAGTCAACTTGTTCAATTATATATAAAGCTCATTTGTACAACTATATGTTCAAAACTTCATTTTATGAAAAAACTAAAAAAAAACAAAATTTTAACATATTAAGTCAGGAACAAATTAATAAATATTAATGCTCAAATAATATAAATACATTGTTCTATGTAACTATGAAGTCAACGTGTTCAACTACAAAGTCCACTTGTTTAAATATAGTTACTATATGCTTAATTTGTTCAAAAGTTGATTTTATGAAAAGAAAAAAAAATTAACATATTATGTAGCACCCCAAGTTCTCAGAATTCGGGGAGCTACTAGTTAGGATCTCACAATGGGTCCCGGTCTTAGTTTGACAACAACATTACTAGATCTTACAACAAGGCACAAATGTAGTAAAACAATTTAAAATCAATAAAGGTTAAAAAGATATATGTATACAAGAGTCAGCCTTACAAGACATAACAATTAACATAATGTGCATGCAGAAACGGAAAGATTCTCCCTTTCCATCTAAATCAGTACGTGGACTCGGCTGACCATCCATTCCGTGTCTCTCTACAACTGCCTTAACATGCAAGACATCTACATCGTCGGATAAACCGTTGGCTAACATTCTATATATCAAAATAACAATAATAGCACATACACACATAAGGTAATATCAAACACATAGCATGCTCATACATCAACCGGTTAATATCTTTCATTAGGTGATTTACTTTACTAATTCAACTTCTTTTGTGACACGAGAATCTCTCAAAACTCACATATGTCCCCTTTCACCAACCAGGACTAGATCCGATGCATATCATCATATCTTGTTGGACTGATCGCGGAGAACCTCTCAGTCTCCAATAGAACTGGACACCGTCCGATTATCATACACTTGGGCCATTTAACAAAAAGGTCATCCTAGCACGTTGTTATATAAACACGCAAGCACACCACACCATTACAATTATACTAACACACAGAAGTCAACTAAGTAAGCCCCAGGGGCTTACATGTTACAAGATAACCCCAGCTTATAAAACCACACTCAACGCCCCGCAAGAATATACTCTATGCCTAATCAAACAAGGCACCCAAATCAACTACTATCCAAAATGCTAAAAGTCCTCAACTTCTAGTCTCAATGATCTCTACAAGATCATATAGCTGCATTATGCTAGAAGATCACTACTTCTAGTCTCAAAGGTCAGCTCACTGCTTTATAACGGTATGCTAGGATGTTCCAACTCCTAGTCTCAAGGTCCACACAAGATCAATAATAATATAACCCAACTTTATGTTCTCACCAAGCTTCCACAACCAGCTAAGACGTTCAACCACAAAAGAACTCCCTACCACTAGCTGGCATTCACCCTAGTTCTACTAGGTTCCAACTTAGCATGATACTACTCTAGAACCGATAATGAAAACCGAAAGGAACAACGTAACGAAGATGGGTACTCATTGGTGGAATACCGCGGCTACGGAAAAAGGAGGTGCGACCACGAAGAAGTAGTGCCGACACGACCGGATTAGGAGGGACGCCTCACCCGCGGCTCATCTGGCCGCACCCGCAGGTCTGGCTTCCACACCAGCGGCTCGGAGCTGCAACACCCGTGGTCTAGGACATCAAGCGCACCCCCGGCTAGTTGAGGTGCTCCTGCATCTTTTTCCTCCCGCTGTTGTGCGAAGACAAAATACGAAGGCCTGTTGAAGGTTTTGGCTGCTGGGATCATAGATGTAAACGAGATTGAAGGTTGCTCGATGATGTTGGTGCCGACAATCGTGGGAGGTTGTTGGTCTAGCATGACAGAGGGCTCGCAAGGCTGCAGTTCTGGACGATGGAAACAAGGGATGAGAAGCTAACCCCATGGTTGTGGCTTGGAGACGAAGGTGACTCCCCTCTACAACGGACCAGTGCCGACCACCACCATTGGTTGTCGAGAAGGAGGCCGCCGCTGCTCTTGTTGTTGTCTGAGGGAGGTCGCTGCTTCAAGGGATGAGAAGGGAAATTGAAGATAACGTGAGGCTAGTGTTTGAGTAGAGGGGAGGAGAAGGAAAATAACGTAAGAGAGAAGAAGAAAGGCTGCTAATATACGTAAGAAGGAGGAGCATCCATCAGCCTCCTAATGGCCCATCTACTCTCACTTATGATAGGCCTTGATGACCTACATCTCACGGCCCAAAAGGCTTGATTCTACATGTATTGACTTGCTTTTAAAAGACTACAAAGGGATGAAGAACATAAACTTAGTAACCTTACATAAAATGTTAGATTTTATGTAGGTGATTTATAAAAGCCCAATAAAACACTTGGAGCGGTAAAGAATATATAATCGTGATACCCTGTGTTACAAAAAGATAGCGATAGGAATATGGAAGAGATCCAAAACCGGTCGAGGTCCGGTTTGCCCCGGACTTCATCGGAAATAAACTTTCCGGGTATTACATATTAATTTGAGAACAAATTAATAAATATTAGTAATCAACATAATATAAAAAATACTATTTGTTCAAATACAAAGTCAATTTTTTCTACTTGTTGAAAACTTAATTTTGTGAGAAAAGTAAAAACAAACTTACATATGTATACATACTTTGCTAAACATTAGATCTTAATTCTTATTATATAATTATTGTATGATTGAAAAATGACTACATAGTTGAAATCCAAACAATAGTAATTTAAATCATTGATTTGTTTAATTAAATTTCCGGTTTGTTCAAAATAGTATTTTCAACTATGACAAATTCGAAATCGAGATTATTCGAAATTAATTACAAATATTTGATCAACAAATTAACAAGTCGCCATCGCACAAGAAAATTTCCAAATAGAGAATTATTCAAAACTCACAATATTATTATATTACCATAAGAGAAGGACACAAATTCAAAATAGAGTATATTCGAAATAAAAATCAAAGAAAATACTATTTCACCTTTTTTTATCAATCAAAATTAGAGAAAAATCGGAGAAATTGGATGGAAGAAATCATATCAAATACTTTGGATGAAAGAAATGAAATTAAAGAAATTGGATGGAAGACAAAGAGGATTAATTGGATAAATCACAACCCTTACATTTTGTTCTAAGGGCATCTTCATCCCAGATACTATGGGTTTCTTTACTTATATAAGAAACAATTCAATTATTGAGATGTCAGATTTTGGGAGAGAATCAAGGTGATGAATAGAGAGAAGTTTCTCTGCAGAGAAACTAAATCTGACATATATTTTGGGTTCTAACAATAAAGCAGAAAAAATCAGTAAAGAAACCAAAATTGGATTTCTGGGATGAAGATGGCCTAAGGTTGTGTTTCCTTTAATTTCCCATTAGTTTTAACTATAAACTCCCTTTCTATATGATACTAATCTTATATATATATATATATATATATATATATATATATATATATATATATATATATATATATACTATGGTTAAGTTCACGTGATAACCTTTGTTACGATAAGGAGGATGAACATCAAAAACCATTGGATTAATGAATAAACACTCCATATTAATGGACAATCACATCCATTCATCGTGCAGAAGCAATGTATCAAAGGATTAAGATTCACTAGCATAAATAGAAAACGTAAATTAGACAACCAAATATTGTAATCATGGATGAATTAGTAGTCCATCAACAAATGCAACCCTATTATTTTCATTAAACTCTATTTATCTACCATCGAGATAGACCATTGTTGAAGTGTGATGGTGCACTTATCAATTTTGTTTTCAAATCGTTTGAATCGGCTATCACGAAGAATAACGAAGAACAACGAAAAATGTGTTCAATTGATGTCAAACGCAACCCTATTATTTTGTAAGAACTCGGATGGAGTCCTTCCTTTGTATCTTTTGGATCATGCTTTACATTGCATTAAAGGCTATTTCGGTTTTTACTATTGTGTCTTGTTATAAGATCCGGTGAAATTGTTGTCAGTCCAAGGGTCGGGGCCCATTGTGAGGCCCTAGCCCGTGGCATTCCGAGTCCCGCGGAATCGAGGTGTTACAATATAATATCAGAGCCCTAGGTTGACAACAATGACACTCAAAATCTTCTAAAGGCCGAATAGTTAAATAAAAAAAATCCGCAAGGGGTTTGACTTTTGAAAATAATTTCGTTTTCAAAATCATGTGCATAAGTCGGGTTGGGATAGAATGTACGGGACCACCACTCCTACCGCGGACCTCAACGACTTAGTGTTTGGACTATAGTTGTATGCGGATTGTAGGTTGTTTCTAGACTTGTTATGTTATAGTAGTGGCATGACCTTTATATTGTTATACACTTATACGTGTGGTATGATAGTATCATATTAGTGTTTGGACCTTGTAATATGGTAGTGGATTTCCTGGATTTGATATGTTGGTAGTGATGTGAACATATGACTTATATAGTCATATATATTCGTATACCTATGATATGTAGTAACATATAGAAATATGGGACCTTGTAGTTAAGATGATATAAAGATATCATCGCCCGTGGACGATGTCGTTTGGCTTAGGATAGTGTACGTACGAAGATGAGTCCGCTCAAGTTATCGAGTTGAGCATCAAGCTTTAACGATCATCCTGGTGATTTCTCAAACTCCTTTAAGAGGACGTCGAAGCGGAAGACTAGAGATGACGTCACGAAGGACAAACAGGTAGAAGGGTACCTCGAGACATCCAAAACGAAACCGATAAAAGTAAGGAAGCGACATGAAGACATGAGAGTGGTTCTGAGAAAGCAATGATGGAGCATCAATTAAGCAACTAGAGACAACAAATTTGAGATTTTTCCAAGTACCGTGCTGGTAAACCGAAGACGCGAATCAAGTGGAGAGGACTATAATCACAATCGATGATAACGAAGTGGCGTTCCAACTAAGGCTAATTTACCCTAGGCACTCCTAAGTAAGGGAGTCAAGATGAGAAGTGTGGTCGAGCAAATTATAAAAGATTCAAGATACCCGTAAGTTAAGCTTACGGGGGTATCAAAAGGTGAAGTATCAACATCACGAGATTATGAGTTGGTGACTTATTCGGACTTATGAGAGTTATGTGAAGAATGGCGTGGTGGGGATTCACATGGTAGAATTTCCTTAGTGGAGTTGAGCAGTTTTCGTTACGATGATAAGGCCAAGAAACACCAAAAAGAAAGAAGTGTGAGTAGATGTTAAGCTCGAAAAGATGAGAGACGCAGCAAGAACCTTTTATTTATGGAAAGACTTGAGACACCAACCAAGAGAAACATGAACGGACGCTATCTGAGGCTAGAATATTTGAGAAGCTGCACTAGAAGGACATCATGGAAGGACAGTAAAGCATGTGGAGGGAGTTATACGACACAACAAAGCCGAGGAGAGTATAATTGCCTTATGAAAGAAGAAGGAATCATGGAGTGTAAAATGAACTAAAGGAGTTAAAGTTAGAGTACCCCGAGGAGGGTAGCCTTCATGATTTGAATGAGCTCCGAAGATCTATAGGTCATCCGTACTTCACCAAAGTCTTCCAGCTTTTTCTTCCTTGACAAGATCTCTTTCAGAAGCTTCCCATAGGGGGCATTCCAAAGTGCTCGTCTAGATGTGCCCGTGCCCTTGACTGAGGGAACGGGAGTGGGGGTTTATAAGCAGGTGGTGGAACATAAAATTCAGCTTTTTCTTTCGCTTTCTAGGGCTTCATCTCAGTTGGCACCTCGACCGAGGCGTTCCTCGTCTTATGTGGTCCGACCGAGGTATTGGATCTGCAGTCTTCAATCCACTGCGTGTTGTGATGGCCATGACTTGCCCTTTTGGTTTGTTCTCAGTCCTTCCTTGAAGTTTTCCAAGATCTCTTGGTGATTCATTAGCCTTGTTGAAAAATTGTTATTCTAAGGCTTTTTGTGCCTTTGAAAATGAATTCATAGAAGTCTCCACAGCGTTGAGCTTGATCAATATTGCCTCCAGCACAACGTCCGGTTTCTTGGGTGGCTAGGATGAGCTTGATGACGGCTCCTGGCTTTTCAATGGAGTAGAAGAAGAAGAGGGGGTGTTAAGAGCATTTTCTGCATGAGAATAAGGGTTACCGAGATTTTTTTGATTTGATCTCCAATTGTTGTTGTTGTTGTTGTAATTGTTGTTGTTCCGCGGCCCTTGATAATTTCCTCTTCCTACAAACCCAGCATCTTGCTCCTTCTTGGTTTGAGCTACTAAAACCTCCTTCAATGCCTTGACTTCATTGTTGAGCGAGGTGAGTTGATCAGCATTTGATGTTGTATCTGGAAAGCTAACTCGCCTTGCTCCATCTTCAACCCTTTGATGGGAATATTTCTCCATGTGTAAAGCTTGCTTTTCTATGAAATCTTAAGCTTCATCTATCGGCATATCCATGAAAGTTCCGGCGGAAAGTAATTGGAGTTTGAATTGAGTGTCTCCATCCAAACCTTTAAAGTAGACTTCTAACAACTCGATATTTGGAATCCCATGATGAGGGAAATTCAACAAAAGGTCCTTGAACCTTTCCCATGACTTGGACAAACTTTCTTTTTCTTTCATGATAAAATCATTTATCTTGCCCCTCAATACAACGGTCTTTGATGGGGGGAAGAACTTAGTAAGAAATTCCGTAGTCATCTCTTTCCAAGTGTTGATTTTCCAGTTGGAAGAGATTGATACCAAGCAAGTGCCTTGTGTTTCAATGAGAAGTAGAAAGGCCTCAACTTGTAATTGTTGTTCTCCACTCTTGATGGTCTCAAAGTCTCCATCAGAATCTCATAGTTTTGTAAATGTTGATGTGGAGATTCTCTCTCCAAACCTCCAAACTGACATTGTCGAATCATGGTTAGAACTTGAGTTCGAAATTCATAATCATGCTCAGTTGAATCTCCTAGATTGACTCTTGGACGCCACACTTGTTGATTTGTGTCCATCCTCTGACCTAGGGATTGTGGAACTCCAGCAAAAAGTGCACCTCGGTCTGCCATGGCCGGCATCCGAGGTGGTGGGTGTATCTCGGCCGGTGCAACTAGGGATGGCTCTTGCCTCGGTCGAGCATCTAGGATCGGTCGAGGTAAGAACTGAGCTCATAGAGCGGCCTGATAGGTGATGGAATCACTATCATTTAGGATAGTTTTTAGAGTCTTTTTATTACATTTGTGTCAGTTTATGCTACTAACTCCTTGGTCCAGAAGAAGAAGACTAAAAGAAGCTAAGGAAGGAGTTATAAGCACTTAGGAGTGAAGATCGATCATGAAGCAAAGCTTCTGTTGCCTGACCGCCCCTGCGGAGCCTTCCCACCGCCCCTGCGGGTGATGCCTTACACCGGAGCGCTCCCTGCACCTTCACCAGCGCCGGCCATGAAGTGTGTCACCGCCCCTGCGCCACTCCTTGACGCCCCTGCGGTGACCTGCCCTGAAGAGACGAAGACCAGCTCTCCTGCGTCTCCCACTGCGCCCCTGCCTGCGCCTCAACTTGGGAGCTGGAAGACGAAGAGGTTGTGTCACCGCCCCTGCGTTGACATAGGGACGCCCCGGCGGCTTGACATCAGAAACGTCAGGAAGTCGAATGGTCAGACATTTGAAGAGCATTGAAGATCCGCCCCAGCGGAATTACCTAGCCGCCCTTGCGGCCATGAAGAAGATCAAGCGTTTTTGCCTTCACCGCCCCTGCAGACCTGAAGGCCGCCCCTGCGGTTTAATGCCAGAAGCTTTACTCCGGCTGTTTACACCACCTTTATGGCATTAAAGGTGGCTGTTTTGGGCCGGCCATTTACTCCTATTTAGTGTCTTTTGTAGTATAAATAGTCCTTAGTTGATTGCTAGAATCATCCATCTTGTTATCCAATAAATTATCCACTTAGATTGTCTTGCTACCTTTGTAATGAGTTGCTAACTCCCTTGCTACATTGGGTTGGTTTGAAGCTGCGTTGTTACTTTGGTTGTAAGTTCTTTTTAAATTAAGTTTTTATTCTGTAACACTTTGTGTTTCATTGATCTCCATTGTCTAATTGCATGTTTACTATTGCTTGAGATTGATCACCTTAGGTTCTAAAGTGCATGCAAACAACTAGGATTAATAGGTTCCGGGTTCGGGTCTTTAATCTAGTAGCAACTTTGAGTAATAACGGGTTGTAATTACTTAAAGAAAAGGAACACAAATTTAAAGATAAGTTTAACGGTTTTAATCTTCTCTTTATATCCCTTAGTCTTTGTTTGAGAGCTAACTTGTTATTTTTTCTTGTAGGTTTACGGAACACTAACCTGTTAAGTTGTATTGATGCCGGTTGGATCAACACATATATATGATCGAGATGGGATATTACTTGAAAACTTGTAAAAGGAACTCACCAAAGTAACAATTGCATGCTTAGGATCAACCTAGTGTAGATTCATCCATCATTGTCTTACTTGTCGCATTTAATCGTTTTCGTAAGTTTTTGTGCGCATCAATTCAACCAAACCCCCCTTGTTACTAGTTACTATAATCGATAATTGCATCTAAAACACCTTAACTCTCTTGGGTTCGACCTTACTTAATCACTATACTTGTTTTTAGTGCTAAGTCGGGATTTACTTTTGATTGGGTATAGACGACCATAGAAATACCTTCGGTCAAATTTTGGCGCCGTTGCCGGAGAGTTTTAGTGTTTTATTGTTATTATTGATTATTGGTTTGAACCATTTTTATGGTTCAAACCCGTGCTACTAATTTCGGCTTTGCTTCTTTTGATCCAGAAATTGAGAGGACGCACATCCGGCAACGAAGACAACAACAACTTCAACAAGAGATGGTTGACCGTACTCTTCGTCAACTTACGCAGCCCACCTTGGCTCAAAACTCTCTTGCGGTCACTATACCGGCATTAGGGGAAGGAGTCAACTTTGAACTCAAGCCGGGCCTCATTCACTTGCTTCCATCCTTCCATGGGCTAAGTGGTGAGGACCCCATCAAGCACCTTGGGAAGTTCCATACCGTGTGTATGAGCATGAAGCCGGCCAACATTACCGAAGAACAAATCAAGATGAGGGCATTCGGCTTCACACTCAAAGATTCCGCGGATGATTGGTATTACCACCTTCCTTCCGGTAGTATCGACACTTGGGAGAACCTTCACAAGGCGTTTTTGGAGAAATACTTTCCAGCCAAAAAGGCCAATAGCTTGAAGAAAGCTATAAGCAACATCGAGCAAGAGGCGAATGAAACTCTCTACGAGTACTTCAAGAGGTTTGCACGCCTCCGATCCAGCTGTCCTTTTCACGGATATTCAACGCAAGATCTAGTCTTGTACTTGTACAATGGCTTGCTAGACAATGAAAGGAGGATCGTCGATGCGTCTTGCGGAGGTAATATTCTTAACTCTACTCCTGATCTTGCTTTGGAAAAGATACAGGAACTAGCGGAAGGTACTCGGAACTTTGGAAGGACCCCGGCTAAGAAAGGAGTTCATGTTGTGAGTTCTGGGAAGAGCGAGATTTCCACCGAGCTCGCGGAGTTGAAGGAAATGGTGAAGAGACTAACACTTATGGGAACCCCACAACAGCTCAAAGCTTGTCGAGTTTGTGTTGACCCATATCATCCAACGGACATGTGTCCACAAGTCCAGGATGACGATGCTGAGGTGAACGCAATGGGTTATGGACAACCACAACAACAAAGACCTAGGAACGATCCCTATGTACATAATTTCATGCCAAACTGGCGTGACCAACAGAACTTTCATTGGAGGGATCAACAAAACCAACAACAGCAGCCCCGTCAAGGTAAGTATCACTCAACTGAAGATATGTTGCAGGTTTTGACTAAACACTTTGCCACTCATGTCCAAACAACATAATCTAGCATCAAGAACCTTGAACAATAGGTTAGTCAAATGGCGGAAGCCATTTCAAGGACCGAATCAAGACTTTTCGGAGGATTGCCTTCCCAAACATTTATAAACCCCAAGGAGAATGTTAGTGCCCTAACATCAAGGAGTGGGAAGCAGATCCAACAGAAACCAGTAAAAGAATCACAAAGCAAACCTTTTGTTGATTTTACCGCACCCACAACCGCCCCTACGACTGCAACTGCACCCAGCACAGAGAAGATGACGCCCCGGCGGCTGGATGTTCCCGCCCCTGCGGTTACAACCCCTGAGCCGCCCCTGCGCTTACAAGCTGACGCCCCTGCGGGAATCACAGCAGAAGGTTCTGCTGAAAGGGATACTTACGT
This sequence comes from Fagopyrum homotropicum, assembly GCA_033239125.1. Taxonomy (NCBI): domain Eukaryota; kingdom Viridiplantae; phylum Streptophyta; class Magnoliopsida; order Caryophyllales; family Polygonaceae; genus Fagopyrum; species Fagopyrum homotropicum. Next base: position 702,944 of record BSWB01000016.1, read on the forward strand.
CCAGCCTAACTTTCCGCCACTTTACTCTGAGAAGCCACCAGCTCCTTTTCCCGAGGCTTTGAAGGAGAGAAGAATCATTGAGGACAAGGACCTCTTTGAGACTTTCTCCAAATGCGAGGTAAACATTCCCCTCCTTAAGTTGGTGAAAAGTATTCCTAAGTATGCTCATTTTTTGAAGGAACTTTGTACTATCAAGAGGAATCAGAAGTTAAAGGGGAAACAGAAAGTGCAAGTAAGTGAGCATGTGTCGGCAGTTTTCCAACAGAGAATGCCCAAGAAGTGCAGCAATCCGGGCATGGTAAGCATTCCTTGTGTTATTGGGGAAACCCGCTTTGACAAAGCAATGCTTGATCTCGGTGCTTCTATCAATGTTTTACCATATTCAATTTATAAATCACTTGGCCTTGGGCCATTAATGGAAACTAGGATTGTAGTACAACTTGCTTATAGATCTAATGTGTACCCGAAAGGGATAATTGAAGATGTGTTAGTAATGGTAGACACTCTAATATTTCCTACTGATTTCTTTGTAATGGATATGGAAAATGATTCACATGCTACACCCATTCTGTTAGGTAGGCCATTCCTGAAAACTGCTAGGACTAAAATTGATTATGTTAGTGGCAAATTGACCATGGAGTTTGATGGAGAAGTAGTGGAATTTGACATCTATGATGCAATGAGATTTCCTAGTGATGATCATTCTTTATGTGCTATTGACATTGTTGAACCTTTTGTGCAAGATGTTTCTGATAACTCTCACATTGATGAATTGAGAAATGTGATTGAGCATGACATTAATGGTTTCAAATCAGATTATGTATTAACACCCAGCATGAAAGAATTCCTAGCCCAATTAGATGGGCATAAAAGGCTACCTATCTCCAATTTGGCCATTGGGCCCACTTTACTAACACCAAGCGAGAAGCTTGTTCCGTCTATAGTGCAGACACCGGAAATAGAATTGAAGGACCTTCCGTCACACCTCAAGTATGTTTTCCTTGGAAAACACAATACCTTGCCGGTGATCATCTCCAACAAGTTGACTACCGGTCAAGAAGACAAGTTGGTGAAGGTACTAAAAGAGCACAAGACGGCCCTTGGATGGACCATTGCGGACATAAAAGGGATAAGCCTTTCAACTTGCATGCATATGATTCTACTTGAGGACGAAGCCAAACCCTCTAGGCAACCTCAAAGGAGGTTGAACCCGCCAATGATGAATGTGGTCAAAAAGGAAGTGTTGAAGCTCCTCCAAGCAGACATGATCTTTCCTATCTCGGATAGAACTTGGGTTAGCCCAACCCAAGTAGTTCCAAAGAAGGGAGGCATTACCATGGTGGAAAATCAACATGGGGAGATGGTTCCAAGCAACACACAAACCGGATGGAGAGTTTGCATTGACTACCGCAAGCTCAACAATGTAACACAAAAAGACCATTTCCCATTATCTTTTATTGATCAAATGTTGGAACGTCTTACAGGTCATCAGTACTACTGTTTCCTGGATGGATATTCGAGCTATTTCCAAATATCCATCGCACCAGAAGATCAAGAAAAGACGACGTTCACTTGCCCGTTTGGCACTTTTGCATACCGTAGAATGCCATTTGGACTTTACAACGCACCCGGCACTTTCCAACGGTGCATGATAAGTATTTTTTCCGAATACATAGAAAATTTCATTGAAGTCTTCATGGATGATTTTACCGTCCATAGAGATAGTTTTGACGCATGTTTAGGACATTTGAAACTTGTTCTTGAAAAATGTGTTGAAACTAATTTGGTTCTTAATTCGGAAAATGTCAATTTTATGGTCGAACAAGGAATTGTGCTAGGACATGTAATATCCTCCAAAGGGATAGAGGTAGATAGGGCAAAGGTTGATGTAATTCAAAATTTACCTTATCCTACTAATGTTCAGGAAATCCGATCTTTTCTTGGTCATGCAGGTTTCTACCGACGTTTCATCAAAGATTTTTCAAAGATCTCGGCACTCCTATGTGAATTGCTCAAGAAAGACGTCACCTTCATAGTGGATGAGGATTGCAAGAAAGCTTTCGACACTTTGAAGGCATGTCTTACCACCACACCAATCATCCGTTCCCCGGATTGGGAGAAACCTTTTGAAATCATGTGTGACGCCAGTGACTACGCCGTTGGAGCTGTCTTAGGACAAAAAGACGGACGGGCCTTCCATGTGATCCTTTATGCATCTATGACACTTGATGGAGCGCAAAGGAATTACTCTACCACCAAGAAGGAAATGTTGGGGGTGGTTTTTACCCTTGAGAAATTCCGGCAGTACCTACTTGGGGTAAATGTAATTATCTTCACTGACCATGCAGCTCTTAGGTACCTCATGGCAAAGAAGGAGGCTAAGCCACGATTGATCCGATGGGTGCTCCTTCTAAGTGAGTTTAACCTAGAGATAAGGGACAAGAAGGGGGCTGAGAACCTGGTGGCCAATCATTTGAGCAGACTAGTACAAGAGGAGGAAGATCCAGGAAAAAGAAGAGAGATAGCCGGAAGTTTTCCAGACGATACATTTTACACAACTCTCTGTTGTGTAACCACCGCCACGCCTCACACCAGCCGCCCCTGCGGCTCAGTCTAGGCGCCCCTGCGGAATTATCGACAAAGGTTTGTCTTAAGCTCCAATCTTTTAAGCCTTGGTTTGCTGACATTGTGAACTTCATTGTCAGGAAGGAGTATCCTCCAGACTTCAGCAAGGCACAACGAGAGAAGGTAAAAGCTGAAGCTCGACACTACGTTTGGGACGATCCTTACCTTTGGAAGCATTGTAGTGACCAAGTGATCCGACGTTGCATTCTGGACAATGAGGTACAATCCGTCCTAACTTTCTGTCATTCTGAAGCATGTGGGGGCATTTTGGGGCAAACAAAACTGCAAGAAAAGTTTTGGATGCCGGTTTCTTTTGGCCACACATTTTTCGAGACGCTTTTGCGTTTTGCAAAGTGTGTGATAAATGCCAAAGAGGAGGAAATCTTTCAAGGAGACATGAAATGCCCCAATCCTCTCTTATATTTTGTGAAATATTTGACGTTTGGGGAATTGATTTCATGGGGCCATTTCCTACTTCATTCGGGAACACATATATTTTGCTTGCGGTGGACTATGTTTCCAAGTGGGTGGAAGCAAAGGCCACCAAAACTGATGATTCAAAAGTAGTTGCAGCTTTTCTTAAGGAAAATATCTTTGCAATATTTGGAATTCCAAAAGCCTTAATCAGTGATAGGGTTACCCATTTCTGCAACAAGACGATCACGGCTCTCCTGAAGAAATACCACGTTCACCAAAGAGTATCAACAACGTATCATCCACAAACAAATGGCCAAGCTGAGGTGTCAAATCGGAAAATAAAGACCATCCTTGGAAAGACGGTTTCTCCCAGGCGGAAGGATTGGAGTACAAGGCTAAATGACGCCCTATGGGCCATCGGATAGCCTACAAAACTCCTATCGGGATGTCTCCTTTTAGGCTCGTGTTTGGGAAAGCTTGCCACCTACCGGTGGAGCTAGAGCACAAGGCTTGGTGGGCGGTAAAGAAGTGCAACATCAACATAGAAGAAGTGGGAGGATTTCGGAAGCTCCAATTGCAAGAGTTGGAGGAACTAAGGCTAGATGCATAAGACCATGCTACCACATACAAAGAAAAGACCAAAGCATGGCATGACCGCAACATTCTCCGGAAGGACTTCAAAGTAGGTAATAAGGTACTTCTCTTTCAATCACGTTTGAAACTCTTTGCAGGTAAGTTGCGTTCAAGATGGACAGGGCCGTTCGTAGTAGCCGAAGTATACCCTCACGGAGCTGTGGATCTTTATGATCCCCAAACGCACAAGGTGTTCAAGGTAAACGGACAAAGGCTAAAGCGTTACCTTGAAGGAGTTAAGAACGATCCGATTGACGAGATGGTGCTGGAGGAAGCACAATCAGAGAAGTAGAGATCTTACGTCGAGCCAACGACGTAAAACAAAGGCGCTTCTCAGGAGGCAACCCGAAGGAATAAGAAGAGGAGCCTCTGTCAAGAAACCGCCCCTGCGGCTTTGTATACCCGCCCCTGCGGTGACACTCATGCCCAGTGCCGCCCCCGACGCTGGGCCTGCGCCTGCGACATGCTTGTTACCGCCCCCGCGTTGAAATCCCTACGCCCCTGCGGAGGCCATCCTTGACACGCATCCTTGGCACCGCCCCCGGCCCTGAGCCTGCTTGACCCCTCTCCCTTGTCACCACCCCGCGGCGACAATCACCCGCCCTTGCGGATTTACCCAGAAAAGAAAAAAAAGTGGATCTTGAAAATGCCTACACCTACCACACACCACCCACCAACCTTCTTCACCAAACACACGAACCCTCCAAACCCTACTCCCTCACAACACACTCACGCTCATGCGCCCCTTTGCTCACCAACCACCTCGTCGACGCCCCTGCGCCTCTTCCGACAACCGGCCACCAGGCGTAACGCCCCTGCGCCACCCTCTCCTAGTACCCTCTTACTCTCTCACATTCCTACAACCTTCATCCTCACCAACTTCGAACATTCCACCCCAGCTACACCGTCGGCGACGACTACACCACCAAGGAAGTCACCGGAGCGGCTGATGACATGAATTATGACCTATTTTTAGGCATGTATTTATATCGATTTTCCCTTTATTTTGCATGCATAGACATACATTCATGGCATTTATGGTTATATTCACCTACTTTGCAAGAATAGAGGTCTACACAGAATTTTATTGCATTTGTAGGTAATTTGGCAAATTATGGAGCGAAATAGCATATTTAAGGATTAAGCCTTGAAGCGGGACAAAAAGGAGCATAAAAGGAATTTAGATGCGCCAAAGTATTTTCTGATACCTTCGGACGCGGCCCAAAGTATTTTCTGATACCGTCGGACGCGGCCCAAAGTATTCTCTGATACCGTCTGACGCGCCAAAGTATTTTCTGATACCTTATGACGCGGCCCAGAGTATCCTCTGATACCAGCGGACTCGACTTCTTTTCAGCCCATATTTCTAGGGTTTTACCTTTAAACCCTAGATTTATCCCTACATATATTGGATAGCCTTCAACATTGAAGGACGGACGGTGACAGCCCCGCGACTTGGAGTCAAATTCTCCAAAGGGAGATTGGAGGAGGCCGCAGCGGGAAATCTTTACACGTTTGAGAGGAATTGAAGATTCTTGGAAGGAGATTGAAGGACTCTTTGCCGGAAAGCTAATCTTGATTCTAGTTGTGAGATTTCTTTGTTCATTGAAATACTTGCTGTTTTTGAACACGAATTTGAGTTGTTTAGGAGATACATTGAGTAGTTTTGACAATCGTTTACAGATTTGAAGTTTATTGGAATTCTTTATTCAAGATTCGGTTTCTTTGCGATTTTTCTCTCAATAATTAATTTGATTCGATCTTGAAAATGGTTGGCTAAAACCTTTGTGATTCTGGGGAGAATAGTTGATGATTAAGGCTTAGATGATGATAGATTGAACTCATTCAAACATTAGGACCCTGAGAGTTTAGATTTTAGTTTTGCGGTAAACAAGAAAATCGGGCTGTTCTTGGGGAAAATCGACCGATTTTCTTATGAACAGGGCGATTTATTCTTCTAACGAACTTTAATTGAATCAATCTTTAAACCAAAACTAATCCTTGCCTAAATCCCAACCTTGATCAACCTTTTTACTCTCTAATTGAATGTATGAAGACACTTCAAACCTGATTCTACGTTTATTAGATTAAGATTTCAAGATTTGGGTAATAAAGAGACTCAATATCCTTTATTAAGTTTTTCATTGTGCTTGCTATTCTTTACTTTGGAGAGTCATATCCTGGAGTTTTAGATAGTTAGTTTGAACATAATTCTTGTCTTTAGATCTTTCTATATCGCAGCCTCAACAACCCTTATAGAGAGAACCTTTAGATTAGTCATATAGGTTTCGGAACTTCACCGTGCGAATCCTACCTTTGAACAATTAATCTTGGCAATATAAACTCTGTCCTATATCTATAGAAGTGTCTTGAATCGAAAGCCGAAATCGGATACTTGAATCCTTGGAATCATTTCACTCTTATTTGATCACAAAAGCTTTTTGCACTTTTTGCTAGATAATTGAAACCGGAATTATTCTCACCAAATCCCTGAGTTCGACTCTGGAATTCTTACCTTACTACAGCTGATCCGTACACTGCGGGTTCGCTTTGCTTTGAGTTCTAGATATAAATTTAAGACTTTGATGCACACACTTTTTGAGCGAACAAGTTTTTGGCGCCGTTGCCGGGGATTTGGTCTAGACCAATTTCGGTTTTCGGTTGTCTGGCTTGGGAGCTTTTGTTTTTGCTTTTAATCTTTTCGGTATGAGTTTTTGAGTTTTCAGGTTCACCAATGGCTGCATGTAGCTATAAACCTGCATTTGATCCAGCATGGTTTGCATGGCAAGGTGCTAGGGCGGACCATTATGAATACTTGGAAGAGAAATACGCCTTTCATTGGTTCGACAATGAAAGAGAAAGAGATGAAGTTATTGAGGATGAGCTTGCCTATTGGGATGAGCTCAATCCCCCTCATAACTTTTATGAGCAACCTCCTCAAGTGCAGCCTCCACAACAACCATCCGAGGATGGGACACAGACGATGCTGGAAAAGATGTTAAAAGTGTTGGACAAGATGGAAGACAAAATGAAGGCTATTTCTGAAGCTCAAAAATCCATGGAAAATCATTTATCCTGCGAGGAAGAATTCCAAGTCTTAAGCCTTCCTCCTATTGAGCTTGAAACCCCTCTTGAAGTCCTCAATGAAGAAGAGGAAGAAGTGGAGAACCTTGGCCAAATCACTGAAACTGTGGCCAAGGTTGAAGAGGATCCAACTGAGTTGGGAGATATTTCATGTGTGGATCATCATCCCAACATGAAACTTGTCCCAAGCCTTGATGAACTTTATAAGGTACATTCTCTTACTTCTTTTGAAATTCCTATTAAAATTTCTGATTTTTTCAGGAATGCACCGGAGAGTTAGAGGTCTCTTCCAAAAGAACCTCCTAAGGTGAAGATGAAACCTCCATTGACTTTGCTAGAGGTAGATGCTCCTTGGACTACAAGGAGTAAATTTGGCAAGCACTTCAACGCTTATGCCAATAAGTATTTCTTATTCAAGTATGGGGTCATTCACATAACGAACACCATACATCATCCCCAATCTGGAGATGGGGAAGCTAGGAGGATTCTCGATAAACTGATTTCTCGATCCAGGAAAGGATGGGACGCAAGGCTGAATTATGTCCCATTAAAGCATATGAAAGCTAGAAGGATTCCGGTGAGAATCAAACCGTACAAGCTTGTACGTGGGAGATCTTACCATTTGCCGGTGAAATTAGGAACCGGAATCTTTTTTGAGGAATTTTATGATGAGTTTGATGAGCAATCCAAGATGTTCAAGGTGCATTGAATCATCTATGGAGATAGGTCCAGCTAACGACCTTAAACAAAGCGCTTCTTGGGAGGCAACCCAAGGTAATGCATTCATGTTTTTCTTTTTCTTTTTCTTAGGATAGTTTAGTGTAGTTTGCTTTGTTTTTGTTTTTCTCGATGCGCTCTCGGTTTGTTTGTGTCATGGATCGCAGGAACTAGATATAATCTTGAGGAATTGATGGAAAAAGGCAATACAAATGTGCCTAAGGACGTTTTCAAGGAACAAAAGGCAAGAAATCGACTACCCAAAAGAAGATCGGTCGATTTAGGCTTCAGAACAAGTCGATTTTTGACAACAGAAAGAAAAATCGACCCAGAGATCGACCCCCTCAGGAAAAATCGGGCCAACGAAAAAATCGGGCAGAAAACTCGGCCGATTTTTTGAAAAATCGGTCGATTTTTTTCAAAAAAAAAAAAAAAAAAATTTTTTTTTTTTTTTTCGGAAAATTTTTGTTCGGCCAAAAGACGTTCCCCTTCTTCATTCTTCGACACCGATTGGAATATCCGGAGTTCCCTATTGAGCTTATATAGACTCCCACCATCACCACTCAATGCCTGATTCGCCATCTTACATTGTGAGTATCATTTTCTTCCTTTTCTTTTCTTCACATTGGGGACAATGTGTGTTTTAAGTATGGGGTGGAGGTATTTGCATGTTTTATGTCTTGCATCATATGATTTGAAAATTTTGGAAAATTTTGAAAATTTCAAAAAAAAAAAAAAAAAATTTTCGTGCTACTAGGATGGATATGATCTCTATGATGAACATTATTTTGTGGAATAGCTATGATGATTTTGATATGCTTGAATTGATTTATGACATATGTGGGATTTGAATACTTTGTTAGAATTTCATGCATGTTTTATAATTTGCTTTCATTCTAAATCATGTTGAGTATTGAAGGTTGAAACTGCATGATAAGTTCTTACACTTCTTATTGATATGATTAAGGCACCTCGATTTTTTCTTGCTTCTTTGCTTATTCATTTAGCTCCTCAATAAAATAATTGCCTTCCTTACCTATCCGGGAACTAGGAAGAGTTGAGTTTTGGCATGTTTGATGTGGGAGGGCCATGAAAGCAAATGCTTGCATTCACAAGTATAGAAAATTGTAGGTTTGGGGAAGTCAATCTTGATGATGAGTAACTCGGCACCATTCACATAGCCGGGTGTTTGTGTCTTGCCAAAGTCGGATTGAGCGATATTCCTAACGAATTATGGTATGTGCATCAAGGGTTTGAGGCATCTCGAAATTGAGAAACGCCGATCTCCTAGGCTTTGGTTTTTGTGCACCGCTGTCCATATTTCAAAAAAATAAATTCGAAAAAGAATTTTGTGTTGAAAAGGGAGAGCAAAGCTCTCAATGGTGGTTAGTTCAAATAGTAAAAAGAAAAAAAGTTTGTGTTGTTCCTTTTTCCCGTATTTATACACCACATTCCTTTATAAGTTTCCCACATATTCACGTTTCTTGACCTTTGCTTGAAAGACCTTAAGATCTTTGAGTATGTTGTTTCGCTTTGTGGTCTAAACTGGATTCCTCATGATTGATTTTGATATATTGCAAGTTATGATGCATGTTATGATTTTCTTCCAAAGTGTGATTATCCTTTTCATGATATAATTCATTTTGATCATATGATGATTTTCATTAGCTATGAAGCAACCATTTGAGAGTGATCTATGAATAGAAGCACAACCAAAATATTGTGGTTTTTCTTTATTTTTGCATATTCATAATCCATATCATCTTTTACTTTAAGTTTGAACCTTGCTTGGGGACAAGCAAGAGGCAAGTATGGGGTATTTTGATGACATGAATTATGACCTATTTTTAGGCATGTATTTATATCGATTTTCCCTTTATTTTGCATGCATAGACATACATTCATGGCATTTATGGTTATATTCACCTACTTTGCAAGAATAGAGGTCTACACAGAGTTTTATTGCATTTGTAGGTAATTTGGCAAATTATGGAGCGAAATAGCATATTTAAGGATTAAGCCTTGAAGCGGGACAAAAAGGAGCATAAAAGGAATTTAGATGCGCCAAAGTATTTTCTGATACCTTCGGACGCGGCCCAAAGTATTTTCTGATACCGTCGGACGCGGCCCAAAGTATTCTCTGATACCGTCTGACGCGCCAAAGTATTTTCTGATACCTTATGACGCGGCGGCCCAGAGTATCCTCTGATACCAGCGGACTCGACTTCTTTTCAGCCCATATTTCTAGGGTTTTACCTTTAAACCCTAGATTTATCCCTACATATATTGGATAGCCTTCAACATTGAAGGACGGACGGTGACAGCCCCGCGACTTGGAGTCAAATTCTCCAAAGGGAGATTGGAGGAGACCGCAGCGGGAAATCTTTACACGTTTGAGAGGAATTGAAGATTATTGGAAGGAGATTGAAGGACTCTTTGCCGGAAAGCTAATCTTGATTCTAGTTGTGAGATTTCTTTGTTCATTGAAATACTTGCTGTTTTTGAACACGAATTTGAGTTGTTTAAGAGATACATTGAGTTGTTTTGACAATCGTTTACAGATTTGAAGTTTATTGGAATTCTTTATTCAAGATTCGGTTTCTTTGCATTTTTTCTCTCAATAATTAATTTGATTCGATCTTGAAAATGGTTGGCTAAAACCTTTGTGATTCTGGGGAGAATAGTTGATGATTAAGGCTTAGATGATGATAGATTGAACTCATTCAAATATTAGGACCCTGAGAGTTTAGATTTTAGTTTTGCGGTAAACAGGAAAATCGGGCTATTCTTGGGGAAAATCGACCGATTTTCTTATGAACAGGGCGATTTATTCTTCTGACGAACTTTAATTGAATCAATCTTTAAACCAAAACTAATCCTTGCCTAAATCCCAACCTTGATCAACCTTTTTACTCTCTAATTGAATGTATGAAGACACTTCAAACCTGATTCTACGTTTATTAGATTAAGATTTCAAGATTTGGGTAATAAAGAGACTCAATATCCTTTATTAAGTTTTTAATTGTGCTTGCTATTCTTTACTTTGGAGAGTCATATCCTGGAGTTTTAGATAGTTAGTTTGAACATAATTCTTGTCTTTAGATCTTTCTATATCGCAGCCTCAACAACCCTTATAGAGAGAACCTTTAGATTAGTCATATAGGTTTCGGAACTTCACCGTGCGAATCCTACCTTTGAACAATTAATCTTGGCAATATAAACTCTGTCCTATATCTATAGAAGTGTCTTGAATCGAAAGTCGAAATCGGATACTTGAATCCTTGGAATCATTTCACTCTTATTTGATCACAAAAGCTTTTTGCACTTTTTGCTAGATAATTGAAACCGGAATTATTCTCACCAAATCCCTGAGTTCGACTCTGGAATTCTTACCTTACTACAGCTGATCCATACACTGCGGGTTCGCTTTGCTTTGAGTTCTAGATATAAATTTAAGACTTTGACGCACACACTTTTTGAGCGAACAGCGGCCTCAGCAACACCACTTCCATCGCAACCCAGAAATCGCCTCTGCACTTCTCCCGCCCCTGCGCCTGTAAGCACCCGTACCTGCGCCTCACCGCCCCTGCGCCTGCACAGCCGCCCCTGCAGAAATCACATCAGAAAGGTCGATTTCTTTTCCTTGTTTCGTCCATTACTAATCTTTTACTTCAATCATCTTCAAGGATGGAAGCACCAAGGAAATACAAGATGACCGAAGCATAAAAGGAGCGTTACAAGATTGTGCAGGATCGAGTTGTGTATGCAACTCGATTTTTGCATATTCCTACTTTGGAGAAACTAGGCATGCTGGAAAGCATGCAAGCTTTTTTGGCGAATGCTGGGCTCGGAGACTTCCAACAGAAAAGTGCTCCAACATATCCCGAGCTCAGCAGACAGTTCATCTCCACTTTCACAATGGAGAAGGAAGATCACGTGTGTATCGGCCTCACCTTCAAGTTCAACAAGGTGAAATATACACTTGATTACGCCGATCTATAGGAGGCCTTTAGGGTGACTCTAAACCCCTCTGCAAACTGGTGGGATCCAGTCCCGACCCCGGACCTGTGTGAGTTTTGGTAGGCAGCTACCGGGTCAAAATTCCATGTTGGGGGTGAGTACTCCAACAAACTCACTCTCCCCAGCTTGAGGCTCATCTCCAAGATTCTCATGAGTGTCTTTTGTGGACACAAAGAGGAAAACAAGGTCGCCCTCAAGGAGCTCCCACTGCTCTACTCGTGCCGTCCACTGAGCGAGAAGGTGATGGATTGGCCGTCTCTCTTCCTTGCCACTTTGAAGCGGATTAGGAGGGACGAGCCGAGGGATATTGTCGGCGGTGGGGTGATCTCCTTGATCGCCTCACAGGTGATGGACCTGTCCGAGTTAGAGGACGGGATGGTGGTTCCTCTCTACACTGAAGGGATGCTTAGGAGGTGCAAGCTCCTCCGGCGGGACGGGGAGAACCTATTTTGGATCTCCCTTGCAGATGGGAGCAACCTCACCTACCTCCCGCGGCCTTTACCATTAGGAGGTGAGCTCTCCGAGCTCTACATTCCGGCAAATCCTTTCGTACCGAGGAGGCCACTAGTGGCCATTGTGGAGAGGCATGCTGCCAGCTCCAGCCGGGCTCATCACAAGAAGCACCTGCCCATTCCCGACGACGACGAGGAGATGTCCACTACAGCATTAGAGGAGAACCCGGCCTTGGCGAGCCTTCGGGCTCAGATGGCGGCTATGACCACCCAGCACCGGAGCTGGCAGTCCGACTACCAGAAGACTATGCTGGAGCAGCAGTAGAGTTGGCAGACGAGCTTTGCCGCCTCCATGACCTCCCACTTTGACCAGAGGCAAGAGGCTTGGCAGGCAGCTCAACAGCAGCAGTTGGAGGCTCAACAGTTGGCTTGGCAGGCTAGTTTTGAGACCTCTTTTGGCCGCCGGATGACAACTCAGCAGGACCGCATAAATGACATCTACCGCCGGCAGGAGCACTTCTTCCGCCATTTCCCTTACCCACCGGAGGAGGGTCCTGGTGGTCCATCCGGACCACCCCACTGAGGGGTACATTTCTCTTCCTTTCTCCCACATTTATCTTTGCCTCATTTGCACTTTGAGGACAAAGTGTACTTCAAGTATGGGGGGAGGATATTATCATTGCTTGTACAATTCATTTGAGTTTTTGATTTGTTTTGTTTTGCATTCAGATTGAAATTCACAAAAAAAAAGAGAAAAAGCCAAAGAAAATGAAAAGAGGCAAAAAAAAATCCTTGGATAAACCGAAAACCCGAAAGGGCGGTTTAAGCAAAAAGAAGGTAGTCCGACCAACCTTAGGTTGGTGCAAAACTGGACTGGAGGGATGTGAGCTATAGTGAGATCATCAAAAAAAGAAGAGTGGTAAGGTGAAAACCCGAAAGGGCACCTTGGCAAAATGAGCGACACCGAGTGTAGGATTCCCTTCCGGCATTTGGCGACATAAGAAGGGGAGTCATAAGGAGGTTGTCTGGGTAGGCCACTCTTGGAGCAATAAGAATGGTAGTTTCTCCCTTTTTCTCACATTTCCTCTCTTTTCCTTCTTTCTTTCTTGGCTTTTCTCTTGTTTTCATTGTCTTTTCTTGCTTACCCATGCTTCCTGAGGCCTTTGAGTATAGTTGTTGTAATTTGTTTTACTCGGGACGAGTAAAAGGTCTAAGTATGGGGGAGTTTAATAGGTGATGGAATCACTATCATTTAAGATAGTTTTTAGAGTCTTTTTTATTGCATTTGTGTCGGTTTATGCTACTAACTCCTTGGTCCAGAAGAAGAAGACTAAAAGAAGTTAGGGAAGGAGTTATAAGCACTTAGGAGTGAAGATCGATCACGAAGCAAAGCTTCTGTTGCCTCACCGCCCCTGCGGAGCCTTACCACCGCCCCTGCGGGTGACGCCTTACACTAGAGCGCTCCTTGTGCCTTCACCAGCGCCGGCCATGAAGTGTATCACCGCCCCTGCGCCACTCCTTGGCGCCCCTACGGTGACCGGCCCTGAAGAGACGAAGATCAGCTCTCCTGCGCCTCCCACTGCGCCCCTGCCTACGCCTCAACCTGGGAGCTGGAAGACGAAGAGGTTGTGTCACCGCCCCTGCGTTGACATAGGGACACCCCGGCGGCTTGGCATCAGAAACGTCACGAAGTCGAAGGGTCAGACGTTTGAAGAGCATTGAAGATCCGACCCAGCGGAATTACCCAGCCACCCCTGCGGCTATGTAGAAGATCAAGCGTTTTGCCTTCACCGTCCCTGCGGACCTGAAGGCCACCCCTACAGTTTAACGCCAGAAGCTTTACTCCGGCTGTTTACACCACCTTTATGGCATTAAAGGTGGCTGTTTTGGGCCGGCCATTTACTCCTGTTTAGTGTCTTTTGTAGTATAAATAGTCCTTGGTTGATTGCTAGAATCATCCATCTTGTTATCCAATAAATTATCCACCTTTATTGTCTTGCTACCTTTTTAATGAGTTGCTAACTCCCTTGCTACATTGGGTTGGTTTGAAGCTGCATTGTTACTTTGGTTGTAAGTTCTTTTTAATATAAGTTTTTATTCAGTAATACTTTGTGTTTCCTTGATCTCCATTGTCTTATTGCTTGTTTACTATTGCTTGAGATTGATCACCTTAGGTTCTAAAGTGCATGCAAATAACTAGGATTAATAGGTTTCGGGTTCGGGTCTTTAATCTAGTAGCAACTTTGAGTAATAACGAGTTGTAATTACTTAAAGAAAAGGAACACAAATATAAAGATAAGTTTAGCGGTTTTAATCTTCTCTTTATATCCCTTAGTCTTTGTTTGAAAGCTAACTTGCTATTTATTCTTGTAGGTTTACGGAACACTAACCTATTAAGTTGTGTTGATGCCGGTTGACTCAACACATATATATGATCGAGACGAGAGATTACTTGAAAACTTGTAAAAGGAACTCACCAAAGTAGCAATTGCATGCTTAGGATCAACCTAGTGTAGATTTATCCATCATTGTCTTACTTGTCGCATTTAATCTTTTTCATAAGTTTTTGTGCGCATCAATTCAACCAAACCCCCCCCTTTGTTACTAGTTACTATAATCGATAATTGCATCTAAAACACCTTAACTCTCTTGGATTCGACCCTTACTTAATCACTATACTTGTTTTTAGTGCTAAGTCGGGATTTACTTTTGATTGGGTATAGATGACCATAGAAATACCTTTGTTCACGGCCATATCATCTTGAATCAATTTAGTTCTTGCACGAGTCTCGTCTCTCTCGTGCTGCAATTCTTCTTTACTGAGGCAAAGTTGTTCTAATGCCTCCTTCAATTTGGCTTCAAGATCATGATTATCTTGATCGGCCATCTTAGCTTCTTTCAATCTTCTTTTGTATGTCTTTTCTGGTTTCGGATCAAAAGGAACGATTTCCTTTCCAGCACAAGTTCTTCGCATAAACCTAAGGAAAGATCCTACGAAATCACTCAAGTAAAGCAATCAATAGCAACAAGGGCAATAGCCCCAAAAGACAAACGAAACCGAACTTGATCTTGACCAAGTCCCCGGCAACGGCGCCAAAAACTTGTTCGCTCCAAAAGGTGTGTGCAAGCTTTAATATTTATACCAAGAATAATTGCAAATAAGCGAACCCGCAGTGTATGGACCGATTGTAATAAAAGCAAGAATTCTAGGGTCAAACAGAGGGACTATGGTGAAACAAAGATCGGTAATTCAGGTTGTCAATTAAAAACAAGCAACAAAGCAAAGATATCAAAGATGATGTAATAACTAGGTAAAGAAAATGCGGATTCTAGATATTAAAGCCTCTAGTTGTGGTTCCGACTCAACATCTCAAAAGATAACGTGGACAAAGCTGAGGTTTACAAAGGGAAGGTGTTTCTAAGGTGGGAATAGATCACCGGGTAAGTCTCACTACTCACTATCCCAAACTAAATATCCTTTCACCGGGCAAGTCTCAAGGTACTAAGGAAAGGAACTATAATCTCAAACCAACACACCATCCAAGGGGATAGATCAACCTTTACCGGGTAAGTCTCAAGGTACTAAGGAAAAGAACTATAATCTCAAACCAACACACCATCCAAGGGGATAGAATCAACCTTTACTAGGTAAGTCTCAAACTAACTCTCAAAGATGGGATGAAGCGACACTCAAACCCCAATAAAGGATAAACCTTTATTACCTACACTTATGATCTTAGGTATACAAACAAAGGAATCACCGGGTAAGTCTCATCCTAGGCTTGCGTTGAACCAGGAAAGGTATAACAAGGATAGGATTTGGCAAACTGAAACCTTAACTCAGATAAGGATCAGGAAAGGTCTCACCTCGCTCAGTTAGTATCCCATCTTGGTCGAGATGTTCTACGACTGACCGAGGTGTTCGTCGGTTAAGGTAAAGGCTCGATCTT
Organism: Fagopyrum homotropicum; assembly: GCA_033239125.1. Classification (NCBI taxonomy): domain Eukaryota; kingdom Viridiplantae; phylum Streptophyta; class Magnoliopsida; order Caryophyllales; family Polygonaceae; genus Fagopyrum; species Fagopyrum homotropicum. The sequence goes on from BSWB01000016.1 coordinate 718,842, forward strand.
TCAGGGTCCACTGGGATAAAGGCTCATTCCTTCATCGCCTTCCCCACAACCTTCAGCCAATCACCCTAGAATCGCATAAAGAACTTAGCCAACAGTCATCATGATAACAATCAAATATATAAGAAAGGAATCAATATTCAAACAAGAAAACCTTAACACAAAAGTCTAAATAACTCAATCAAACAAACAAACAAACTGTATTCCTCAATCACAATCAGAAAGACAACAAACCAAACCAAACTAAGAAAATCTTACAACTTCCTTCAAAGCTTTCAACCTTCCAAACTTCCTTCCAAACTTCCTTCCTTCCTGGAGTAGTACTGCAGCTCCGAGATCTCCCTGATTCTGAGATAATTTCTCTGCAGAAAATACTTCTCTTTATATAGGAGAATCATCTTGCTAAGATAAAATATCTTTAAAGACAATTTCTTTCCTTAAAATATCTTCCAATCTTGCAAATAAATCAGCCAAAAAGATATGCTTCCATCCAGAAATCCATCCTAAAATATAAGAAATTCACTTTCCAAAAATAGAAGATCTCAGGCAAAAATAAAGATCTCGTGGTCATTATTATATTTGCCTCAGTCCAGCTTGCCCTGAAGATCACCTCAATCGAGGTGGTACTGTAGCCAACGGAGGTGAATCTCAGCTAAGTGTAAATCTCTCTAATCTGATCCAAAATCAATCTTCCATCTCATTTCCATGGTTTATGAGCCTTTCTTGTAGCTCCTCAATGCTCCATAATGTAGCTCAAATGACTCCTTAGCTCATTTAACTCCATTTCGTTCTAAAACATGTCATTTTCCCTACAATTACAACGAAACTAGGTGTAGACCTCGATTCTTACAAATGTAAACAAAACAACATAATGATCAAAAAATATACATCCATTCATGCAGATTTATGAAGATAAAACGTCCAAACTAATCCCAAAATATAGACTATAATACATGCTATCACCGACTCATGCACATGATCTTGAAAACGAAAAGTCAGAACACGTGTGGGTTCTGTTTATTCCTCATTCGGCCATTAGAAGATTGCGAGTGCCATTGTTCTCAACCTAGGGCTCTGATACCATATTGTAACACCCCAAATCCGCGGGACTTGGGATGCCACGGGCGAGACGTCACAATGGGTCCCGACTCTTAGTCTGACAACAATTTCACCGGACCTTTCCAACAAGGCTCAAATAAAGGCAAATACTCAAAGCATTTATAATGTAGGCGAGACGTCACAATGGGTCCCGACCCTTATACTTCTTATTGATATGACTAAGGCATTTCGGTTTTTGATTCTTTTCTACTTCTTGATCACCGTTTTGCTCCTCATGTCTATATTTGCCCCTTATTACCTATCCGGGAATTAGGATGCAAGTTAGTGAAAGTTGTGAAGTTTGAAGTTGAAAGAGATGAAGTGTTTAGAAAATAGTTTTGAGGAAGTCAATCATGATGATGAGTAACTCGGCAACATTCACATAGCCGGGTGTTTGTGTCTTGCCAAAGTCGGATTGAGCGATATTCATAACGAGTCATTGTATGCGCATTACGGTTTGAGGCAACTCGAAAATTGAGTTAATGCTGATTTCTTAGGCTTTGGTTATTGTGAACCTCTGTGTTTGATCTCAAAAGTATAGTCGGAAAATTATGCTGAAAAAGAAGAGCGAAGCTCCTATTGGTGGAAGTTGAAGCGTGCTTAAAAAGTTGTGATGTTATTGTCCTCTTTCCCGGATTTTGCACCACATCTCCTATACATACCCTACTCTAACACGTTTCTTTGACCTTTATTTGAAAGACCTTAAGATCTTTAAGATTGATGTTTGGCTTTGTGGTCCAAATTGGATTTTTTCCATGATTGATTTTGATTTTGCTTCAAGTTATGATACTTATTTTGAAACTTTTACAAGATGAGATTGTTCTTTTCAAGACATGAGTCTTTTTGTTCACATAACGATTTTCGGAAAGCTATGAAACAAGTGTAGAAAGCGATCTTTGAATAGAAGCACTAATCCAAAAATATTGTGTTTTTCCTTATCTTTGCATTCATATTTCATACATCTTTGTATTCTAAGATTTGAACCTTGTTTGGGGACAAGCAAGAGGCAAGTATGACGTATTTTGATGGCATAAAATATGACGTAGTTTAGATGTGCATTTAGGTAGTCTTTCCCTTTCTTTTGAGTACAAGGACATGCATTCATAGCATTTATCGAGTATATTTACATATTATCTTGGAATCGAGATCTACACAAGCTTTGTTGTGATTTTAGGTGAATAGGAGCTGAAATGGAGTGGAAAAGGACCATTCACTGAGCTTTGGTCAATGAGGATTTCATTGGGAAGCATTGGAACGTCATTGGAAGAAGCATGAAGTAAAGCAAAGGTGAAAAACGTTGAAAAGGAAGAACCACAACCAAGAAGGAAGTTCCACGGCCACGGTTTTGATAATTAATTGAATTTAACACGTGGAAAAGAAGGTCGAGAGTCACCACGGGAGGAACCACGGCCTTGGTTTTGTGATGTCACCCGTGGCTTTCTTCGGAAAACACCGTTAGGTTAATTGCCATGTTAGTAAGAAAGGAAGGAGCCTTTTAACCTAATTTTATTTTATAAAAGGAGATTGACGGCTGCATTTCAGAGATCACGCTTCACACGGAGATCCCGCTTTAGGCCGGAAAGACCGCGTTCTTGGATTCTATTTTTCCGTACTTCGGAAAGAATTGTTGTACCATTGGAGGAGATTGAAGAAGTTCTTGATTCCGCTTTAGAGATTTGTAAGATTGTTCTAATCTTTGATTTTTATCTTTGAGAACACATTCTGGGATTATATATTGTTTGATCGTGTTATTGAATCTTTGAAGATTGTTTTTATTCACCTTTGTGTTCTTGTTGATTGCATGTCCTCCTTGATTTCTTTTCTTAATCTTGATTGGATTACGATGATGATTGTTGGCTAAACCTCCTGCGATTCTAGGGTAAAGGGTTGATGGTTGTGGTGCAGATGATGATAGATTGAGTCTTAACAGACCGGACCATGAGAGTTGTGAGACTAAACCCTCGAACGAGGATTTCCACGGTCTGTTCTTCAGGAACTACGACCGTGGTTTCCCAAGATCTGCCCGTGATTTTCTTTATCTTGCACATTTCGCCTTTGCCTTTATCCAAAGTTCAAGATTACTTAAATCCTACCTTTGTTAACCCTTTCTAACCCTTAGCCACGCTTGGGTGTGATTGTTTACGAGTTCTAGGTAATAGGGGATTCAAAACCCTCTATTAAGGTGCGGAGTGTCATAGCCTTTGCCTTTGTCTTTCTTTTCCTTGGGTTTTAATTGGTGTGAGAGTTGAATCCTATCCTTATGACCTCTTCTTGACGAGACTCAACATCTGTTAAGTAGAATCCTTTGGTTGGGATAAAAGGAAGTTGGATCTTCATCGGACGACATCTTACCGAAGAATATATACCTTTTCTATCCAGCTCTGTCCTTTACACATCCTTAGATATCTTGAATCAAATACCGCAACCGGATACTTGGATCTTTAGAATCTGCATTCGCATAATTCTTGCTTCTGTATTCTTTATTGTGATCGTTGCATTGCTTGCTACCCAAGTTGGATTACCTTTACTGCTTCGTTCTCACCGATTCCCTGAGATCGACTCCGGAATATCAGCCCATACTACGATTGATCCGTACACTGCGGGTTCGCTATCGTTAGGCTTAATTCTTGGATATAAATTTAAAGCTTATTTGCGGACACACCTTTTGGAGCGAACATACACCTTTCTTAGTGCACCCGGGTGCGAATAAGATCTACCAGGACGTGAGACATTTAATCTGGTGGGGCGGGTTGTAGCCCGATGTGGATAGATACGTACTCTAGTGTACGACTTGTCAGTAGGTCAAGATTGACCACCGCAGGTCTCAAGGAGAGCTCCACCTACTATTAGTCCCACAATGGAAGTGGGAGGAGATCTTCATGTATTTTGTCACCGGCTTGAGACAAAGCTAGAGTTTTGACGCCATTTGAATGATAGTAGACAGATTTACGAAGACCGCACGTTTTGTTCCCATTAAGGAAACATGGCCGGTGAGTTGGTTAACAGAGGAGTTTACTAGGCATATAGTGAGACTCCTTGGGGGTATCGAGGACCATCATCTCCGATAGGGATGGATGGTTTACCTCGAGGTTCTGGCAGTAGGTGAATGTCACCTTAGGTACAAGTCTGCACTTCACGACAATATATCACCCGTAGACAAACGGTCAGTTTGAGAGGACTATTCAGACTTTGGAGGATATGTTGAGAGCCTGTGTGCTAGACCGGGGACAAGTGTGGCCAGATCACCTTCCTTTGGTTGAGTTTTTGTAGAATAATAGTTGGCACGCGTCGATTGGGATGGCTCCTTATGAGGCGTTGTTTGGGCAAAGATTTCGTACACCTCTATATTAGGATGAGCTAGGTAGCATTAGCGGAGTAGCTCTTGAGTAGATGTAGGATGATATGACTCGTGTAGCCTTGATAGGGGAGTGTATCCTGGCAGCGCATAGTCATTAGAAGTCCTATGCGGACAAGAGATGCCGACCTCTAGAGTTTAGAGTGGGAGCTCGGGTATGGCTGAGAGTATCACCGACATGAGACATTAGATGTTACGGCGTTAAGGGGAAGCTGAGTCCCCGATATGTCACACCATTCGAGATCTTGGAGCGAGTCAAAGAGGTTGCGTACCAACTAGCCTTACCGCCGAGACTAGAGGGTGTGCACCTAGTCTTTCACGTGTCTCCGCTGAGGGAGTACATACCGGATCCGAGACACGTCATCAGTTACGAGGACTTGGTGGTTGAGCCATACCACACATTTGTAGAGCATCCGGTAGCTATCTTGGAAAGGCATACGAGACGCTTACGATCCAAGGACACACTGGATGATGTGAGTCCAGTGGTTGAGTTAGGGTTGGGACACATTGTGCGGTCCTAACCCGTAACGCCCTGAGTATGAGATTTGGGGTGTTTCATGCACTGGATTTCACAGCATCCTCAAGCGTGATAGTGTTTCAGTACGTATAAGAGGGTCAGTAGAGCTCCCTAGCGAGTCTCCCGGATTCTTCTTCCTCGCCATGGCCTCAGGTGGCCGCCAGCGTGAGGAACCCTACAAGGTCTCCCTTACAACGAATCGGCACAAGTGAATGAGTTCTCTCGCGCAATTGGTACGTACTTGTTCGGGATTGAAAGGGGAAAACAAATCCAAAATTAGAAATTCAAGAACAAATAAGGAGAAGGTAGGAGATTAGATTCAATTCATTCGGCAGTCCAAACTTGAAGGCGCCAAGTGTTACGAAGGGGCAAAGTCGCAAGGTTGAGAATGAGATTTTGAGAAAGACTTTAAACAATAAAAAAAAGGGGTATATTTACTAAACGAGAAAATATTATGGACCTACTTAATAGAGCAAAAACTAGAAAAGACAAACTTAGTATAATTAGCCTATATTTGTTCATATCCCGCACATTGTGGGGGTATATTTATATATTTGATGTTTTTTTAATAAAATGTCATCATCTTTTGTTTGGGGAACTAATGATATATTAATGAAAAAAAGATTGTGTTATATATTTTAAAAGATTGCGTAAAATAGTAATAAAATTGCGTTAAAATTTGCATAAAAACATAATAAAATTTTGTCTATAAATTGCTTAAGAAAATGATTTAATCATTTTAAAAACCGATTTTAAAATCTGAATTTTAAAACCGAATTTAAAAACAGATTTTTTTACAATTAAAAATTTAGAAGATTGCGTAAAAAATAATAAAAGGTTGGGTTACAAATTTTAAAATCAATTATTTATTTGTAAAAGAATATCGAGTTTATCAAAAATTTATATTATAATCGCGATTTTAAAATTGAAAATTTATTTTTTAAGAAACACTTATTTTTCAAAACTTTTTTAAAATAAACACTATTAGTAACAGTAACCGATAAATCATAACAATTTTTTAAAATCTGATTTTTCATGTTACAAACAGATTTTAAAATATTGAGTTACAGATTTTAAACGTGATTTTTAAATATACCGGCGAAAATCCCTATTAGTAACCATAACTACGCACTTCGCGTGCGTAGTTGATAGGTCGTGAACTACGCTTGTGGGAAGCGTAGTTGGAGTTCCAAAATAAAAATAAAAATATCAACTACTCATTTGGGGAGCGTAGTGTTAGAGTTCCCTAAAAAAAATTTAAAATTTTTTTGGGAACTCCAACTACTCTCCCCACAAGCGTAGTTGATATTTTTATTTTTTTGAAACTTCAACTACGCTCCCCAACAGCGTAGTTCGGGACGCTAACAACTACGCACGCGAAGTTCGTAGTTGGGGTGACAATTATAGATTTTCGCCAGTACGTCTATCAATCCCCATTTTAAAAGATTATGTAAAAAATAATAATAGGTTCACAAATAGTAACACTAACCGAATTTTTTTTTAACATTTTTAAAAACCAGAATTTATAGATTTTAAAATCTGATTTATTTAAAAAAAAGATTTTAATGATTTTAAAAACTGATTTTAAAAGATTGCATAAAAAATATTAGTTGGTTGCGTTATAAATTTTAAAATCAAAAATTTATTTTTTATAAGAAAATGGAGTTTGTTTTTAATTTTTTATTAAGAAAATCAAAAAATTATTTAAATCGAAAGATTGCGTATTTATTTTAAAAATCTTATTTTAAAAACAGATTTTAAAAGATTTAAAATCAAAAGATTACGTGAAATTGAAACATTATTTTAAAAGAAAATCAAAATTTAATTTTATAATCTAATTTTAAATACCGATATTAAAAGATTGCGTTATAAATTTTTAAAATCGAAAATTTATTTTTCAAAAGCAAACACTTTTTTAAAACATATTTTTAAAATAAATACTATTGGGATCTTGCCAAGAAAATATTTACGTGAAAAACGAAGCGCCCCAAGTCCAAACCTAGCGATGCGTTTTTTGGAACATAAAACGTAATGCATTTGCCCTTAATTATAATTGAAGTGCTATTTTGAATAATATGCACATAAAGTCCTAGAAATAGGATTCCTATAAGGATAAAATGCGGTTGAGTTTCTCGTAAAAGCTCAACAGCTAGATATTTGAAAACAAAAGAAACATATGGTATAAAAGACACACTAAAAGATATTCAAACTCATTCTATTATTCCAATATGTAGAAAATAGAATATGAAAGATTGAGTCAATTAGAAAAACTAAGATTATGAAGTATCATACTAGACCCGGTATTTTGTACAGATGAACAACATTCAACAGTGTAACGACTTTGATGAATTCCTTTGGAGATCGAAGGTGGACTATGCGCCAATGCCTGAAAGTCACAATATGTAAAAATTAGTAATCTGAAGGGGTTAAATTCTATATGATTAAGTATATATAGCAATGAGATAGGAAATTAGACGAAGCTTACCGGATAAACTTAATGAATAAATTAGTGATAATTTGGGATAAGGTCATCAGACCTAATCTTATTAGTTTGGATTTGAAACACGTAAATCAAGAATAATAAAATAAAATATAGTTTATATTCTTAGTTGCAACCGAGTAAATATTTTTTGATTTTAAATAATTAAACCGATTAGATATTTGTTTAAAACTAATTTGATTTGTTAGTTGCAACCGATCAATGTTGTTAGGATTTAAATTTTTTTAGATTTAAAAAAAAGATTTATTGTCTTAATTCATGATTTAGTAAAAGATTTAATTTAAGAAAAAACGCGGGGGGCGTCAATTTTCTACCAGAAACGTAGATGAGAAGTTTAACTATTGATTTTATCATTTAAAAAAATCGGTTGAAGACATTATTTTGCTAAACGAATTTATGATTTACTAAAAAAATATATCAAGTTATTTGTTTCTAGATACGAAGGGAAAAGACTCGATCAACTGATTTGATTTATTGGACGCAATTTAAAATATAACATTTTCAATTTAGATATTGCTTTAGTAATAAAGATTTTTTTGGCTTAATTTGTAATTTAGTAAAAAATATAATCTGAAAAACAATGTGAGGCCCCACGTCAGCAATATTTCACCTACTTTAGTAAAGTATATAGATCAAATAAAAAATTATAAACCAAAATAGTTAAAAGTAAGGAGTTCAAAAAGAGGATCGAATGACTACAAAAAGTAGTAAAATTTAAATCATAAATAATATTTATAAATTACCACTATTTTAAATCAGTGTATAGATACAAAAATATGATGAATTACGCTATAATTTGAGGCCCCCTACGTCAACATTACCACTATATATAGACCGATATAATATTTAAATATATTTTTTCAAAATCCCGCAAATAAATTCGCAATATATAATGAATTACGCTAAAATAATAAATATAAAATTCAATAACTGGAGACTGTAAATATTTAAGAAATCAATGTGTAAGGAAATTAATATATAAATTCGAGTAGGATGAATTACTCTAAGGAAAATTTTAAAATGATACGATCGAAGAATTCAACAAGTAAACAAAAATCTAAATATAGAATTTCAAATTTGTAACAAATTATTTATTGATCACACTTTTATTAGACAATCAAAGAATTAAATCAAAACGGAGGTGAAAAAAAAAAACCGAGGATTCATTAAGTAAAACTAAAATATGGAAAACAAAGTCGATCAATTATATTAATTTACAAAGAAAATCAAATTAGAAAAACTAAATTCAAAAAAAGATTTTTTTTTTAACCTGAAAAGACGGACGGGTGTGTTTTTAAATGCGAGGAAAAAAAATCAAGAAATCGAATAGGTAAATTAGTAGAATTTACCTATTCGATCAAATAAGTAACAATAATCGAATCAAACAAAATCCAAAAAAAAAAAAAACTGAAATTTTCATATGTTGATGATATAGTTTTCAATTTATTTTAATTCATGTGGAAGAGGGAATCAATTTACATTAAAGTGATATCATATGCATACATAAGTTAAAAATTAAAATAGTAGTGTGGAGGACTAAGTAACTTGAATTATTTCTCAATAATTTCATACCACAAGAAGTCCATTAGTGTTCAAAATTTTCAAGTTTGCTGTGGTATTTTGTAATTTTGTTTTTGGTGGGAAGTATTTTGTAATTTATTTAGAGTTTGGTATCAAATTTTGGACCAACTTGATTTGTGTAAGTTGATTTGTGTAATTAATATTTAATTGGAATCAATTTAATAGGATTTGTTGGCCTATTAATGCCATGATAGAGGAGGGATACTACGGAGCAATATCTACAAAAATAAACAAACCAAATCTTCTACTTATCCTCTAAACGATTCTAAGGGAATTAATAACCAAGTATACGTATCTAATCATACTAATTTTATATAATTAATAAATATTATATGTAATCATACTGATTTTATAAAACTTCATAAAAATATATTTAAAATTATTAGTGGGTAACATCGCTTTAAGGGATTTGTTATCCAAATCTTATATGTATTAAAGGAGAGACCTTCTTTGCCACGTGTAAACGCCACAATTCACGCAGCTCCCAACAATATTTTTAAAAAGTTATTATTTTGGTTATTTTTTATAAAAAAAATAAAAATCAAATCCCCAATTTTATAATTAATTTTTTAAAACCTTACTAATTTTTAGAAATCCAATAAATCTTCTAATCAAATCTATTATACCTACTAAAACAGAGCACGGGTTGATGACGTGGCGCGCTTTGGACGCAGGATTTTTGAAATTGAGCTCCCACAATTAAAGCTAATAAATCTTTATTTTTTACACTAATTTTTAAACCATAAAATCTTTTATTATTAAAATAATAATTTTATAGAAACCAAATCAATTTTTTAATAATAATAAAAAAATTAATCGAATTAGCTTTAACAATCAAATCACCTTAACAACCAAATCATTTTTTAAATAAATAAATATTTATAAAAATATATTAAAAGATATTGCGATTTTGATTTCACTTTGAATTATATTTTCGGTTAGGATTTTTATTCGACGGATTTTTTTTCGAACGTTCCATCAGATTTTCCATGGTTCGCTTAGAACTTTTATGTTTTACAAATTTGTCGAACAAAATTTATTTTTTTGAAACTACAACTTTATGTTATGTGCGAGTTTTAATAAAATTGATTTTGAATTGAATTTTATTTTCGAAATGTTCCATTAGATTTTAAGCGAACAATTATTTTTTGATAAAATCCAACAAAATTTACGTTGTTTTTTTTGAAAAATACCTATAAATATATAATAAATTTTAACATGATTCCATTGGATTTTTTTGATAGTTTTTTAAATAAAAAACTTCCATTTAATCAACAAAATTGATTTTCATTTTGACGGTAAATTGATTTCCATTGTTGTTATATCTTTTTATTATGGATTTTAATTAAATTGGTTTCGATTTCATTTCCATTTTAGTTATATTTTCTGTTAGGATTTTTATTCGAACAATTTTTTTTCCGAACGTTCCATGTGATTTTTTTCATGGTTCCCTTAGAACTTTTTATGTTTTACAAATTTGTCGAAAAACTTTTATTTTTTTGGAACTAAAAATTTTACGTTATGGGCGAGTCTATATCTACTACAAGAGCAGTATACATGACAGTTTACGTGGTGCGTTGTGAGAGTAGTATTTCGAAATGGAGCTCCCACAATTTTTTTTGAAATTGTATAATTAACTATCATTTTTCTATTGTTTCATCCCTTGATTTGATTTTTAACCGTAACCCCGTGTATCTAATCTATTTTCAAGTTATTAAAAAAAAAATGACGTGTACACCTTTTTTTGTGTTAATTTTATTTATCTATTGATTTTCTTCCACCCATCATCAAATAAGTTATTTTTAGATAATAGTTATCGGACTTTGAAGTTAATTTTGAATTAAATTAATTTTTTTTAAAATTTTTTAGCTTGTAGATATAGACCGCGTTATATTAATTAAATTTTTGTTTAATTATGTTAAGTTTCTTAGCTTGTAGATCACATAAATCTTTTGTAATTTTAATAATTAAAAATAAATTAACTAATTAAATAATAGATTTATAGTCGAAAACTAATTAATTAAAATAAAAATTTTAATACACCAATAAGCATTATAATAAAAAAAAAACAAAAGAGTTGTTAAATACAAAAAAAATTGTAAAATTAAATTGTTACCCATTGACCAAGAAAAAATCCCTAAACTCATTACATAATCGGAAAAAAACAAAAATTTTGTTATATATATATATATATATAATATTATTATTCTATTAAGTATGTCCATAGTATAATCTCATTTAGTAAATTTATCCTTAGTAAAGTAATGTTGGTAAGTCGATTAGATTAGAGAAATATACAAAACAAAAGCACGTAAAAAAACCTATTTCACAATATTCTTTCTCATTTTTTTCAAAACCCGCACAAGGTGCGGGTATTATACTAGTTCATTTGTAATTGTGAGTTGGGAACCTCACAATCCCTTTCATTAAAGCCTCGAAAACCCCTCAAAATATTGAAAAGAATGAATGCATCGCATTCCAAATCAATGGCAAACAACAATTCTGATTTTATGTTGAAAAGTCAAATATATCGACAATTTAAAAAATAAAACATATATCAATTCTAAGAAGATGCACAAATGAAGCGAACAATAAGCTCCACCAAAAAAATGAAAAGAAATGGACTATAACACCCCAAATTCGATGGATTCGGGATGTTACGGGTTATTACCTCACAATGGGTCCCGACCCTTAGCCTGACAACTTCGCCGGACCTTACAACACGGCACAAATAAAAGCCAAATGAAAAGAGTTTTAATGCATGATGGGTATCTGAAATACAACCGAAAAACATAACTCCAGTCGAGTTCTCAAAACCAACAACATAACAACGTCTGAAACAATAATAAAAGATAAACTGATCCCATCCTATAATGTACGGAGCCCCAACGGTTCACTACCGCCGGATCACTCGACCGCCTCCCTAATTGGAATGCATCTACAAGCGGTATAAAACCGTTAGTTAAACATTCTATCCATTAGAATAAATGTTAAGGTAAAGGCACAGAAACACATATAACATGCAAGCACTCAAGTCCATTTATTATCTTCATTTACGTTATTCCTTACTAATGATACTTATTTTGTAACATGAGGGATTCCCAAACCTCTCCTATGTCCCCGTTTACTAACAAAGAATGGTAGTAATGCATTTGTTCGTCTACCTGCCTGAGCTAGTCGCAAAGAACCTCCTAGCTCTCGCAAGAGCTAGACAGTGATGTCACCGCCCGTTATCATACACTTGGGACAATTACGTATTATATATAGGTCGTCATATTCCGGTTTCGTTGTTTAACATAACTAACACACACCACCAAAACACAATATGCTAATACAAAGAAGTCAGCTAAGTCCGTGGACTTACCAAAATCAAAGCGAAACTCGGTCAACACTCTCTCTACTTCCCGTGGAAAAACACGCAGCGCCTGTTCAACACAAGACACACGGATCAAACAACACTCTAGTCAACTAGAAGTCCTTAGACTTCTAGGCTCAACATCCTCACAAGAACAACATCACTCTAGTTAACTAGAAGTCCTTAGACTTCTAGGCTCAACATCATCACCAAATCATAAACTCAAGATAGATCAACACTCTAGCCAACTAGAAGTCCTTAGACTTTTAGTGCTCATATTCCTCACAACTCATAAACACACAAGATATATGATCACTCTCAGACCACCGCCTCAAAGCTTCCAACATAACAACTCAGTCCCAAACCGATATCCTCAAAGATCTTAAGATATCATGCAACAATATCATAATCAACATACTCACAACTCTCACAAGAACAACCAAGCACTCTAAACAGTATAACCAACTCAAGATATAACACACATCGAGACTAAGAACATTCCAACGTCCTCAAACACTCACCTAAAAGTCCAAAGTTACTACTTGGCATTCACAAGGCTAACTTAAGCCATCCTAGCATTCTTCTATCATAACTCCCTAGCACAAGAGGGGGGACACAAGATCTGGGAAGGGTACTCATTGGGGTAGGAACGTGGTCGCATAACAAGAAAGTGCAGCCACGGAGAAGAGTTGAAGAAAGGGCAGAACCGCCCTTGCAGCACCCTGGCGCTGCCCCTGCGGCTGGCTGGGCCGCCCCCGCGGTCAGGTGTTGTTGGCCACCGCCCCTGCGGTTGTGGGGATGATGGCGCCCCCACGGCGCTGTCCAGCCGCGGGTGTAGTCGAGCACCAGAAGGTTGATTTGTCGGGCTTCTCTTCGATGTGCAGGAACTTCTTGGCACCTCGTGGATGGCTTGCTCCATCATGTATGTCCACCACCCGATCCGCACCATCACACTACATCCTAGTCGAGATCAAGAACAAGAGAACACAAGAATAAAAGAATTGGGTGAATCTTGCCCTAGGGCTCCCACAAGGGTGAAGGGAGGAAGAAGATGAAGAGGAGGAAGAGGGAAAGAAGCACACTTACTGTAACTCAGATCTGTAGTCCTTCCTTGGCTGGACGTCTCACCCAAGAGGGAGAAGAAGCACCATGGGAGAAGTTGGAGGAAGAGAGAAGTGGGAAGAAGAAGGGAATGAGAGTTACGTGAAAAGGAATGAGGGAGGGATATAAGGCTGTATAAATGGGAGGAGACCAAAGGTCAAGCAGCCTAAGGATTCCCACATAATAAGTGTCGGCATAAAGGAGTGGGGAGACGAAAGGTCGGAAGGAACCGGACCTGACTCCCGCTCCGTCGTGTCACCGCCTCTGCAGGACGTCCAAGCCGCGGTCGCGGGCCTTCTAAGACGAAGGGCGGTAACCCTTGCTCAAGGCTTCTAACGTCTCTCATAAATGGAACCAAAAATTTCGGGCATTACATCAGATCCCCCTCAAAATAAGTTTCGTCCCAAAACTTAAACAAATGCTAATCCTCTTTGTCTCAATGGAGACATGCACTCGGAACATGAAGGCATAATCCTTCTATCTACACACACGATCTACTCAAGCTAACACATCAAGATCATACAAATCAAACACATAATCCCGCACAGGCAAAACTACACATAACATCACACATGCACATAAGTCTAACTCATAGATCATGTCGATGCTACTAGCTCTGCGTAAAATTCCACCAAGGATACTATCCTCCGTCTCGCAAGTAGTCTCATCGGCTCCTCATCTATGCCACTGGATTGTCATGAATGGCAACGTATCTCAAGTCATGTACGTACTCCCTTGGCTGGTACACATGAAATGCTGATGACCACATTCTACTTCTCGGTGGCAACGCCAACATGTAAATCACTTTTCCAACTCCCTTTTTATTGCCAAAATGCCTGACACTTTGCGTTGATGATACTCTCATATAGACCTACTCCATATCTAAACTCTTGAAGCATGCGCCTCTTATCTGTACACGCCTTCTAGCCACTCGGCGCGGCTAGCATCCCTCTTGGATTATCGTTACTCGAGCAATGTCATCACATATCTGCTCAAGGTCATCCTACCATTACTACTCGGTAAATCCCTACACAACGGTGTACGACACATATGCCTATATACTGTTTCATAAATATAACGACCCGGTTATCGGGTGCGTTTTCGATTTTTATTTTTTCCTAAATTTTATTACTATTTTCTTTATAGCTTAAATATATGAGCAAGTATTTTGAGATCGTAAATTAAATTTTACGAGTATGTTAAAATATATTTATACATATATATTTCATATATTATTTTACGGAAAAGTATGGGAGTTTTTCCGATCCGAAAGTTTCATTTCGAGTGTTTTGATCGAGCTAGTTCTAATTTCCGATTTCTTGTGTTATTTTATTATTTATTTTCTTTTTTCCTTTACTTTTCCCCTCTTTTCCTTCTTGGATTCTCCTCCCCGCCTAGTCTGATGAAGTGCTCTTGCTTCTGCCTACATCATCCTAGCTGCCTGTGTCTATCCGATCCCTCAGCTCTACATTCAACCCCTGCAAGCACTACCATGTGGGCACTACCTCTCCTCACTCTCAACTCTCCAATGCCATCTTCGTTTCAACCCTTAGATACTTCTCCCCAACTCTGTTTTCATTGCCCAACGAGCATCCCCTCCATCAGCAACCATCTGCACCCCTCGAGCCGGATGTTGAGCAACAACCACCAAGCAACCGACCCCATTGCAACCCTCGCCGTCGGAGCCTTGCAACCACTGCCAAGGAACAGTCTGCGCTCAGCCCCTCCGCCTCCCTGTTTTCCCCAAATCGAGCCTCTGTTGTGCCTTTGTCGAGCCACCCATGGAGAGCCGGATATGCCCACGCTTTGCTCAGTTTGGCCCTACCGTTGCCTTACTGAAACCACCGGAAGCCACCAGTCTCGCCGCCTCTCCCTTCCCTGTCTCATCTCTTCTTCTCGAGCCTCTGTCGGGCCACCAGGGAAGAGCCGGGAAAGCCCCTACAAGCCTCCGAAACCGCCGCCAGGGTGAGATGGTGCCGACACCACCGGAGCCGCCACCGAAAGACCCCGTCCACTACAGAGCCTTGGCCGCCTCCTCCTCCTGCGTTGCCCCCAGCGTGCGTTCTTCACCTGTTAATTATATGTATACCACATATATTATGCCCTATGTTTTGCATTTACATATTTGGCCCTAATTTTGGAATCTTGCAATATTACCCCTGCTGGGATAAATTACACGATATAGCCCAAATATTTATTTACAATATATGACACAAGTTTCTAGCATTTCATAACTTGCCCTTGACAATGTTTTTATGGTTTTTAAACTTGGGCTTTACTTCAAGTTATATTATTAATTATATGTATACCATATATATTATGCCCTTGTTGGATTAATTACGGATTATGGCCCAAGGATTTAATTGCGGTTTATGACCAAGTTTTTGAAATTGTATAAATTGCTCGGAAAGTGTTTTTAAGATTTTAACCTCGGTTTTTAAACAAGTTCCTTACAATTATATGTATTATTTATATATTCCGACCAAATTTAGCCTACGAGCTAAATTTGTTTAGTTTTGGTGCTAGGTCCGGGAACGACCCCGTAAAGGCCGAACGAGTCCAAGTCGACATCCGTTTATCGTTTTCCGTCTTTTGACGTCGTGTGAGTTTCTCTTCCCTCGATCTAGTTATGTTAAGTTTTAGTATCATACTAGGTTGGATAATCGAGCATAACTTAGAGTGAATGCCAAGCAGTGGCCATGAACTTTAGGTGAGTTTTGAGGATTTATGATCGTTATAAAGCTTGAGGTGTTGTTATCTTGTGAGGTTATTTATGGCTTTAAGTTGTATGTTGAGCTTGTGAGATTTTAGGGATTGAGGTTGTATGATTGTTGAGGTTGTGGACTAGAAAGAGAGTATCCTAGTGGTGTTGTGAGTTACGATCTTGCGAGATATGAAGATTTAGAAGTCTTAGGACTTCTAACTTCTGTTGAGTGTGATGTGAGCACGAGGGATTCTAGGATGCGGTCCTAGAATTGAGAGCCAAATGGTCTTACGTAGATCATTTGTATATAAGTCTAAGACTTCTATTGTGAGTGGGTTGTTGTTGATATAGTTATCTTCTTGTGAGCAGGTTATGGGCTTCCTCCCCTAAGGAAGCGAGAGTGTTGTGAGTTGAGTGTGGTGACGAGGTAAGTCTCCGGACTTACTTAGCTCGTATTCCTTGTATTAGCAATGATGTGTGTTTGGTGGTGTGTGTTTATTATTTATTGTTTATAACAACTAAACCGGAAATAGGATTACCGACCTCTATATTAATTGGCCCAAGTGTATGATAACGGGCGGTGACATCACTGACCAACTCTTGTGAGAGCTAGGAGGTTCTCGGCGACTAGCCCGTGCTGGTTAGACAGACGGAGGTATCCGTACCGTTCCATTGCCGGAAGAGGGGATCGAGGCGAGTTTTGGGAGATTCTCGTGTCACAAAAGAAGTTGAATTAGAACGGGATATGACTTAATAATAAAAAGATAACAAACCGGACTTGTGTGATTTTGTGTATATTGTGTTTTATGTTGATGTACTTGTGCTTGTGCCTTTCACCTTGATTCTAATGCTTCGAATATTAGCTAACGGTTTTATACCGATTGTTGTAGATTGCCTTGCAGGTTAGGAATGCGGCCGAGAGATCCGAAAGAGTGGGCAGCCGGGGTTCCATACATTTTAGGATGGGTTGGTTGGAGTTGTGTTTGAGTTTTGTTTTTTTTGTATCTTGTTTTTTTATAAGCCGCATGTATGGCATTTGGTCTTTGGATTTGTATCACGGTTGTAGTCTTTAGTTTGTTTGCTTTGGGTTTCATTCCTTGCATAAAAATGTTTTTCGATTTTGGCCTTTATTTGTTCCATGTTGCAAGATCCGGTGAAATTGTTGTCAGGCTAAGGGTCGGGACCCATTGTGAGGTCCCAACCCGTAGCGCCCCCGAGTCCCGCGGATTTGTGGTGTTACAACAAAGGCTATCCCAAATGACGCATGACAACTATAATAATACTACAACTTAAACAAAGGGGAGTGTTTTGATCACACTTGTCCCCAATCTGACACACAGACTCTCAATCCGGGACAATGGTACTCAATATCCCCACAAAATTTCACTATCAAGTTAGTGAATTCCTCTGCCAGCCAACTCATTGGCCACGTTTCCCAAAAGTGGAATTCCGCGCGATCTTGTTAGTTGCTCTACGACAATCCCATTGCGTCAAAACTTTTACTCGGTCTAAAACAGGTAATAACATTAGATATCCTCTCACTCCCACTGCATAATTGACATTGGATGAAATCCTCATCCCATCATATAGTGCTCACACTTGACCTGATTTCAAGTCACACATCAGCTTCGTACATAGTCGCGTCGGGTTTAAGCCCACCTCACCACTACAACCTATGATGTCCCGGTTCATCTTACATTTTGTATAACACATAAGGTAGCCTCTCCCAAATCGAACAAGGGTCTGTCCTATCCGGAAACCGGATATCCATCTCCATCCTTACTAAATCCGTCTACAACTGAAACTGGACCGTCAATCAAGCTATTGCCTCCCCTCGAGGCATCCACATACTAAGGGTGTCGGTGACTACACTCACCTTCCCCGGATGATACAAAAAAACCTGATTGAAGTCCTTAATCAACCCTATCCATCACTTATGGCAGATATTCAACTCTTGCTGAGCGTATATATACATCAAATCCTTATCACCCGATCAACGCTAGCCTGTCGCTCCATAAAAATACTAACATCCTCATAAGCACAAGTATTAAACGGCTAGCTCACGACCCTTCATGGGTCATTCCTCTCATACGCCCAGAATTGTCTAACACATACACGCGACCCAAGCCCCGCTTGGGTCATTCCTCTCATTCCATCACTTATGGCAGATATTCAACTCTTGCTGAGAGGAATGACCCTTCATGGGTCATTCCTCTCACGACCCTTCAACCGCATCCCAAGCCCCGCTTGGATGCATCCCTATTTGTCGCCAAGTCCACAAGACTCTTGTCTGTGTAAAAGAATTCGAAGCAGAGGCTAATCAGCTCTTCAGCTTTTCAAAGCTCCACGGACACGGCTCGGACCATACGCTTCTAGTACACCTCCTCGGAAAGGAAGGGCGTTAAAACCATTCCGTAACTGGGCAGTTATAGCCCACCAATCTAAAAGCTCCCTACCTCCCTAACATTCTTTGGAGGTAGCACCGAAAATACCACCTTGGTCTTCGTCGGATCAAGTTGATCTCTCTCGTTGTCACTACGTGTCCTAGGAAGTCACTTTAGACGTCCTAACTCCCACTTAGATGACTTTGCTCACAATCTTATCCCGCATAACTTGTATTATTGTCGTCCCGTGACAAGCTTGTTCCTCTCAACTCCGAGAGTACAATAAGGCGTCATCAAAATGAGAACAAAAGAATCATTCGTACATCTCCCACATCACTACTGGTCGTTACTAACATTAGGTTATGGTCTATATTGGAACCGCCTATAAAGCCACAAATTGTGTGACACCACTACAACTAGATTCAGAAACCGATGACTACGTATTTACATAACCTCTCAACTTCTCGTGTGTCGTGCCCAAATGGTTTCACTACAACTTGTAGTGACCATACCGAACCAAATGCCGTCTTACATAGATACTTTCTTTTCTCGTCCTAAACTGGTGACATCCCGACTTGAAGTCGTTACTTTCTTTTCTAAGCTTGCAGCGATGCCCTAATTCGGGTTCTCCGTTACCTGACATAGCCCTCGTGGCTTCTTCCGGTGAGTTCAGAAATTTTTTGACTCATCTCTTGCTCGCGACGACATATCATCCGTTTCACACCATGTATCCTTTATATATATATATATATATATATATATATATATATATATATATATATATATATATATATATATATATATATATTCTCATTTGCGTAAAGTCGCAATGAAAGCCTCATCTTCTTCTTGATCCTCTAGTTCTTCCAACCTTGATCACACCTTAAAGGTTCTGATCCATTTTGTTCCTCCACATGTCAATCCCATGACCTAAGAAGGTATCTAGGTCATTATAATCCCTCCCTAAGAGGTCTTTACTGTTACTTGCCTTGAACCCGTTCAATGCTACTTGATTACGCCATTTGCCCTTCCGTTGATATAACTCCTTATTACTGACATTGAACCACTGGGAATATTCCAAGCTCTTGTTACCGTTCCTTTATGATCCACAATATGGGTTACTCTTCCCATCTACACTCATCAATAGACAACCTACACCTGTGAGTTCTCGGTTGTCACTGATTAGCTTATGGTTGACCTTCTTTGAGGTCAACAACTTACCTTTCTTCTAGACTCTCTATGTTACCATTCTCATGAAGGCTACTCTCTCGGAGTACTCTACCTTAAACTCTGTTAGCTCATTCTTCATTCCACTCTCCCTTTTTCTTATGCAAGATAATTATACCCTTATCGGCCTTGTTGTCTCATGTGACTCACCTTCATAGGCTTAACCGCATTTCATGATATCTTGTAAGTGCGTCTTCTAAAATATCTCTAACGTTAGTTAGCATCCACTTTGGATCTCGTAAAATGGGCATTTCACCTTGTAGTCCCTTTGTAAGATTAACTTACATATCTCTTAGATCCTCGTAATTGGTCCATCTGCACCTTTCGTCTAGACTCCCGTGCTTAAGAGCGCCTAGGGAAACTTACGACTCAAATGGAACGCCAATCTTATCCTTGAGTGAAACTGCACTCATCTTCACAAAGACATGGGTCCCAAACCTAAACCTACGATTTAGGTTTGGGAACCGAAACCGGCCCAACTCAAACCGGTTTGGCGGTTTGAGACACAATTTAAAAAAAAAAATTAAATTAAAATTTAACGTCTTTTTTGACTAAACCGTCGGTTTAACCGACGGTTTAAAACTGGCGGTTTGTCAAACCGGTTTGGCGGTTTGAGACACAATTTAAAAAAAAAAATTAAATTAAAATTCAACGTCTTTTTTGACTAACCGTCGGTTTAACCGACGGTTCAAACCGTCGGTAGAACCATCGGAAACTGTCGGTAGATAAACTGTCGGCTTAAACGATGGTTTAGTCAAAAAAAATTTAAAAAAATAAAAAAGGCTGAAACCGTCGGTTTAGGTTTGGCTCTCGGCCAAACCTAATCCTAAACCATAAACCTCCGGTTCGACCAAACCGGCGAACCTAAACCGCCGGTTTGGTCAAACCGGCGGTTTACGCCGGTTCACAAACCGCCGGTTTGGCGGTTTGGTTTGAACCGGACCCAACTCTATCTTCACTCTCTTCGCGTTTTCAATTTATCAACGCGACATTGGGAAGAACCTTCAGTCCATTGTCTCTTGGTTCTTTCTTGATGATTCATCCTTGCTTCCTCAGAACACTCTCCTATCTTCATGTCGCCTCCTTAATTGTGTAGTTTCCCTCTCAGTTTCACTTAAGTTGACTTGGGTTCCACTCTATTTGTTTAACCTTCGGTTAAGTCATCTCTAGTCTTTTGCTTTGACGTAGTCATAAAGGGATCCAGGAAATCATCGGGGTGCTCACTAAAACTTGATACTCAACTCGATAACTTGAACATACTCCTCATCATATGTACACTAGCCTAAGCCATACGGCGTTTGTCCAAGGGGCGATGATAGCTTCCTATCATCTAACTACGAAATCTACAACTCTGCTATGATACTAGTTTACCATACATATAAATATATATATAACTATATAGAGGTCATGCTACTACTATAATCATAACTAGTCCAGAAACAACTTACAACCCAACATACAACTTTAAATCTAGTAAACTAGGTTGCCGAGATCCGCAGAGGTAGTGGTGGTCCTGTACATTCTATACCAACCCAACTATGCTCATGGTTTGAAAACGAAATTCGTTTTGAAAACTCAAGCCCCTTGTGGGTTTTGTTTGTTTGTCTATTTGGCCTTTACAAGATTGCAAGTGCCGTTGTTGTTAACCTAGGGCTCTGATACCATATTGTAACACCCCATATTCGATGGACTCGGGATGCTACAAGCTAGGACCTCACAATGGGTCCCGACCCTTAGCCTGACAACAACTTCACCGGACCTTACAACACAGCACAAATAAAAGCCAAATGAAAAGAGTTTTAATGCATGATGGTTATTAGAAATACAACCGAAAAACATAACTCCAACCGAGTTCTCAAAACCAACAACATAACAATGTCTGAAACAATAATAAAAGATAAATTAATCCCATCCTATAATGTATGGAACCCTGGCTGCTCACTACCGCCGGATCACTCGACCGCCTCCCTAACTTGCAAGGCATCTACAAGTAGTATAAAACCGTTAGTTAAACATTCTGTACATTAGAATAAAGGTAAAGGCACATAAACACATAACGAACAAATACAACATGCAAGCACTCAAGCCCATTTATTATCTTCATTTACGTTATTCCTTACTAATGATACTTATTTTATGACACGAGGGATTCACAAACCTCTCATCTGTCCCCGTTTATCAGTAAGGAATGATAGTAATGCATCTGACCGTCTACCTGCTTGGGCTAGTTGTCGAGAACCTCCTAGCTTTTGCAAGAGCTAGACAGTGATCTCACCACCCGTTATCATACACTTGGGTCAATTACGTAATATATATAGGTCGTCCTATTTCAGTTTCGTTGTTTAACATAACTAACACACACCACCAAAAAACAATATGCTAATACAAAGAAGTCAGCTAACTAAGTCCGTGGACTTACCAGAATTAAAGCAAAACTCAGTCAATATTCTCTCAACTTCCCGTGAAAAAACACGCAATGCCTCTTCAACACAAGGCACACAGATCAAACAACACTCTAGTCAACTAGAAGTCCTTAGACTTCTAGGCTCAACATCCTCACCAGATCATAAACTCAAGATAGATTAACACTCTAACCAAACTAGAAGTCCTTAGACTCCTAGTGCTCACATTCCTCACAACTCATAAACAAACAAGATATATGATCACTCTCACACCACCGCCTCAAAGGCTTCCAACATAACAACTCAGTCCCAAACCGATATCCTCAAAGATCTTAAGAGATCATGCCACAATACCACAATCAACATACTCACAACTCTCACAAGAACAACCAAGTACTCGCAACAATATAACCAACTTAAGATCCAACACACATCGAGAATAAGAACATTCCAACGTCCTCAATCACTCACCTAAAGGTCCAAAGCCACCACTTGTCATTCACAAGGCCAACCTAAGTCATCCTAGCATGCTTCTATCATAGCTCTCTAGGACAAGAGGCGGGCACAAGATCGGGGAAGGTACCCACTAGGGTAGGAACGCGGTCACAAAACAAGGAAGCGCAGCGGCGGATAAGAGCTGAAGAATGGGCAGAATTGCCCTTGCGGCACCTTGGCGCCGCCCCCGCGGTCAGGTAGCGCTGCCCCTGCGGCTAGGTGTTGTTGGCCACCACCCCTGCGGTTCTGGGACTGATGGCGCCCCCGCGACCCTGTCCAGCCGCGGGTGCGGTCGAGCTCCAGAAGGTTGATTTGTCGGGCCTCTCTTTGATGTGCAGGAACTTCCCGGCACCACGTGAATGGCTTGCTCCATCTTGTATGTTCACCACCTGGATCCACACCACCCCACTACATCCTAGTCGAGATCAACAATAAGAGAACACAAGAATGGAAGAATTGGATGATTATTGCCTTAGGGCTCCCACAAGGGTGAAGGGAGGAAGAAGATAAAGAGAAGGAGGAGGAGGGAAAAAACACACTTTACTATAACTCGGATCTGTAGTCTTTTCTTGGCTGGACATCTCACACAAGAGGGAAAAGAAGCACCATGGGAGAAGTTGGAGGAAGAGAAGAGAAGGAAGAAGAAGGGACTGAGAGTTACATGAAAAGGAATGAGGGAGGGAGATAAGGCTGCATAAATGGGAGGAGACCAAAGGTCAAGCAGCCCAAGGATCCCCACATAACAAGTGCCAACACAAAGGAGTGGGGAGACGGAAGGTCGGAAGGAAACGGGCCTGACTCCCGCTCCATCGTGTCACCGCCCCGCGGGACGTCCAAGCCGCGGTCGCGGACGGACACGGTCGCGGACCTTCTAAGCCGCAAGGGCGGTAACCCTTGCTCAAGGCTTCTAACGTCTCTCGTAAACGAAACCAAAAATTCCGGGCGTTACATGAACGACGAAAGTATGAGGGAAAAATGAAAGAGTTAGGAGAGAGAATATCACATTTTTACCTCGATCATTAACAATTAGAAAGAACACAAAGTAATAAAATGGAGAAAGAAGTACAATTTTAACTTAGACTAATTCCCGAAAAGTGGAGGCGATGGTTCCAAACCCAGGTGTAAAAAAAAGTCTCGCTGAAAAGCTATATGTAAGAGAATTGTTATCATGATGAATGCGCATTGAGAAAGAAACCATACCCATGGAATTATGGACTTATATCAAGTGAACTCGATTAACCTAACTTGACCGGGAATAAACCGTACGCGTACATAAGGATGATAAAGCTTGTGGTGTACATATTAAATCGCATCAAGAAAGATTATGTCTAATTGTTATGTTGTAGATCTTAACCAATTGAGTATTGCTTTACAAGCTACACGTATCTATCCTTCCCGATAACTTTTAGATCAAATCTTTTTTAAATCTTTTTAGATTTTATTTTAAAGAAAAAAATAGTAAAAGCTACAATTTTCAACTAATATGATTAAATTAAAAAAAATATGATTTACGTTCAAAAATCGTGAATTGGCTTGTTTTAACATTTTTATTTAGATATTGCTTTAGTAAAAAAAATATATTTTTTTATATTAATTTTTTATTTATTAAAAAAATATTTTGAGAAAAAACGTAAGACCGCCATGTCAGCTTTAGGTCGTCTTCTTTAATAAAGTACTAGTGTAATACCCGCATTATGTGCGGGTTTTGAACAATATTGAATTATATATAATATTATATTTTTTTTAAATTCATACATAAATGTATGGATAAAAATTATCACTACTTATTATTTTTGTATGAAAAATTGGACAAACAATAGATGATATTTATAGGTCGAAAAAAGAGAAGATATAACGATATTCTACAAATAAATATTATTATATCCGCAAATTATTTTTTATATTAATAAAGTTTAGTTTACATCATCCCATAAGAATAGTTGAAAATTTTTAAATATTTAATAAAATTTAACATAAAAATTGTAATTATATTTTTAGTTTATTTTGTTAAATCTAGAATCAAAACAAAATCTATTTAAATCGTAGGATTTAGTTAGATGATATGAACTATAAAAAAAATCCAATTATAATTTTTGTTTAAATCATGTATCCACAAATTTTCTAAAGATAATTAGTGTTTTAAATAATTTTAGTAAATCTCCTAATTATTTTTTTTCATTATTTAATTTTAAAAATATAAATTTTGAACTTCGATAAACGTAACATTGACACGTGTCGAAAATAGTCTCTTCTTTAATAGATACTAGTGCATAACCCGCACCTTGTGCGGGTATATTTATATATTGATTTTTTTGAGTAATAAGTCATAAGTCGTGCAAATTATGTGAGAAGTGTACGTGAGAAGCTGTCATATCATATATGAGAAGTTTAACAAACAATAAAAAAGATTTGACTTAACGAAAAATAAAATAATATTTGATAATCGGAATTCTTAAAAGTGTATGTTGGAAGTTTTCGTATCGTATATGAAAAGTTTAACAAACGATCAAAAACATTTGACGTAAAAAAATATTGAAAAATCGGGATTCTAATTTGATTATTTGGATGAATTTTAAATATTTTACTAAAGCAATATTTTAAAAACCGCAATACCCACTCCCAATGCTTGAACCAAATCTTCAAATTTGAAAATAATAAATAAACTCAATTCGTTGACTAAAATCGGATGTTAATGGCTCTTATCATACTAATAAGATTTTGTGAGATCTTTAATATACTCAAATACTTCTTTTAAACTTGAAAGATTCGGATATTGCTTTTAATTTGGAAGATTTTAGTTAAAAAAATTAAATAAATATAATATGTTAAGAAGATCATTTGATTTTGAGTTTACATAAAAATTAGATACAAATTTATCCAAAATAATTTAGTTATAATTCAAGTCGATAAGACCAAGAAAAAGGGAGAGACGATTTGATTATATAGACAAAATTGTTAGTAAAAGTTACCCAATTAAAATTAAAAGAAGATTGTTGAGGAAGATTTGAAGATTATCATTTTTTTAAAAAAACATTAATTATATTAAATCGAAATTAGCCGAAGTCCTCATTTTACAAAATTATAGAAAATGAATTAAAATTCAAATATTTTTGTAACAGATTTTTATTTGTTTCTCCTGCAAGTTTATTTTGTAAATTTATAAAAAATCGATCAGTTAATCGGCGAATAGATTTGATAAAAATATAGATCTAGTTTTTGCTTTCAAGTTAAACCAGTTAGTTTTAAAAAAATTATATGCTTTAGTAAAAATTTTTTTTGGCTTAATTCATGATTTAATAAAAAATTTATTTCGAGAAAAAACGCGGGGCGCCACATCAGCATCATTGTAGTCTATTTTAGTAGTATATATATTTTTGTATTGTATTACCGTTAAATTAACTTAAATTTTCACGCTTACACATGTTTAAGAATTACCTAATAAATCTTACTAAAATAAATTTATATTATATTGTTTTAATATAAAACAATTATATATAAATAATTTTACATGTCTTAATACTCTAAAATCTTCAAAACCAAGTATCTCTTCAAAATAAACAAATTTATTTATTTCTATGAAAACTCTAGATTATAAAATCAAAATGTTAATACTTTATATATACTATTTTATTTTGGGAGAATTTGACATACTAGGCTTTTTTTAGTTTTTGTTTAAGAAAATGTACCCCAAACTTTTTACCACTTTCATTTAATAGTAGGTAAAAGTTATTAACCCTTCTATTAGAAAGAAAGAATAAATGATGTTTGTTATTTGTTATATAAGTATAATTTTTAATTTTTAATTACTGAATATGTTTTCTTTTATTATTTTTCTTGCCTTTTTTTATTTATTTTTTATTTTCTGGACTGAATTTCTCATACCGGAAATTCTCATACCAGAATTTTCATACCAGAAATTTCATACCAGAAATTATCATACGAAAAGTTCATACCAGAAATTTCATACCAGAATTTTTTTCATACCAGAATTTTTTTCATACTAGAATTTTTTCATACCAGAATTTTTCATACCAGAAATTTCATACGAAAAGTTCATACCAGAAATTTCATACGAAAAGTTCATACCAGAAATTTCATTCCAGAAATTTCTGAATTAAAACTAGCGGCGCAATCAGCACTTGATCCTTGTGCTTTCTGTCCGCTATTTATTTTTGTTTACATAATACTTTAATTTTGAGACAATTTTAACATATAATTCTCCACTCAAATAATGCTCAACTCCTCCACGTCTTGTCAATTTGTCATTGTCAACTGGGAAAAAGAACAAGTCTTTTGGAAACCAAAAGAGATGGTGATGGACCCATTTTTGCAAACCGTCATCATATACGCAAATTACAATAAAAAAAATTGCAAAATTACAACGAGCCCCCTAAAATTTGCAAAATTAAATATTAGACAATTAAAAATTCATTCCGGTATGTAAATTTCGGTATGTAAATGTCCGGTATGTGAAATTCTGGTATGTGAAATTCCGGTATGTGAAAATCCGGTATGTGATAATTCCGGTATGTGAAAATCCGGTATGTGAAATTCCGGTATGTGAAAATTATGGTATGTGAAAATTCCGGTATGTGAAAATCCGGTATGTGATAATTCCGGTATGTGATGATTCCGGTATGTAAAATTCCGGTCCGGTATGTGAAAATTCCGGTATGTGAAATTCCGGTATGTGGAAATTCTAGTATGTGATAATTCCGGTATGTGATAATTCCGGTGTGTGAAAAAATTCTTCATTCTAAAAAATAAATAAAAGAAAATAAAAAATAAAGAAAATAAAAAAGACAAAAAAAAAATAAAAGAAAATAAAAAAAGAAATTCAGTTTTTAAAAAGCATTTGGAAGAAAGAAGAAAACAAGAGGATGGAGAAGGTTTGATGGTAAAAAAAAATAAGAGGGGTATATTTACTTAATTGAAAAATAAAAAAGCCTACTTACTATCACTATTTCTCTAAATAGCCTACTAACCAAATTTGCCCTTTTATTTTTAAAATTCCAAATTATCTTTAAACTTATATGATACATTGTTTATATACTTTAATATTAAAACTAATTAATATTTTCAAACTAAATCCTATAAATGTATGATTTGTACTTGACTATATATATATATATATATATATATATATATATATATATATATATATATACTTCTAAATTATTTTAAAATTTTAAAATTGATTAAAAAGATAAAAAAAAAACATATATTACTATTGTAAATATTTGGATTAATGTAAGAAAAGATAAAAAAACATTACTATTGTAGAAATTTGGATTTTAGTTATTAGATTTTCGGATATATTATCATTGTGCTAGTTGCATGAAATATTTTAAGTATTTATTCATATCGATTTTAGTATATATTGAATATAAATACTACAGAATAAAATATATCAGAATTGTAATCAAATTAAAACCAAACACAACCATTTCAGCATTATTTTATCAACCACGTACGAACCTAATTTTATTAATTCGATAACAACACTAAACGTAACCGATAACCCAATTACAATATATGTAAACGGATTGAACACAATGAGCTTACATTACTTGGTAACGATCACCATGCAATAAATCCCATGATTGTAACAATACAATACAGTAGTTGTAACACCCCAAGTTTTGGAAACTTGAAGCACTACTGGCTAGGACCGCACAATGGGTCCCGACCCTCAGAGTAGCAACAACAAACGGATCTTACAACAAGGCACAAACGATTGAAAACCAAAACTTAATATAAAACCAAAGGTTCAAACAAAAGAAAACACAAAAACTCCACAGCAGGATCAAAACAAAAGGGAAACAACAAACGAAACAAAAACCCAATCCCGTCCTATAATGTACGGGAACCCCGGCTGACCACACCGTCTGGATCACTCAGCAGCATCCTGAACCTGCAAAACATCTACAACGACGGTATAAACCGTTAGCTAACATTCTAGGTATAAGCAAGAGTGTAAGGGCACAAACACACATAAGGTAATGTAAACACATAGCATGCTTGCACACAACCGGTTAATATCTTTCATTAAGGTTATCCATTACTAATTCAACTTCTTTTGTCACGCGAGAATCTCCCGAAACTCGCCTCTACTTCCGTCTACCAATAGGAATAGATCAGTACTATCCGTTACCTACGGGTCTGGGTTGCAAGAGCACATTCTAGTCTCCTGTAGAACTAGACAAGTGGTCACCGCCCGGTTATGATACACTTGGGCCAATTAAGGGTAATAAAGGGTGAATCCTATTTCCAATTATTCGTTATAAATATGATAGCAACGCAAACAAGCCAAAACAATCCAACTAATACGCGGAATGAAGCTAAGTAAGTCCAAGGGACTTACCTCACACGAAGGTAACACAAGAGATCAGCGAACAACTCAGAAACGCACAAGGAAGCTCAGTTTCCCTTAGGAAAGGAGCAAGGAAAGCTTGTACGAACAAGAAACATGAATCAGGAACGGAATGGTTGCTAGAAGTCTATGACTTCTAGTCTCAAAGATCTCTAAGAGATTAACACATGCTAAGGGCTCAACCTTAGTCTTACAACAACTCAGGGGAACAAGGAACAACCATAAGGAACCAAGGAAGGAATGAGGAAAGGAAGGAAGGAAGCAACTCACCAAAGACGGGAGTTACTGCAGAGAAACCGCAGGGGCAGCTAGACAGATGTGCAGGGGCGGCTGAACAGAGGCGCAGGGGCGGCTCTGTGCAGGCGCAGGGGCGGTGGCGTGACAGAAAGTGCTGTCGGCTTTCTTCTTCGACAGAACTCGTAGCAAGGCAACCAAAGCTCGAACCTTTGGCTTCAACACGTCAAGGCTCAACTCCAAAGAGCTTGAGAACAACGAAGGGTCAACAACGGAACACTCCACAAGAATCAAGGCTCATGCTTAATCCTTGGAGAAAAAGAAAAGAGAAGAACGAAACGAAGAAACCAAAACAGAAGGAGAAGGCATGCAGTGTTAAAGGAACGTGAGGAGGAACCATAAAGGATGCACTTACACGTTCAACGTAGTCGCGGGAAGCAAAGGACGGCTGCAGCTCTCTAGGGTTGAAGATGATAGCAAGGAACGGGAAAAAGGGGAGAAAGAAGAGAATATATAGGAACGGGCTGGAAAGAAAAGAAGGAAGGGCGTCTAGGGTTAAGAAAGAAGAAAAGGAAACCGGCCCAAAAGATACAATATCGGATATTCTATCTATGGAAGGAAGATAAAAGAACGGATGAAAAGATCGGCACGATCTGTCGTAAATCCGCAGGGGCGGATCTCACAACCGCAGGGGCGGCCCTCTTCACCGCAGGGGCGGTGAAGGAAAAACCTAGGATCTTACAGTAGTAAGTAATCTTGTAACATGGCATTCGATATGTAGAAACCAATAGAAATGAATCACAGTTGTCGGAATATACTAAGTAAGATTGCAACAATATATCAAGTTTGATATTTCACTATATACCAAGTATACTTTATCGACGGAATAAATAAATAAAAATAAATAAATTATAAGTTTCCAAGTAAGATCGCAACAATATCATCCGCTGATAACAGAAATATGGATCGATGACAACGGCTTGCAATCACCAATCACAGCTGTGGGACAAATCCCCAGAGGTTCATTGCAACTGCAAATAACATAAGCAAGTCAGATTTTAGAGATCGATTTTCAAACGGGTGTCGGGCAAAGTCACAGGAGGTCGGTTGTGATATATACATTTCAAAAGGATTTTTGTATCGTCGGAGCTCGTCTTTGCAGATAGGATCATGTTGAGCACCCTTTGTGCATACATATTACATAAGGTAATGTAAACACATAGCATGCTTGCACACAACCGGTTATTATCTTTCATTAAGGTTATCCATTACTAATTCAACTTCTTTTGTCACGCGAGAATCTCCCGAAACTCGCCTCTGCTTCCGTCTACCAATAGGAATAGATCACTACTATCTGTTACCTACGGGTCTGGGTTGCAAGAGAACATTCTAGTCTCCTATAGAACTAGACAAGTGGTCACCGCCCGGTTATAATACACTTGGGCCAATTAAGGGTAATAAAGGGTGAATCCTATATCGAATTATTCGTTATAAACATGATAGAAATGCAAACAAGCCAAAACAATCCAACTAATACGCGGAATGAAGCTAAGTAAGTCCAAGGGACTTACCTCACACGAAGGTAACACAAGAGATCAGCGAACAACTCAGAAACACACAAGGAAGCTCAGTTTCCCTCAGGAAAGGAGCAAGGAAAGCCTGTACGAACAAGCAACACAAATCAGGAACGGAACGGTTGCTAGAAGTCTATGACTTCTAGTCTCAAAGATCTCTAAGAGATCAACACATGCTAAGGGTTCAACTTTAGTCTTACAACAACTCAGGGGAACAAAGAACAACCATAAGGAACCAAGGAAGGAACGAGGAAAGGAAGGAAGGAAGCAACTCACCAAAGAGGGGAGTTACTACAGAGAAACCGCATGGGCGGCTAGACAGATGCGCAGGGGCGGCTGAACAGAGGTGCAGGGGCGGCTCTGTGCAGGCGCAGGGGCGGCGGCGTGACAGAAAGTGCTGTCGGCTTTCTTCTTCGACAGAACTCGTAGCAAGGCAACCAAAGCTCGAACCTTTGGCTTCAACACATCAAGGCGCAACTCCAAAGAGCTTGAGAACAACGAAGGGTCAACAACGGAACACTCCACAAGAATCAAGGCTCATGCTTGATCCTTGGAGAAAAAGAAAAGAGAAGAACGAAAGGAAGAAACCAAAACAGAAGGAGAAGGCATGCAGCGCTAAAGGAACGTGAGGAGGAACCATAAATGATGCACTTACACGTTCAACGTAGTCGCGGGAAGCAAAGGACGGCTGCAACTCTTTAGGGTTGAAGATGATAGCAAGGAACGGGAAAAAGGGGAGAAAGAAGAGAATATATAAGAACGGGCTGGAAAGAAAAGAAGGAAGGGCGTCTAGAGTTTAGAAAGAAGATAAGGAAACCGGCCCAAAAGATAAAATATCGGATATTCTATCTATGGAAGGAAGATAAAAGAATGGAAGAAAAGATCGGCACGATCTATCATAAATCCGTAGGGGCGGATCTCACAGCCGCAGGGGCGGCTGGCCGCGGGGGCGGCCCTCTTCACTGTAGGGGCGGTGAAGGCAAAACCTAGGATTTTACATCAGATCCTCCTTAAAAGAAGTTTCGTCCCGAAACTTGCAAAAGCTCACAAGCACAACACAAACAGAAACAGAACTGAACTCATATATTCCCACTTGGGGCAAGTAGCACAAAACGTCACACAAAAGCGTTCACAACGCAACAAAGGAAAAACCAAACAACAGACTAAGCTAACGGTGCATCAAGCTCAACGTAAAACTCCGGATAGTTCCTCTAGATACTATCCTCTGTCTCCCAAGTCGCCTCAAGAATCTCGAATGGTCCAACATATCTGGGACTCAACTTCCCTTTGACACCAAAACGTCTGACGCCTCGTGTCGGGGATACTCTCAACCAAAACTTGAGCTCCAACTCTGAACTATAGAGGTCTGCGCCTCTTATCAGCATAAGACTTTTGTCGGCTCTGTGTTGCTAACATCCGCTCTCGGATTACTTCTACTCGAGCCATGTCATCTTGAATCTGCTCGGGTGCTACTCCGCTGGCACTACTGGGCTCGTCCCAACACAGCGGTGTACGACATTTTTGTCCATATAAAGCCTCATAAGGAGCCATCCTGATCGATGCGTGCCAACTATTGTTGTACGAAAACTCCACTAAGGGAAGGTGATCTGGCCACACCTGTCCCCACTCTAACACACAAGCTCACAACATGTCCTCCAAAGTCTGGATGGTCCGCTCAGACTGACCATCGGTCTGAGGATGATAAGCCGTTGTGAACTGTAGACTCGTACCTAGGGCGGTATGAACCTGCTGCCAGAACCTCGAAGTGAACCGTCCGTCTCTGTCAAAGAATATGGTCCTAGGTACTCCATGAAGTCTCACTATCTGTCTCGTGAACTCCTCTGCTAATCGACTCACTGGCCACGTTTCCTTTATCGGAATGAAACGTGCGGTCTTCGTCAATCGATCTACTATGACCCAGATAGCATCAAAACCATGACTCGGTCTCAAACCAGTCACAAATCCATAGAGATGTCTTCCCACTTCCACTAAGGAACGGGGAGTGGGTGTAGCTCGCCTCCTGGTCTATGATGCTCGATCTTGACCTGCTGACAGGTCGCACACTGAGCTACATATCTCGCGACGTCTGGCTTCAGACCTCCCCACCAGTAAGAGCGTCTGATATCCTGATACATCTTACTCGCACCAGGGTGTACTGAGTAAGGTGAAGAGTGAGCCTCCTGAAGGATCCTCTATCTCAACTCTCGATCTGACGGCACACAAACACGCTCCTGACGTCTCAGAACTCCGTCAGCACCAACTGCAAACTGTGGTGCCTCTCCTCGAGACATCCGGTCTCGGATCTGTGTCAAAGCTGGGCAACTCTCCTGCTTTTGTCGGATTTCGGCCAACAGATCAGATACTATCTCCAAGGTGGACAACTGACTATCGGAATCTGGGAAGTAGATATCCATCTCTAGCCATGCCAAATCTCGCTGTAACTGTGGTTGAGCCATTAGTCTAGCGATAGTCATCTCCCGGGAAGTCTTCCTACTGAGGGCATCTGCTACCACATTAGCCTTTCCCGGGTGGTATAAGATCTCAAGATCAAAGTCCTTGATCAACTCTAACTATCTGTGCTGGCGGTTATTCAACTCCCGCTGAGTGAATATGTACTTCAGACTCTTATGGTCCGTGAAAATCTGACACATAGCTCCGTACAGATAATGCCTCCAAATCTTCAAAGCGTGAACAAAATCAGCTAACTCAAGATCATGGGTAGGGTAATTCTCCTCGTACGTCTTTAAATGTCGAGACGCATAAGCGATCACCTTTCCCCTCTACATCAGAACACATCCCAAGCCCAACTTGGATGCGTCGCTGTAAACCACAAAATCCTCAAAGCCCTCTGGCTGAGCTAAGATAGGAGCAGAGGTCAACCTCTTCTTCAGCTCCTCGAAGCTCCGGAGGCATGACTCGGACCATACAAACCTCGTAGACTTCCGCAGCAAGGAAGTGAGCGGTCGGGCGATAACTGAAAAGCCCTCAACAAAACGCCTGTAGTAGCCTGCCAATCCTAAGAAGCTGCGAACCTCCTTGACATTCTTAGGTGGCGGCCAGGAAGCTACTGACTCAATCTTTGCCGGATCTACCTTGATCCCTTCCGCTGAAACTATGTGACCAAGGAATGCTACATCGGACATCCAAAACTCGCACTTAGAGAGCTTGGCGTAGAGCTCTCTATCCTGTAAGACCTAAAGAATGATCCTCAAGTGTCCAGCATGCTCCTCTCTACTGCGGGAGTAAACCACAATATCGTCAATGAAGACAACTACAAACTGGTGTAGAAAGTCGATGAAGATGCTGTTCATCAACTCCATAAAGACTGCGGGCGCATTCGTGAGCCCGAATGGCATCACTACAAACTCGTAGTGTGCATATCTAGTCCGAAATGCCGTCTTGGCTACGTCCTGCTCTCTCACCCTCAACTGGTGATATCCAGATCTCAGATCAATCCTCGAAAATACTGAAGCTCCATGCAGCTGATCCAAAAGATCATCGATACGGGGCAATGGGTACTTGTTCTTAATCGTCACCTTGTTCAGCTCTCGGTAGTCGATACATAACCTCATTGACCCATCTTTCTTCCTGACGAAGAGAACTGGTGCGCTCCAAGGAGATACACTAGGGCGGATGAACCCTTCTCTGCTAACTCCTCAAGTTGCTTTTTCAACTCAATCATCTCGATAGGTGCCATACGATAAGGAGCCTTAGAGACCGGTCTCGTACCGGGCTCTAGATCAATGCCAAAATCTACACTCCTTTGTGGAGGTAAACTTGATGGCTCTCCAAAGACGTCAACAAACTCGCAAGCTACTGGAATCTCCTCCAAAGTTGGACTAGTTTATCCTTCATGGCATAGCACCAAAAAGCCTCACATCCTTGACTGATAAGTCTCGCAGCTCGAACTGCACTGATGACGGTACCAGTCTTCCCGAGATCCCATCCTCGGAAGATCTCAACATGACCTGCATCTGTAGTTACTGTCACTGTCCTCTTGCCGATGTCCAAAACTGCTCGATGTCGATCCATCCAATCCATGCCTAAAATAACTTCTTCATGTACTAAGTAAATGACGAAGAAGTTAGTTGGCCAATCGCGACCACCCAATCTAATAGGGCAATCGCGAACCTCTCGCGTACCTCATATCTTACCCCCATCGGGTAATCCTATAAAGAAGGGTCTACCCTCTACAGTAACTAAGGTTAATCTATCTACACATGTATCAGATATAAAAGAATGCGT
Organism: Fagopyrum homotropicum; assembly: GCA_033239125.1. Taxonomy (NCBI): domain Eukaryota; kingdom Viridiplantae; phylum Streptophyta; class Magnoliopsida; order Caryophyllales; family Polygonaceae; genus Fagopyrum; species Fagopyrum homotropicum. The sequence continues at coordinate 753,984 of BSWB01000016.1, forward strand.
AGCACTAGTATCGAAAAGAACTCTGACAGGAAAACCATTAATGTGAATGGTACCTGTAGCTGCCGGCGCTGTCGGCTCTACAACACTCCTCAACTCATAAACTCTGGCTGGTGCATCTCTGGTGTCTGCGGATCCACCAACATGTCTTCTACCTCTCCCTTGTCCCGGAGTGGAACCTTGAGGAGCGGTAGAACCAGAAACTCTCTGTTGCTGCTGCTGCTGGTACTGAGATCTCTATCTTCCTGCAGCAACACTGGCAGGTGAAGAACCCTGCTGGGATAGCGCCTTGCCCTGACGGCAAAACGCAGCTCTGTGTCCGGGCTTGCCACAAGTAAAGCAAGTCACTGCTGGCTTCTTGCAGTCAGCTCGGATGTGTCCAACTACTCCGCAGTTATGACACTGCCGTCCTCTATCAGAATTCTGTTGGAAACTAGAACGTCCATGCGTCTGACTATGCCCAAAACCAGCTGCTCTAGCTCCATCACTGGTTGATCCAGTCTTCTGTCTCTTCTCAGGACCTCCTGTCTGAGAAGCTTTCCTCTGACCTGGTCGGTCTCTCTCATAAGCAGAAGCTCTATCCTAGTAGTCCGCCAAAGACTCATAACGGAAACGAGTAAGATAAGAGCGTGTCGATTCTCTCAACCTCCGAGAGAAAAGGTAAACATGCTGATCCTCCGGTGGTGCGGACGAACCTAGCAACGCCAACTCGTCCTGAAACTTGAGGATTATCTCAGCAATAGGCAAATCCTCGAATCCAACCTCAAGGAAATCCTGAAGACGATCCCTCCTCATGGCTGCAGGACAATAGCGGTCCCTGATCACTGTCTTAATCTGCTCATAACTGTGACCTTACTACGAATGGTTCTCCACCAAGAATGAGCTTGATCCTTCAGCAATGTCTGTGCTATGTTGACTCGACGTCCCTCAGGGCAACCGATAACTTCCATAGTAGAATTCACCTGTCTTAACCACTGCTCCACCTCCAAGCCAGTCCTTCCCACGAAGACCGGAACCTTCAGCTGATCGAAAGTCTTCAACCAATTGTCAGGCTTTGGCTCTTTTGCCTCAGTCGGCGCTCTAACAAACTCAGCAACTCCAGTAGGCGGGACAACAGCTTGTGTAACTCTTTGCGAAACCTCAACTGATCTCGCAGGAACTGGCGGCACTGGTGCTGGTCCTCCAGTCCTGATAGCCTCTTCAACCCTCTACACATAGTCGCGAAATGCAGAAGCTCCGATAGACACTCGTGCGGACTTTGTTGATGTCGCTCTTCGTGCTCCAGACCTAGCAGCGGTCCCATTTCCAGCCTCAGGAACAATGCTCTCGGCAACCTCTTCAGCAAACGCCTCAGCGATAGGCGGATCAGCAACTGGGGCTTGGCCCGGACCTCTAGCTAGTGGAGGTCACCCTGCACGTCCTCGTCCACGGACGGCAGGTGGAAGTGGTGGTCGACCCCTTCCTCGCCCCATAGAAGATGTAGCTCTAGTATGCGTCATCTGCTATAAGGATAGATATATAAGACTACATATATAGATATAAGGCCACGCTACAGCTAAAGCACAAATCCAAGAAAAGCACACATAAAGGCCACATATAAGAAACTACACTGCTGAGATCCGCAGAGGTAGTGGTGGTCGCCCGTACATCTATCCCAGACCAACGGTTTAAAACCAAAATCCCCTTTTTAAAACATTAGACCCCTTGTGGGTTCTATTTATTTATCCATCCGACCTGTAGAAGATTTCGAGTACCATTGTTGCCAACCTAGACCTCTGATACCATATTGTAACACCCCAAGTTCGGGGAACTTGAAGCGCTACGGGCTAGGACCGCACAATGGGTCCCTACCCTCAGAGTAGCAACAATAAACGGATCTTACAACAAGGCACAGACGATTGAAAACCAAAACTTAATATAAAACCAAAGGTTCAAACAGAAGAAAACACAAAAGCTCCACAGCCGGGTCAAAACAAAAGGGAAACAACAAACGAAACAAAAATCCAATCACGTCATATAATGTACGGGAACCTCGACTGACCACACCGTCCGGATCACTCAGCAGCATCCTGAACCTGTAGAACATCTACAACGACGGTATAAACCATTAGCTAACATTCTAGGTATAAGCAAGAGTGTAAGGGCACAAACACACATAAGGTAATGTAAACACATAGCATGCTTGCGCACAACCGGTTATTATCTTTCATTAAGGTTATCCATTACTAATTCAACTTCTTATGTCACGCGAGAATCTCCTGAAACTCGCCTCTGCTTCCGTCTACCAATAGGAATAGATCATTACTATCCGTTACCTACGGGTCTGGGTTGCAAGAGCACATTCTAGTCTCCTGTAGAACTAGACAAGTGGTCACCGCCCGGTTATAATACACTTGGGCCAATTAAAGGTAATAAAGGGTGAATCCTATTTCCAATTATTCGTTATAAATATGATAGCAACGCAAACAAGCCAAAACAATCCAACTAATACGCGGAATGAAGCTAAGTAAGTCCAAGGGACTTACCTCACACGAAGGTCCAAGAGATCAGCGAACAACTCAGAAACGCACAAGGAAGCTCAGTTTCCCTCAGGAAAGGAGCAAGGACAACCTGTACAAACAAGCAACATAAATCAGGAACGGAACGGTTGCTAGAAGTCTATGACTTCTAGTCTCAAAGATCTCTAGGAGATCAACACATGCTAAGGGCTCAACCTTAGTCTTATAACAACTCAGGGGAACAAAGAACAACCATAAGGAACCAAGGAAAGAACGAGGAAAGGAAGGAAGGAAGCAACTCACCAAAGACGGGAGTTACTGTAGAGAAACCGCAGGGGCAGCTAGACAGATGTGCAGGGGCGGCTGAACAGAGGCGCAGGGGCGGCTCTGTGCAGGCGCAGGGGCGGCGGCGTGACAGAAAGTGCTGTCGGCTTTCTTCTTCGACAGAACTCGTAGCAAGGCAACCAAAGCGCGAACCTTTGGCTTCAACACGTCAAGGCTCAACTCCAAAGAGCTTGAGAACAACGAAGGGTCAACAACGGAACACTCCACAAGAATCAAGGCTCATGCTTGATCCTTAGAGAAAAAGAAAAGAGAAGAACGAAAGGAAGAAACCAAAACAGAAGGAGAAGGCATGTAGTGCTAAAGGAACGTGAGGAGGAACCATAAAGGATGCACTTACACGTTCAACGTAGTCCCGGGAAGCAAAGGACGGCTGCAGCTCTCTAGGGTTGAAGATGATAGCAAGGAACGGGAAAAAGAAGAGAAAGAAGAGAATATATAGGAACGGGCTTGAAAGAAAAGAAGGAAGGGCGTCTAGGGTTAAGAAAGAAGAAAAGGAAACCGGCCCAAAAGATACAATATCGGATATTCTATCTATGGAAGGAAGATAAAAGAACGGATGAAAAGATCGGCACGATTTGTCGTAAATCCGCAGGGGCGGATCTCACAACCGCAGGGGCGGCTGGCCGCGGGGGCGGCCCTCTTCACCGCAGGGGTTGTGAAGGAAAAACCTAGGATCTTACAGTAGTAAGTAATCTTGTAACATGGCATTCGATATGTAAAAACCAATAGAAACGAATCACAGTTGTCGGAATATACTAAGTAAGATTGCAACAATATATCAAGTTTGATATTTCACTATATACCAAGTATACTTTATCGACGGAATAAATAAATAAAAATAAATAAATTATAAGTTTCCAAGTAAGATCGCAACAATATCATCCGCTGATAACAGAAATATGGATCGATGACAACGGCTTACAATCACCAATCACAGCTATGGGACTAATCCCCAGATGTTCATTGCAACTGCAAATAACATAAGCAAGTCAGATTTTAGAGATCGATTTTCAAACGGGTGTCGGGCAAAGTCACAGGAGGTCGGTTGTGATATTTACATTTCAAAAGGATTTTTGTATCGTTGGAGCTCGTCTTTGCAGATGGGATCATGTTGAGCACCCTTTGTGCATACATCTTCCATGTATTGCTATACTTAACATAGACAATCTAGAATATGACCTTTCGTTTCTCCAGTTGAGACTTTAATAAAAATCCTCTCCCATCAATGAGGATCCCACTTACACCCATGAAAAAAGTCGAATATATGAATGAAAAATTGACAATGCTTCAAAATAAGACTTGTGTAAATTAACTCACCATTGAATATGAATGAAAATTGACAGTGCATTCAAAATAGGAGTTGTGTGAATTGACTCACCAAAATGAACGTCACAAGTCCAATTTGGATTATGGAGCAAAGAGAACAATGATAGTAGGCTGAGTACTTTCACCGATGATGATATGTCAATTTATATAGGTCTAATATAAAAATAATTATTAATTTCTACTGGGTTAAAGTAGTTTAGATTTATCTAGTCAAAATTTATAATCAATTATTTTTGGAGATTTTGTAGATCAAGTCAGTTATGGAGATTTGTGACTCAATTAAACAAAAAAACTTTTAAATCAAAAAAACTAAAACTTGATTTTTTAGAATCGTGTTTATTGAAATGAGTAAACAACCATGTATCGTAACTAAATTTTCAACAAATTTATCTCCATTTTAAAATTCGCTCATTTATTGGAGGAAAAATGTAAAATTAATTTATTCGTTAATGATCCAGTTATTATTAATTTTTTTTAATATTCGCAGTAATACATTAGGCTTGAAAGATAATAAAAATAAAATAAATATGGATTCAGTTAGTAAAATCGGAATTTAGTTATTCAACGCGTAAGATATCTTTTCATAATCCCGTTAGTATTAAAAAAAAGATTTTCAAATCAAATAGAAAGCTCTCTCGTTGTGGATGAAAACAAATTTTACTAACAACTTTTCTTATAAATTTTTTTAATTTAAATAAAAATAAAATTTAAATGTAGATTTGCTAACAACTTTTAGATATAATATCATAAATAATTTTTTTTAATATAAATGAAAACAAATTTGTTTAACAACTTTGAGAGATATTATCATTTCTTTTGAAAAAAAAATTTGTAAAAACTTTTCTTATAAAACTTTTTGTCTGACGTTAATTCTGTGGGCGACACGTGACATTAAAATTTCGTTGGGCTGAGATTAATCGTGGGTGCGACATGTGACAATAGAGGCTTCTACTTTAGTATATATAAGATAAGATATGAATTTGACTCGCACAAAACTTTCAACCAATGTATTGATTATTTTAATGAATGCTCAAAAACAAATTTAGGGCTTTCGTTTTATTTTTGAAGCCTAAACACTTACCTTTGTTGCAAAGATGGAATAGAGTAGGAAGGCAGATTTCGATATGGGAATTTAGTCCTACTTATCCAAGTACAAATTTTTGTATGGCCAATACCACATAAAGAGTAAGTCCTACTGAGCCTCCTAGGAAGAATTGGGTATGTAGGGCGACCATGCTTCGTGGATGAAATTGTATGCATGGAAAAGATCAAGTATAACATTAAAGAAAAATGTAAGGTAAAAATAGAAATTTGAAAATTTGTACTAAGATGAGCATCATCATTCCACACATAACATAGCGAGGAAAGTTACAAAATGGATATTGAGTACACATGAGATTATCTAGACTTCAATTGAGATTGATTGTACTATACTCGAATAGATAACGGCAAAGTAGGAAATAACATTAAAATAATTTCTAGACAAATTAGGGAAAAAACATTATTGTCAAAGCTTCCAAGTACTTTTTCTAATCTCAAATACTAAACTGGAAGGATAGGATATATATAGGTTGTGTTTGGCATATAACACAAAACACTAGTTTTTAGTGTTTGAAAGTGTTTTAAGAATGGTTTTCGGGAAACACTAGTGTTTAGTGTTTAAAAACACTAACAAATGTTTTTTTTTTGGTGTGAACACTAACAAATGTTTGGCTATTGTGTTTACCTACACTAGTGTTTTGTTAGACCCTTGAGAAAATTTTGAGTTCTATATGCTTGATTTTGAGCTGTTTGTATTCCTCAGCTCTCAACTTTTACAGGAAAATTTTGCAACATTCTTGTGTCCACAAAACATATCAAATCTTCAATTCTTCAAAGATGCAAGATTTACATTAGTATCACAAGATGAATATTGTTGTTACTACTACAATTACAAGAATGGTGAAAATTGATCTCCAAGAAAATTGTTCTTCCTTTCACCTCTTCCAAAAACCAATTCAAGCAAAAGAAACTTATTGTCAACCCGACATAACTCAATACATCGAAACTCGATATTTTAACGAGCTACCTGCACAAACAAGACGATAAGCACAAGGGAAGTTGGTATTCCTATTTGCACCAATCTAAACAAGGAGCTTTCACATGACATCCAATAGCTCAATAAGGTTTACAATGGAATTTTGTTCTTCAAGACAAAGAAGAGTGGTTACCTCAATAATAGTTCAGCAATTGGGCTCAACAAGCAATGAGATGAAGAAGAGTTTATTTGTATATGAGAAATTTAGTCAAATAGTTGATGATCATCAACTCGGAAATTGATTTCCAATGTCCATGACCAACAATACTGAACGGGAAGTAATGGGTAAAGTAGTAGTATATATGGTTGCTTGCTTTTTTATTCATCAGAGTTTGATTGTTTGGTTGTTCAGTCCTTGTTTTCTTGTACTTGAAAATGACTTTGCATATGAATAAATTCAACTGTGTAACACAAATCAACAACTAACGAGGATTGAAATTATCAAATTCATAACCTAATGCAATGTTTACTTATAGCCAGGGAGAAAAATACTAGTATTAGTAAACTCACATCAAGATCATCAGATAGTGAAGAAGCCATGATCTTACCAGTTCCGCATGAATTCAATCCTCTTGCCATATACCAAGTGCCTGGATGCAATTTGCTTTTGTGAGCTATGAGAGCAACAATTCCCTTTTTTTGTCCCAAGCTTCTGTGAGCTATGAGAGCAACAATTTGCTTCTGTGAGCTATGATATCTACAATTTTGAACAAAAATATGTCTTCCTAAAAGACGAGGAAGTAATTACTAACAAAAGTAGTCCTAAACTCCAGACATGAAAAAATGAAATCAAACCATTCGTAAGAACTTAAAAACAAACCCTAATTTGCAGAGGAGTGGATTTCGAATCCAATAGTCAAACAAATTGCCTCCAAAAGTGCAAAGTACCTATTTGAGTATCCAGAAAATGCGAAGGAACTAAAAAACAAACCTTTACCACCCTCTCAGTGCTAAGTCGTTCGCCGTCTCCATCTTGTAGCCATTGCCGTCGAGGTAAATATCTGATATCATTTTCAAAATCATAACTTTGTACATAGTCGTAAAATGACGATGGGCCCTAGATGATGAGCATGAATGCCGTTTCTTGAGATGATGACCATCCTGCCGGCATGGATGACTGATAACACGATTTATGACTTAGGTTTAGATGATCATTTAGATAGATTTCTCACTCATTCGTGCACGTTTTGGCATTGGTTCATGACGTCTTCGCTCAATTCATGCATATTTCTAGAAAAGACGTCTACACTACCTTTTATCGGTTTTGTAGGTAATTCGGGGATCTATTGGACGTTAATCGATACATTTGAGGGCCAAGCCTCATAATGGTACACATCCAAAGCCTTGGAGGAGCATAATTGGAGCAACAAAGGACACAAAGACCACTATTGGTGCAAGCAATGGAGCAACTCATGGCTAGACGATCATAGCATGCTTCTGTTGAAGAAAATCGACCTACACCCAGGAAAATCGGCCGATTTTTCCTACTGGGTCGATTTTTGGGCCTTTGACAGCTTAAGCCACGTGTCCCACGATCTCTTGTCCGGCCTTGCTCTTGGTGGAGAATATAAGTGGTCTTGCAGGCTGATTTATGGATCCCTGTCCTTCCTTTGGACCCCTCTAGCATCTCCCCAAAGAATCTTCCAATTGGGAGCTCTCTTCAAGACACCCTTGTGGGTGTTCTTGAGAGAGATTAGTGTAGATTTCAATTTCTTAGTGAGATTTGAGTGATTTTTGTGAAGAAGATTGTTGAAGGTTGTAAGATCCGACTTGGAGCTACATTTGGTATGTTGAAAGACTTGTTTTGAACTCAAATCGAGCTAAGTTTCATTGCTTTCATTTCCTTATTTCATCTTCTTGCTATGGATTCCATGTTTGCTTGTATGATGATTCTAGATCTTGAAATGCATGTTATTGGCTAGTTTGTTGTGATTTTGGAGTGATAGATTGATGGTTATAGCTTGGGTGATGATAGAATGGACTTATATGTTAGTTTAGGATGATTTGTATGCACGAAACCTAACTCAGACAGAAAAATCGGCCTATTCTTCAGGTAAATCGGCCGATTTTTACTATGATCCACCCGATTTTTCCTTCTGTTGCTCTTTAATTGATGAATCTGCATGTTAGGATGTTAGATTGTTGAAATCCTAGTGTTTGTTGAGCTTAATATAGCTTAGGGTGACCTAAGGCTAGCAAACTAAGTGAGGAAAGAGACCTACCCGGTGATTTCCGATCTTAGATACCAAAGATGATGAACTCTAGGTAGTAGTGAGCCTCATAAGCCGCTATTGGATTGAGTGTGCTAGGATTATTGCTTGAGACTTACCTTTTCCGAGACTTACCCGGTAAGGAGAGGTTTCCCCCTTAAGTAGTGTCCGGTTTGTGTAGAATTCCCAACTTTACCTCCTTGAGACTTACCCGGTAATAGGAGTTTGGTGCGGGATTAGTGAAGCATGAGACTTACCCGGTAATTGCTTCCATTAGAGAAACACCCTTTCCCAACACCGCAGCTTATCCTTAGAATCCTTAGAACCTTGAGTCCAATGCCATAACCGGAAATCTTGACCTCTAGAATCCATTTTTCTCTCTTTGATCTCATATCTTGTGTTTGTGTCATTTGTTTGTTTGCTAGCTTGAGTTGTTAGTTTGTTTTATTACCTTGCTTGATTTGTGATCTTCGCTTGATCACCATAAAAACCCAACCAAAAATATCATCATTTTCATTTCTTTATTTCTTTCTCCTTTCTTAGACTAGATTTGCACTATCTTTGATCATTGAATGACTTGATTTCGCCTCAGTCCTTGTGTTCGACCTCGGAATACTTTCCTTCCTACATAACGATCCGTACACTGCGGGTTTCGCTAGGTAGTTTAGGAGATTAGATCGAGTTTATAAATGTAAAGCTTTTTGTGCTATTTCCTAGCGTGACAAGTTTTTGGCGCCGTTGCCGGGGACTAGGTCTAGATTGAGTCATTTGCTTTTGATCGTTTTTAGTGTTTATCTTTCTTGTTACTTTTGATCTTGTGTTGTTTTTGTCTTTGCCTTTTCATGTTTGCCATGGACGGATTGTACTTCCAAGACGACCTTGACGACATGGAGTATGAGGAGTGGATGGAAAGCCAAGATCTAGGACCTCTCCATGATGAGTTTGAGTATTGGGAGGAGTTTAATGCCTATCATGAGTCCCATGATCAAGCTCACTTGACTACATTGCCTTATGTGGAACCTTACCATCAACCTCACAATGACCGAGTGGAATCAATGCTAGAAGAAATGTTGAGGAAGATGGATGATCTAGAGAGCAATCTTGCTTCCATTTCGAGTTCCCACATGGTGCTTGAAGAGGAAGTATTTCAACAAGAGGAGGTTCACCATGAGGAGATCCAAGAATTACCCGGTTCAACCATAGCCAATAGAGACCTTGAGGAAGAGTTGAATGAAGCTCGGGAGCAATTGTGGCTAAGGGATTTGGCCCTGGAGGATGCAAGAAGATTGAATGTTGAGAGAGAAGAACAAATGAGGAGGGAGATTGAGGAGATTAGGCATGCTCTTATGCTAGGAGATCCTACCATCCTTCAAGGCTTACCTCCACCTCCTTCACCTTTGGAGGAGTGCAATGAAGTATTCTCACCCCCGGTCATCCTTGCCATCAACCCCGGAACCACACTTGAAGAGCTCACGAGGGAGAGCCCTAAGCTAACCTCAACTCCGTCCAATCCCTCCTTGCTTGCCCGGAGTACACACGAAAATTGGAGCCCCTTTCCTAAGGAGTTTCTCATGTTGAATGATGGAGGGAAGCATGATGGATCCATGATGGTTATGGAGCACCTCAATGAAGAATTCTTTCCAAGAACCGGCCTTCTTTAGATCATAGAGGATGAGGATGACAAGCATCTCACCGGTATGACCGCGGAGTACCAATTGTCTAAGTATGGGGTAGCACCTATGGTTGCAACTCCATACTATCATCAAAGGAGCGGTGATGAAGGAGTCTACTACTCACCGGTGAAGAGAGAACTTAAAGCTTATTTGGGCATCAACTGGCCCTTGCTTGTCATCATGGATGCCGGAAAGCGATGGTTGTTTGGACTCCTCAAGCAAACTATGGTATTCGAGGTGGATTGACACATCCTCGGAGTTTGGTCAAGCTAATGACCTTAAAGAAGCGCTTAATGGGAGGCAACCCATTGGTACGTGTCTTTCCCTTTTATTTTTCTTGTTTTTGTTTGATTTTGCTTTTGGTGTGCTTTGTTTTTCTTTTGTGTTTTTGGGTGCTAGATCTTGTTGTTGTCATGTGTGATGAGATGTGGAGGTCATGTGAAAACCTCATGGAACTGTTGGGAAGAAGGTACAAGATCCGAGCACATGGATGAGGAAGAAAGCACCCAGGAAAATCGGACTGATCTTGCACAAAATCGGCCGATTTTCCTGGGTAGCTTGTCCGATTTTTCCTCTGTAAAGGAAAGTGATGATCTCCAATCAAGCATGGGTGGAGCGGACGTGGAACTTGGACGGCTTGCGGCGCCAAGCGCGGGTTCCGACATCATAATGAACATCAAGAGCTCTCTACCATCCTTGATCAATCATCCACCATCATCATCCAATGTGAACCGAAATACCAAAGCATCACCAATTTTACATTGTGAGGACTCTCTTTCACTTCTTTATTTAGTTTACACATTAGGGACAATGTGTTTCTAAGTATGGGGTGGGGTTTTCATGATCACTTGCATGATTAGCATCTAGGATAGTTTAATTTTGTCACATGTTTCATTATATCTTGCATTGTACATACATATTTCGAAAATTCCAAAAAAAAAATCAGAAAATTTAAAAATTTTTGTGCTTTCTAGGCTTGGACATGACCCTAATGATGAACCTTGTCTTGTGGATTGGCTAAGGATGACCTTATGTGTTGAATTGATGATAGCATATGTGGACTTGAAGTACTTCTCTTGAAACCATGAATGATTTGTGATCATGAATGTTTGCCTTGATTGAATTGAGCATTGAAAGTCGAAATTACATGCTAGTTCTTGCGCATCATTTAGGAATGAATAAGGCAATTCATCTTTCTCTACTTCTCATCTTGATCATGTTGCTTGAGCACCTCAATTGATATAAATTGACCTCTTTTGACCCATCCGGTAATAGGAGCATGATAGTGTGTTGATGTGTGTGAAAAGCAAGTGTGGGGTGAAGTTGTTGATGAAAGAATGTTGTGAATGAAATGCTGAAATTGTTGTGAAAGTGTAGACAAAAATATAGGTTTGGGGACATTGGTTTAAATGACAAGTAACTCGGTACACTTCACATGATCGGGTGTTGGTGCCTTGCCAAAGTCAAATAAACCGATAGTCCTAACGAGCTTTGGTATGTGTGCCCGGTGTGGATGCATCTCGAAAAATAGAAAAAGCCCGAGAATGGCTAATCACCAAGGTTTCGGCTTTTGTACACCAATGCCATTGTCTCAAAAATAAAAGAGAGAAAAGAATATGAAGAAAAATATACACTTGAGGGAAGTTGATAAGAAATGTGAAGTTGTGGTTGTTTAGTTCCTTTCCCGGATTAGCATCACATGACCTAGAAATTCCCACCTAATCACAATGTTTCTTGGCCTTTTCTTTCCTAAGTCCTTGTGACCTAAATGCACATGTGTAAGACTTAGTGATCTAGATTGGACATACTCATGATCATCTTGACTTCTTCATTTTCACCTCTCATGCATGCTTTCTAGTTAAGTGTAATTGTCTTTCCATGCCTTCATTCATTTTATGCATATTGCTTGTCCATTGCCATGAGACATGACTATGAAGGCGATCCAATATTAGAAGCACAAACCCAAAAAGATTTTGCCATTTTTCTGCATACATAAATCATGTCATCTCTTAGTCTATAGTTGGGAATTTGCTCTGGGACGAGCAAACCTTAAGTATGGGGTATTTTAAAATCATAACTTTGTACATAGTCGTAAAATGACGATGGGCCCTAGATGATGAGCATGAATGCCGTTTCTTGAGATGATGACCATCCTGCCGGCATGGATGACGAGCAAGACGTCTTTCTTCTTTCAGTAACGAGAGGTTTCAATAATGGGAGGTGAGAGAGTGTTGATTATATAACAAGTATTTATCGTAAATATGGATAAAAATTAGGGGCAACAGAGTCAAATCCTATGCTAAAACACTTGTGTTTTGGAAAAACCCTTGCTCAATCAAGGGTTTCAAAAACCGACCCCAAAATACTAGAAACTAGTGTTTTCTTTCTTGCCAAACAGCCGTTAAATATAAAAACACGCATAAACACTAGTAAATACTAGTGTTTACCCCTTGCCAAACACATCCATAGTAAGGATATGACATATCGACTATATAGTTCATTGTGTGCTAAGGACATGATTGTCAAGAGTACCAATATACTTGTCACAGCAAGTACAGGTGTTGTTGCATCCTACTAGTTGGTCTCTACTGGAGATGCATTTTGCTCCATACTATGATGTTTATAGCTATGTGTGTACCGGACATGGATCTAGGTTGTTGATGGCTTTGCCGAAGGTGGCCTAGCCATTGACCCGAGGTTTGGGCACTTGTTCGGCTTGTGAGTGTCTATGTTTGTTGATGTCTTTGATAAAGGTGAACGAGTCTCATGAGTTGTTCTAGGTTTATAGGTATTCTTATGCCTTTTGGCCTCAAGTAATTGGTATGTCCAAGAGGATTGCATTCCTATCTTGATTGAATGGGAATGGTTCTAGTAGTGTAAAAGTAAGAAGATCACCTTAAGGTAGAATGAGACAGTTGGTCCTATTCCTGAAACCTCAAATAAAAAACCAACAAAGGTATTATTGTATCAAAGAGTACTACATAGCAAGTAGCATTATTCTGGTGAATGAGCCTAGCTCAAGAAGAAGCTTCCTTCCATCCTTGTCAATCAATGTTGCTCCTAGTATTGTAGTCACAATCAGCAAACGAGACCCCATGTGCAAGGATGTGACTTGGTTGGGCAAATCACGAATAATCATGTTATGAAAATGAGATAGCACTGGAGTGAGAAGATGAACCTGAAGTAGAGCATAGATAATGATCCTAATAGTCGAATTGAATCTTGAGAGAATACGATCAAATTAGATGTACCAGAATGATATTAGTAAAAACAAAATTCAAAGGCTGAAACTATTGCTCTTGTTCCATACCTGCTGATTCAAAAATGTTGCTGACGTAGACAAATTCCGTTGATTCCTCCAAATTGTTGGCACAGCATTATTACAACTCCAATCTATAAACAATTAGTTGTTTACATATTATCAATGAACAACTTTCAGAAACAGAACTTCATATAACCGGAAGAGAGGCATTACAATGACCGAGAATAGGTATCTTTTCTAGAAGAGTTATTGTAGATCGGATTTTGGAAGTTGCTCTAGCTCTTCAATGTAATTCTATCAGTGTTAGTGAAATCATTTATTGCTTAAGTCCAAAGTCCAGATATTCCCGTCCTTTATCTTGTAAGGGAGGTAACATAAATATATTACTTGGATTTAAGTTGGCTCTACAAATATATCAACATTCTTGCCCGAAGTGCCTGTAGTTAAGCTTCAAATTAATTATTTCTGGTCATAGCAATGGATGATGAAGACTAATACCTGAAGTTACTTGGTCAACTACAACACGGGTATTGGGCATTGTCCTACTCAATCGCTTGTTTCTAGCCTAAACTTGGAACATGATAGGAAACACAATCACTTTTTGGCATAATCTAAACAAAACACACTACAAAATAATTAAAAACAAACCTAGAACATGCTTGGTCAACTTAACAATGAGTATTATTTTTCCCAATTTTGTAGAATCAAAACCCTAATTTCAACCTAAAGTAATAAAAATAAAGAAATTTGTTAAACAACTCACTAAGTAGGTAAATATATCCTATATATTTAGAAACAAAACCAAATTGTTTTGAGAGACGAAGCTTACCATTGACGAGACTAGGGTTTAGCACCGAAAACAAAAGACGTATGAACCTTGTGACGGTTTCTGCGAACATGGGAGATATCAATAATAGGATGGAAATGTGATAGCATGTTTTAATGCTATCTTTTTAGATGTGTGTTTTTTTCGTAGTTTTGCATGGGAAAAGGCATTCACATATTTGCTTACGCTTAAAATTATCAAATAATGTCTACTCTCTTTTTGTTTTTGTATATTTAGATGTTTTAGGTCTACAATAGAGCACAAAGGACATAATTATGCCAATCCAAGGAGTACCCGACACATCCTCCTCATCATCATGGAATGTAAGGAATAAAGAAGCCGCCCACCTGATCCAAACTTTTGGGTTTCGCTTAGTCTGCCAAGTCCTCCATCTACCTTGCCTTCATCCCTAGTACTGAAGCCGCAGACCTGATCCAAACTTCTAGCTTTGCTATTGGAGAGTTTCCTTTTCGTTATCTAGGCATCCAGATTGCTCCCCATCAATTCTGGGTGGTGGAATATTCTCCCCTTATTGAGCGTATCCGGAGTCACGTCATTGCTTGGAACAATAGACACCTCTCTTTTGCTGGTCATCTTGAGCTGATCCGATTTGTCCTCCAGAGAAATGTTTGTTTGTGGTTATCCCTACTCCCAATTCCCGGACTGGTTCTAGACCGTCTAATTTGGATGTGTAGGAGGTTCCTTTGGAGTTGGCCAAGAGTTGCTTGGAATAAGGTTTAAATGCCGAAGAGAGAAGGTGGTCTTGGTCTCTTTGATCTTCAAGCCTGAAACCTGGCATTTATCAAACAAGAACTATCATCACATCCACTTCATCCGGGATAGTCTTTGAGTGAGGTGGATACACCACCGCTATGTTCAGATTATGAGATGCAGCAATCCAACATTGAATGTGACGAAGACACTTGACTTTTTTTTCCATGGGGAGAAATTTCTGGTGACCGATGCCTATGATCAGTTCCAAGACCACGGACAAGATGTTGATTGGTACAAACTTGTTTGGGATTCGGGAAATACGCTGAAACATTGTTTCATTATCTGGATAGCCATTTGGGGACGTCTTTCCTCTAGAGATAGAGTCTCTTTCCTTGACATTGACACGACATGTTGATGGTGTAGAGATGTTGGCGAGTCTCATGACCGCTTGTTTTTTTGGATGGACATATGCAACAAGGTAGACATGTTTGTGAGGGATTCGATATGCCCGACAATTTGACCTCTATATTAATGTCTATAGTTTGGCTGAGAAAATCGGCCGTTGGGAGAGGTTGTGTGATAACCTCTTCCTTCTTAGGTAATCCGTGACCGCTCCGGTCCCTGCCACATGTACGGGTGACTGCAGGCGCAGCGCCGTTGAGCCGCGACCGCGGCAAAGATGGTCACAACCGCCTTCTTTGACTTGTTTAACTCGTGCTTTTCGTCTTTCTTCCTTTATAAGCTTTCCTCTTCTCCCGGTGAGGGTTTACTTCCCCAACCTTCTTCCTTACCTTCTCCTCTCTCACGTTCTTCTTCCCCTTTCTTCTTCTTGATTGGTTTTTCTTTGATTTCATCTTGATTCTTCATCTAGTTTTGAAATGATCATGAGGACGTGAGGTGTTGATGGTTATTGTTGTGAAGGGTTGAATCCTGCAGCTCGTGTTCTTCTCCAACCTTGATCGGAGTAGTGGTGACTGTGTTTCCCTCCTCATCTCCTTCCCCTTATTCTTCTTCCATCCTTCTTTCTTAGATCCAACAATTGGATCTTGTGATGATGAGCTCATGGATGTTTGGATGTGTGTGTGTATGTGTATATGATGGATTTATAGCTTTTGTTACTCCCTGTGGCGGAGTGGTGAAGAGTTGATCGAACAACTCTTGAGAGATGCCTTTTGTGGGGTTTTCCGCCCCGTGCCTTGCTAGTGCTGCTCCTGCGGCCTGTGTGTGTCATCACCCCAGCGGCCTTGACCCATCGATGCTGCGGTCCTGTTGGACCGTGTCACCGCCCCTGCGCCTATCCTTTTCTGCGGGTTCGCCTCTCCTCAAAACTTACCAAGTGTTGGTAAGTTCTCTTCCTTCCTTGTCTTTACGCTTTGGTTTAGAGGCATGTTTGAGTTTATGTATGAGAGTTGGAAAATGATATCATGAGGTGGATGTATGTCCTGGTGTGGCTTTAAGGTTTAGCATGTTATTCGAGGTTTATACGATGTTAATGATCCTTATAAATCTCTTTGATCTAGGTGTGATCCCTTTGATTGATAGAAGGTTTGATACCTCTTTATGCTTTGTTATTAGACTGTGCATTCCTACGGGAAGTGGAGATTTGATCGTGGTTGAGATTGTCATGAGATTGAGGTAAGTCCGTAGTACTTACTTAGCTGCATTCCTATATTGGATGTATGCATGAGTGGTGATTGTTATATGCTTTATAGCATGTGATGTTGATTATTACCGACGTATCATTGTCCCCCTTGTAGTGGGCAGTGATAACCTTTGCCTTTCATCCTGAGGGTGTCTGGGAGGTTCTTTGTGGTCATGCCATACTTGGTATATTGACGAGATACGTCACCTCCCCATTTCATATGGCTTACGGGGGCGTGTTCCGGATGCCACTCCAGGATGGCTATTGTACCCAAAGGCAAGAATGATATACTTCTCGTGTCATATATATATATATATATATATATATATATATATATAGAGGATAGATCATATGAGAACAATCTCTAACATGAGAACATGAGAACAAATCATGACCATCCAATTTTTAAAATTCAATGGTCTAGATTAATGGTAGAAAATGATAAATAGGAAACCAAATAATGTATAATAATTACTCACTCTCATTAAAAGAGAGTGAACCCACTCTCTCTTAATTGTTTTTTAAAAATATATATTGTATTATAGGAAACCGTTAGTTAAAAAAGATTCACCAGATATCTCCTTCTTCATCTCTATTATACGTAAACTCCATTAACAGTTCTCCCCAATTCCGCCAAATCAAAAAACGAAACAATGGAAAACTCAGATTGAGTGTGCATTTGCAAATTTGTTCAATTCGGTCTCTCTACAACATCTGTTCAAGTCGATCATAACAACAGAATTCAACAAGCTATCATATCCTGTCAAGAAAATTATATCCCGTCAAGAAAGCAGTTTGTTTCTCCATATGCAAATCTGAGTAAGTGTATGTATTCAAATTTAATCGTTGTAATTGAATCGCTTTGACATAAATCGTGTGAATAACCGCATGAATTGTAGAGTTGCATTGGTGAAACTCGTAAGAAGAACCGATAGACAAAAAAAATTCGTTGTTGATAATAAATAGATTAACTACGAATAACACACTTGTATTATATTTAGTTTCAGTTGAAAAGAGCATTATAAGTACGAATAAACAAATTCCAGGTTGATAATAAATATAATAAACAGAGTAACTACGAATAACACATTTGTATCATTTTCGTTTCAGTTGAATATATCATTATAATTACGAATAAAATAAATTGACGTCTAATAGAGTATTTATTTTTTCAGGCACAACCAAACAATGGGAGGTTCATAAGTCTAATAGAGTTTTCTAGAGACAAAGAAGTTCGTAATGGTGTTAATGAAGTTGTCATTGATAGTATCCCAAGAAGCTTTGAATAAGAGTTGAAGCCGTCGGGATCAGGCGCCTTGTCATCGCCCATGGAGAAAATGGCCAACTTAATTTCCTCCAAAGTGACAAGGGAGGAGAGGTTCTTGAGGTTGAAGATCTTGTCAAAGCCAAGAATAAAGGTACTCGTATGAAAGGTTCCCTGGAGAATGCAACAACCAAGGTTGTAAAACCTTTAAAGAAGTGTGCTCGGTGTAAGAAACTTACAGATCATGACAAACGGAACTACAAGGAAGTTATGTAGAATATAGTTAGTGTTATTTTACATTATTTGAATTCATAATTATTGAAACCTTTCAGTCCATTTAGGACTTAAGGCTTTTGATTAATAGTTGTTGTTTTATCTTTAAAAACAAATGCTTATCAACAATGTATTATTTCACTTAAAAAACGTTTGTAATTACGAATTTTCTGCTTATATACATTGTTAAATCTCACTTTAAAAACATTTGTAATTACGAATAATCACTATTATGTCAAACACAAGTAAATAATATATTATTGGCATTTTGGTTTAGAAACTTCATAGTGTAAATTATGCAAACATCCACGACGCATCGATTAATAACTAGTCAAATCAAAGTAGACATTCACAAAATAAGTCAAACAATAATCCTAAAAAACAAAAAAAACAGTTAAGTTTGAAGATTTCAAATTGCTAGTAGTAGAGTACATTAACTAAATGAATATATATAAATGATCTTAGCATTGACCGTTTGTAATTACGAACTTAATGCTTCTATACATTGTTATGTCTCACTAAAAAAACGCTTGTAATTACGAACTTAATGCTTGTATACATTCTTATAGATCACTTAAAACACGTTTGTAATTACGAATAATTGCTTGTATACATTATAATATCTCACTTAAAAAACGGTTGTAATTACGAATAATCGCTATTATGCACATATCCTAAAAAAACACACGACACATTGATTAATAATCAGTCAAATCAAAGTAGACATAAACAAAATAAATCCAACAATAGTCTTAAAAAACCAAAAACACAGCTAAGTTTGAAGATGTCAAGTTGCAACTAGTAGATTACATTAAGTCAAGGAAGTCTATCTAAACGTCAAGCTCCCGTTCCTCTTCATCACTAGTCAACTTCTCTTTTCCCTTTCCTTTAATGTCCTTAGGCTTGGTGACATTATTCAGACAACCGCTCTTAATGCTGTTTACCACACAAGTATCAAACAACACTAGAAAATTCTGAAGAAACTCAAGCCCTCCATCCAAACCCTCAACCATCCGTTGCCTTACATGATCTGGCCTCAAATTAACATATTTTTGAGTATATTGAAGCCTCCATTTATCCCTAACCTTGTCGGTATCACTCTCCTTCTTTCCACTTTCTTTGTTACCACCCAACGGCAACCCAAGACAAATATGAACATCTTCAGCTGTTATGTAAAGGCTTCGTCCATCCTCAAATTCGAAGCTGCACTTGTTAGGATCAAAGTGATCAACTAACCAAGAACAAAGGGACAATGGTGTATTTCTTAGTTCCAATTCCAAGAAACTACCAAATTCAATGTCCCTAATTGCATTTATCTGCGCAACATGCTTTTCTCAATCCGACAAAAGTTCTTTAATGCCATTCACAAAAGATTTCGGAGAGCATCTGGTAGGCAAGTTGTTGTACCCTTCAAGCTTCCCCCTGCTTTGCCTTGGACCTTTAGCAACTCTCTTCCGTTTGGTAACAACCTTATCCCCATCAATACTATCGTCAAGATCCTGTTCCTCTTCATCACTAGTCAACTTCCCTTTACCCTTTCCTTTAATGTCCTTAGGCTTGGTGACATTCTTCATAACTGCATAAACAACATTTTCATTACTCGTCATTATTCGTAATTAATAATGCATTATCATATTAGTAAATCGATGTAATCACAATTTATTCATAATTAACTACTATTTTACATGTCAATCGAAATTTTTTTGTATAATAAATATGAGATCATGTTGACTAATTAATTCCATAGTTAGTTTATGTTTTGAAATCTAATATGCACTTCATATTCGCATTATTCGTAGTTAGTTGAAAACATATGCATCATATTTGTTAACTTATAGTTGAGAACATAAGCTTAAAACGCGTAAAACAAATTAATAACTATGAATAATATTTACAAACTATATTGTTGATAACAAAAAGCGCATCATCAATATCATTCGTAATTATAGAATATATTTCATCAACATATTCCACCAACATTACTTTAAGGTCGGTCTAAGATTATTTATAATTAATCAAAAACAACAATGCAAGCAAATATCAACACACCAATCACAAAACCACCAACAATATTCAATCAGTTTCATCAATATTGTAAAAAAGAAATTAAGCATTCTTAAACACTGTCTAAATTGAGTCGTTGTCATTCTTGTAAATCATAAAAGTGCAGAGAATTCTACAAACGAAATGGATCTAATAACAGGGAGAGAGGAGAGGATACCTTTCAGCGGCGACAAAAAAAAACCCTAGATCGATTGGAAGATGGAGATTTGATTTGTAAAGGAGTCATTTAGGGTAAGCAAGATCCTGAACAGCCGGCGAATCACAACGACAGAAAAACCGCTGCTTGTGCGGCCACAACCGAGTCGCCGGACGCAGAGCCGCCTGGAGGTCGCCGGACGCAGTAGAGGGCAAACGAGCAGCCGGTTGATCTAGATCCATGACGAGCCGCCTGGAGGTCGCCTTTGTTGTCTTTGTTGCGCCACCAACACCGGGACGCAGAGCCGCCTGGAGATCGCCGGACGCAGTACAGGACAACCGCAACTGAGTTCCGGAATGCTCCTCGTCGTCTTTGTTGCGCCACCAACACCAGGAGGTTCGTTGATTCGGCTTCAAAACACCCTATTCGACCGCCACAACCCTAAAACCGTCTTTCCCAATGTGCAGCTTCTATGGAGTGAAATTAGGGATTCCAAATTGTGCTATATTTGGAAGCGCGTGTGTGTTGAAATTTTATTAATAATTACGATACTAACCCTAAATCTTGACCCTTAATAATAAACAATCCTACGGTCTGTGATTGTTCTCATGTTCTCATGTTAGAGGTTGTTCTCATAGGAACCACACCCTATATATATATATATATATATATATATATATATATATATATATATATATATATATATATATATATGGTATGAGCGTATAATGTTATAAAGATAATTAAACGGGTAAATGTGTGATAGCATGTTTGGTGTTTACAATATTTTGATGTGTGTTTGTTCTTATGCACTATATTATATATGAGTTCTTAGCTAACGGTTTCATACCGTATTGTAGATCCTTTGTCATTTAGGAGAACTGCAGAGTGATCTTGAGGAGTGATCAGGCGAGGACTTCCGTACATCTAGGATGTTGGGTTTTTGGGTTATGTTATGGATGTTTCATAGTCGGTTGTGGGGTTATATTGTAATACTTGATATTTATGTTTTATAAAGGTTGTTTATATTTATTTTTTTCCTTGTTGTAAGATCTAGTGAACTTGTTGTCAAGCTACGGTCAAGACCCATTGTGAGGCCCTAACCCAATAGTACTCCGAGTCCTGCGTATTTGGGGTGTTACAAAGTTGGTATCACAGCATTAGGTTGACAACAATGACACTTGCAATATGTGATAAATGTTGAACAGATAAAATAAACAGAAAGGGGTCCGAGTTTTCAAAAGCAGTTTTGGTTTTAAATCCTGTTCACAATCAATTTGGGATAGAATGTACGGGAAGTCATCACTCCTTCCATAGATCTCAGTAGTTTAGTTATATATAAATATATACTAGACTGTGCATATATGTGGACTTGATATGTGTATATGGCATTACTTATTCGTATACGATAGATATGTATATCACAAATGGATCGGACTAGAGTAGCATCTATACTAAGACGAGGTAGAGGTAGACCCCCTCTTCCTCCAATAATGATAGGTCGGGGATAGGTTTCCATTGCTGATCCGCCTGTAGTGGAGGACGTACACGAGGAGATTGATGAGAGTGTCGTTCCTGAGACTGGGAACGGGAGGGCTGCGAGGCAGAGCTTTCAGCCAGTATAGTTTGATGACTCAAATCACGTCTCGATGAGGAGACCTGAGTTCCGCGCTTACATTCATCGAGTTGAGGAGGCTTCTAGGATAGATAGACGTGCATGGGATTTACCAGCACATATGGGATCTTCTGAGATATCCTAGGGAACAACCCAGGTGCCTATCATTCCGGCACGAGCTGTTAAGATTGCTAGGGCCTAGGAGGAGCCTAGAGGACTAAGACCTGATTCCTTGTTGAAGGCTTTTCACTAGATGGGAGTACCTCCTTTCACTAGAAAGGAGGGCCTGGAGGTCGAGCTGTGGATTGGGCATGTAGACTCAGCCCTTGAGTGTATCAAAAATCCAAAGGATAGACATATACAGTTAGTATAGACTCTATCCCGTGACTTAGCCCAATAGTGGCGGAGGACCATGCGGAGTCGAGCTAC
This sequence comes from Fagopyrum homotropicum, assembly GCA_033239125.1. Lineage (NCBI taxonomy): Eukaryota > Viridiplantae > Streptophyta > Magnoliopsida > Caryophyllales > Polygonaceae > Fagopyrum > Fagopyrum homotropicum. The sequence continues at coordinate 776,335 of BSWB01000016.1, forward strand.
CAATTAGGATCAGATGAGGAGTATGATTAGAGAGCGTTTTTGCCCTGCCTCATTGAGGAGGGAGAAACTGCAAGATTTTGTTGAGGATGGTTTTAGGGACGTTCTTGTATCCGAGGCGATCAAGAAGTTCTAGGAGGAGTTGGCATTACTGGGTCCAACTGCACCCCTAAAAGACCAACATGTGTACCCGTTCTCCCGCAGACTGAGGGAGAGCACGTGTTCCTACATGACAGGTTTCCACTACAATTCCTTGACTTATTATCAAGACAGAGCCTCGGCTTATGACCGACATCAAGCTGAGCATAGCAGAGCTTTTTGTTACGCTAGAGATGTAGCACAAAAAGCTTTACATTTATAAACTCGATCTAATTCCCTAAACTACCTAGCGAAACCCGCAGTGTACAGATCGTTATGTAGGAATGAAAGTATTCCGAGGTCAAACACAAGGATTGAGGTGAAATCAAATCATTCAATGATCAAAGATAGTCTAAATCTAGACTAAGATGAGACAAGAAATAAAGAAATGCAAAACACAATATTTTTGGTTGGTTTTAGGTGATCAAACAAGGATCATAAAATATGCAACACAAACAAGCTAACAAATACACAAACACAAGATATGTGATAAGTGTAAGAAGTGCGGATTCTAGAGATCAAGAATTTCGGTTATGGCATTGGACTCATGCTTCTAAATATCAAAGGAGAGTTGCGGTTGTTCGGAGTTGGGCGTTTCTCTAATGGGAGCAATTACTGGGTAATTCTCATGCTCCACTAGTCTCGAACCTAAGGTTCTATTACCGGGTAAGTCTCAAAGAACCTAAGGACGGGAATTCTATACAAACCGGCCACTACCTAAGGGTTAAACGCCTCCTTACTGCGTAAGTCTCGGAAAAGGTAAGTCTTAAGCAACGATCCTAGCACACTCAATCCAATAGCGGCTTTTTTGGCTCACTACTACCTAGAGTTCATCATCTTATGTATCTAAGAGAAGACATTACCGGGAAAGTCTCATTCCTCAAATAGGTTGCTAGCAAAGGTCACCCTAGGCAAGATTAAGCTCAACAAACACTAGAATTTCAACACATCTACATCCTAACATCCAGATTTATCAATTAAGGAAAACAGAACAAAAACCACGGGTGGATCATGGAAACCACGGCCGTGGAAGCATGAAGAACATGCCGTGATTTTATTCTGAGTTGGGATTTCAAATACAAATTCATCCTAAGCTAACATGCAAGTCCATACAATAATCACCCAAGCCATAAACATTATTCTATCACCCTAGAATCACAACTATTTAGCCAACAACATACGAATCTAGATCAAACTTCATAAATAGAGCATGCTTGCAAGTCAGCTAGATAATGAAGAATGAACCAAATAAAAGAGATTACAAAGCTAGAATAGAAGTTACCAAGTGTTACAAAGAGTCCAAGATGCAGCTTTAAGGTGTCAACAATGGAAACCTCACTCGAAACCACTCAAACTCACTCTAAAACTACAAACTACACTAATCTCTTCCAAGAACACCCAGAAGGGTGCTTGGAGGGGAGCTACAATCCACCAAAAGAGTATTGGAGAAGGTAATGTAGGCCGATCTTTTTGTCTACAGCCTGCAAAGCTGTCATGACAGAAATCGCGTGACAAGTGTCAAAGCTGTCCTGATAGAAACCACGGGCGTGGTTTTGCCAGAAAGGCCGTGGTTTTCATCAGAAAACCCTCCTTGGATCACCAAGTCATGAGTTGGTGCAAGACATGCACCAACAAGCTCTTTTGTGTTCTTCTTTGCTCCTAGCCTGCTCCTTAGGGAGTCCGGATGCGTGCCACCATGAGGAATGATCCTCGTATGTATCGGTCAAGTCCAAAAGCTCCCCAAAATACCTACAAAACCGACAAAAGCTCGTGTAGATGTCTTTTCTAGAAATAAGACTCGATTAAGCATAAACGCCACAAACTAATGTCAAACCATGCATGAATAAGGGGAAAAACTATCTAAATGAATTCCTAAACTAGTGTCATAAATCATGTCATCAAAATACCCCATACTTGTCACTTTCTTGTCCCCAAGCAAGTTTCAAACCTAAGCTACAAGATGGCATGAGTTATGAATGTGGAAAAATGGAAAATATTTTTGCAATTGTGCTTCTAGTCATAGATCACCTTCATAGTGATGTTTCATGGCAAAGGATGAGCAATCATGTATTAAATGAATGAAGGCGGGGAAAGACAATCATACTTAACTCAAAATCATGTATGCAAAGTAAATCGAGAATGTCTAGATGATCATGAAGATATCAAATCTAAATCACTTAAGTCAAAACACATGTGCATAGAGGTCTTAAGAACTTAAGAAAGAATAGGCCAAGAAACGTGTCAAAGGTGGGAATGTTTTAGGTCATGTGATGCTAATCCAGGAAAGGAACTAACTCCACAACTTCATTTTTGTTCAACTCTACCATAAGTGTATATTTTTCTCCATCTTTTTCTTTTCTTTCTTTTCTTTTTCTTCTTTTTTTTTTATATTTTTGAGACAATGGCATTGGTGTACATAAGCCGAAACCTTGGTGATTAGCGGACCTTGGGATTTTTCCAAGGTGCCTCATACCGAGCACACATACCAAGGCTCGATAGGACTATCGGTTAATCCGACTTTGGCAAGACACAAACACCCGATTATGTGAATGGTGCCGAGTTACTCGTCATCAAAACCAACGTCCCCAAACCTATATATTTTTTCTACACTTTCGCAACACATTCAACACTTCATTTATAACTTTCATACACTTCCTTCAACACCCCACACTTGCTTTTCACACAACACACTAACATGCTCATATTCTCATATGGGTCAAAAGAGGTCAAATTTTTAATCAAGTGAGGTGCTTTAAACAACATGATCAAGATGAGAAGAAGAGAGAAATGAATGCCTTAATCATTCATAGATTATGTGTAAGAACTAACATGCGATTTCGATAATCAATTTTCAATCCAACCTAGACAATAATCTTCATCACAATTCATACATGGAATTCAAGAGAAGTATTCAAGTCTACATATGCATAGATTCTTTCAACACACAAGGCCATCCATAGCCAATTCACAAAACAAACTCATCATAAGGGTCATATCCAAATTAAGAAGCATAAAAATTTATAAAATTTTCTGATTTTTTTGGAATTTTTGAGATAAATATGTACAATGCAAAGCCAAATGAAACATGTGACAATAATATGAAACTATCCTAGATGAAATCATGCAAATGATTATGAAAACCCCACCCTATACTTAAAACCACATTGCCACCAATGTGCGAATTAAATAAAGAAGTGAAAGAAGTCCTCACAATGTAAAAATGGTAGTTTTTTCGGTATTCAGGTTCACTCATGTGGAGTGGTGGTGGTGGATGATCAATCAATCATGGTAGAGAGCTCTTGATGTTCATTCCGGCATCGGGACCCGAGCCAAGGTGTATGCGAGATGGGAACTCTTCCATCCAACGAAGACACCTTAAGCCGTCCGAGTCTCACGTCCGCTCCACCCATGGTTGAAAGCGGGATCATCATCATCATATTTATGCCTTGCAAGGCTTCTTATTACCTAGACTAAAACACACAAACACAAAACACACAAAAACACATAAAAACAAAAACAAAAACAAAAGCAAAAACGAAAAAGGAAAAGGGAAAGATGCTACCCTTGGATTGCCTCCCAAGAAGCGCTTCTTTTAGGTCATTAGCTTATCTAAACTCCATGATGATTCAATCCATATTAAAAACCTTGGCTTGCTTGAGGAGTCCAAACAACCATCTCTTTCCAGCATCCTTGATCATAAGTATGAGGCATTTGATACCCAAATAAACTTTGAGCTCTCGCTTCACCGGTAAGTGATAGAACTCATCATGGTCAAGCTCATAAGAAATGCCAACATTTGGATTCTCGGGGGTCTTCTTACTCTCACTAAGTGAAGTGTCTTCATGACCGCCTCCTTGATGATCATATGGGGTCATAACCATGTGAGCCACCCCCTACTTAGACAAATAACGCTCAACAGATCTATCGATTAAGCACTTGGTTCCTTCACACAACATGATCCGAGGAAAGCCGACTCTTGGGAAGTTATCTCGGTTGAAGTGCTTCATAACCATCTTGGATCCATCCTCTCTAACCGGGAGTGGTGCATGTCAACCTTAGGAGACTCCATAAGAACGGAACTGCAACTTTCGGGCACACTCCGGTCAAGCGAGAAAGGATTGGAAAGAGTTGAAGTCAACTTTGGGATGTCCTGACAGGAAACCCCGGGTCAAAACCCCCGGCGTGGTTTTATCAGTAGGCCGTGGTTTTGACTGAAGTTGGCTACGACATGGGAAACCACGGGTCCATTTAATGAAACCACGGGCGTGGTTTTATGCCCCAGGCCATGGTTTTATCAATTTTCTTCCTCCTTTGTGAGCTCTTCAAGTGTGGTTTCGGGGTTCATGGCAAGGATGTCCAAATATGAGAGTTTTTCATTGCACTCCTCCAAAGGTGAAGGAGGTGGAGGTAAGCCTTGAAGGATGGTAGGGTCTCCTTGCATAAGAGCATGCCTAATCTCCTCAATATCCCTCCTCATTTGTTCTTCTCTCTTGAATGTCCATTTAATGAAACCACGGGCGTGGTTTTATGCCCCAGGCCGTGGTTTTGTCAGTTTTCTTCCTCCTTTGTGAGCTCTTCAAGTGTGGTTCCGGGGTTCATGGCAAGGATGTCCAAAGATGAGAGTTCTTAATTGCACTCCTCCAACGGTGAAGGAGGTGGAGGTAAGCCTTGAAGGATGGTAGGGTCTCCTTGCATAAGAGCATGCCTAATCTCCTCAATATCCCTCCTCATTTGTTCTTCTCTCTTGAATTTCAATCTTCTTTCATCATCCAAGGCCAAATCCCTTAGCCACAATTGCTCCCTAGCGCTATCCAACTCTTCTTGAAGTTCTCTAATGGTTATGGTTGAATCGGCCACTTCTTGGATCTCCTCATGGTACACCTCCACTTGTTGAAACACTTTCGCTTCAAGCTCCATGTGGGCACTCAAAAGGGAAGCAAGGTTACTCTCTAGATAATCCATCTTTCTCAACATTTCTTCTAGCATTGATTCAACTCGGACATTGTGATGTTGATGGTGAGGTTCCTCATGAGGCAATATAGTCATATGAGCTTGATCATGAGACTCATGATAGGCATTAAACTCCTCCCAATACTCAAACTCATCATGGAGAGGTCCTAGATCTTAACTTGTCATCCATCCCTCATACTCCATGTTGTCAAGGTCGTCTTGGAAGCACCATCCGTCCATGAAAAACATGAAATAGGCAAAGACAAAAACAAATCAAGATCAAAAGTAACAAGAAAGATATACACTATAAACAATCAAACACAAATGACTTAATCTAGATCTAATCCCCGGCAACGGCGCCAAAAACTTGTTACGCTAGAGATGTAGCACAAAAAGCTTTACATTTATAAACTCGAACTAAAAATCCTAAACTACCTAGCGAAACCTGCAGTGTACGGATCGTTATGTAGGAAGAAAAGTATTCCGAAGTCGAACACAAGGACTAAGGTGAAATCAAATCATTGAGTGATCATGTATAGTGCAAATTTAAACTAAGGTGAGAGAAGGAAATAAAGAAATGAAAATCACAATATTTTTGATTGGTTTTGGGTGATCAAACAAGGATCACAAGATATGCAAACAAGCAAACAAAAACACAAACGCAAACACAAGGATAAGTGATAAGAGGTAAGAAGTGCGAATTCTAGAGATCAAGAATTCCGGTTATGGCATTGGACTCATGCATCTAAACATTAAAGGAGAGCTGTTGTTGTTCAGAGTTGGGCATTTCTTTAATGGGAGCAATTATCGGGTAAGTCTCATGCTCCACTACTCTCGAACCTAAGGTCCTATTACCGGGTAAGTCTCAAGGAACCTAAGGACGGGAATTCTACACAAACCGGCCACTACCTAGGGGTCAAACCCCTCCTTACTGGGTAATTCTCGGAAAAGGTAAGTCTTAGGCAACGATCCTAGCACACTCAATCCAATAGCGGCTTTATTGGCTCACTACTACCTAGAGTTCATCATCTTATGTATCTAAGAGAGAAAATTACCGGGTAAGTCTCATTCCTCAAATAGGTTGCTAGTAAAGGTCACCCTAGGCTAGATTAAGCTCAACAAACATTAGGATTTTAACACATCTACATCCTAACATCCAGATTTATCAATTAAGGACGACAAAACGAAAACCACGGGTGGATCATGGAAACCACGGCCGTGAAAGCATGAAGAACATGCCGTGATTGTATTCTGAGTTAGGCTTTCGAACACAAATTCATCCTAAGCTAACATGCAAGTCCATACAATCATCATCCAAGCCATAAACATCATTCTATCACCCTAGAATCACAACTATTCAGCCAACAACATACAAATCTAGATCAAACTTCATAAAGAGAGCATGCTTACAAGTCATAGCTATATAATGAAGAATGAACCAAAGAAAAGACATTACAAAGTTAGAATAGAAGTTACCAAGTCTTACAAAGGGTCCAAGATGCAGCTCCAAGGTGTCAACAATGGAAACCTCACTCAAAACCACTCAAACTCACGCTAAAACTACAAATTACACTAATCTCTTCTAAGAACACCCACAAGGGTGCTTGGAAGAGAGATACAATCCACGAAAGGAGTATTGAAGAAGGTAATGCAGGCATATCTTTTTGTCTACAGCCTGCAAAACCACTTATGTACTCTACCAAAAAGCAACGGTCGGACAAAGAAATTGCGTGACATGTGTCAAAGTTGTCCTGACAGAAACCACGGGCGTGGTTTTGCTAGATAGGTCGTGGTTTTAACCAGAAAGCCCTCCTTGGATCACCAAGTCATGAGTTGGTGCAAGGAATGCACCAACAAGGTCTTTTGTGGTCTTTTCTAGAAATAAGACTCCATTAAGAATAAACGCCACAAACTAATGCCAAACCATGCATGAATAAGGGGAAAAACTATCTAAATGAATGCCTAAACTTGTGTCATAAATCATGTCATCACTTTTCAGACCAGCGGGTATAAGAAGAGGTAGAGGACTGGTCAGACAAGTGGTGGTGTTGGAGCGTCAAGTTCAGGGCGGAGCCAAAGGCGCCAGAGTTATCCATCCACTACATAGGTTGTATAGAGGGGACGTAATTGCTTAAACTATGGAGATTCTGGACACATGAGGCTTGAGTGACCACGACTGCTAATGACTTGCTTCTCTTGTCACAAGACAGGTTATCGAGTTGTTTATTGCCTTCAGGGCAAGGCGTCATCTCAACAGGGTTCTTCCCCTATTAGTGTTGCTAAGGGTAGTCAAAAGACGTCTCTATATCAGGGGCAACAATAGTGAGCCCCAAAGCAGTCGGCTACTCAAGGTTTTGTACGAGGGCCGAGTTGAGGCAGAGGCCGTGGCGGAGGTACCACAGATGCTAGAGGAGCACATGCTCGGGTTTTTTAAGTTACGGAGTGCTGAGGAGGCACCAACGCCAGCCGCTACAGGTACCATTTGTATTAATGGCTTACCTGTTAGAGTTCTTTTTGATACGGGTGCTACACACTCATTTATTTCCGATGCATGCGTTGAGCGTTTAACTTTAGATACGATAGAGGGGATACCCTTCATTATAGGGTTACCCGACGGTAGTAGGGCTAGAGGTACCCGTGAGATACGTGATTGTCCTATTCGTTTAGGGACTCATGGGATGCTTGTAGACTTTTTTTTCATGTCATTAGAACATGAGTAAGTCATTTTGGGGATGGATTGGATGAAACGTCATGGTGCGGTTCTTGATATTGGTAGACGAACCGTGTCGGTCACTACCACGATGGGTCCGGTTGAGGTTTTAAGAGGTTGGGATATTGGAAAATCTGGTACAATTATTAGCGTAGTCCGAGCGGTGAGGCTGATTGCACAGGGTTGCGAGGCCTTCTAGTGTTATGCCATGAAGGATAGCGAGCGTCCAACATTACAAGATATTCCTGTCATGTGCGAGTTCACCGACATTTTTGATGATCCATCCAGCTTACCGCCACAGTGAAGCGTGGATTATGGTATAGAGTTTGTGTCGGAGACGAGACCGATCTTGAAGGCCCCGTATCGCATGGCGCCTATCGAGATACTAGAGCTAAAGAAGCAACTCGAGAAGTTGGCTAAGAAGGGCTTCATATGCCCTAACATTTCCCTCGGGGTGCACCTGTCCTCTTCGTGCGGAAGAAGGACATATCATTGAGGTTTTGTATAGACTATAAAGAGCTGGACAACGTGACAAATAAGAACAAGTACCCGCTCTCCCGTATTGATAATTTGTTGGATCAGCTACAGGGAGCTTCTGTGTTCTCCAGGATTGACTTACGCTCGGGATATCACCAACCGAGGGTGAGAGAGCAAGATATACATAAGACGACATTGAGATTTTGTATAGACTTACGCTCGGGATATCACCAATTGATAATTTGTTGGATCAGCTATAGAGAGCTTTCGTTGTTATGGAGTTGATGAATGGCATCGTCATCGACTTCTTGGATCAGTTTGTAGTGGTCTTTATTGATGATATCTTGGTGTACTATCGTAGTAGAGAGGAACACGCATGGCACTTGAGGATAGTTTTGCGAGTCCTTCATGATAGGGAGTTGTACACCAAGCTCTCTAAGTGTGAGTTCTGAATGATTGAGGTGGCCTTTCTAGGTCATGTGGTTTCCGCCGAAGGGATCAAGGTTGATCCGGCGAAGAATGAGGCTATTTCAACATGGACGACTCCGACGAATGTTAAGGAAGTACGCAACTTCCTTGCCTTAGCATGAAATAACCGTAGATTTGTGGAAGGGTTTTCTGTGATTGCCCGACCAGTTACTAATCTGTTGAGGAAGACTACCCGCTTTGTATGGTCCGAGCCGTGTACTATGGGTTTTGAGAAATTGAAGAGGAGATTGACTTCCGCTCCTATCTTAGCACAGTTGAGGGCACACATGATTTTGTGGTTTACAGTGACGCATCTAAGCTAGGCTTGGGATGTGTTCTGATGCAGCGGGGTAGAGTGATTGCCTATGCGTCTAGACATTTGAAGACGTATGAGGAGAACTACCCGACTCATGACTTGGAGTTGGCTGCGGTAGTTCATGCCTTGAAGATCTGGAGGCATTACATGTACGGAGTTACATCTCAGATCTTCACAGACCATAAGAGTCTGAAGTATATTTTCACGCAGCGGGAATTGAATAACCGCTAGAGGAGATGGCTTGAGCTGATCAAGGACTTTGACCTTGAGATTTTGTATCACCCAGGTAAGGCGAATGTTGTCATGGACGCCTTGAGCAGGAAGACGCCTCGAGAGAAGGAGATTGCGCGACTGACAGTTCAACCTCAGTTGTAGAGAGACCTAGCATGGCTAGAGATGGACATTCGGTTCCCTGATGAGAATGTCCATTTGTCTACTTTAGAGGTTCTATCTGATATGTTAAGAGAGATCCAACAGAAACAAGAGACCTGCCCGACATTGAGACGGATCTGAGACAAGATGTCTCGAGGTGAGGCTCCACAATTCACCATTGGTGTTGATGGATTGATGAGACGCCACAAGAATGTATGTGTACCTTCTGATAGAGAGCTGAGGAAGAGGATTCTGTAGGAGGCTCACTCCACACCTTACTCAGTGCACCCAGGTGCGAGTAAGATGTATCAAGATGTGAGACGCTTATTTTGGTAAGGCGGGCTGAAAACCGATGTGGCCCGGTGTGTGGCCCAATGTGCGACCTATCAACATGTTAAGATAGAGCACTGTAGACATGGATGAGAGCTCCATCCACTACCTGTGCCGCAATAGAAGTAGGAGGATATCTCTATGGATTTTGTTATTGGCCTGAGGCCGAGCAAGAGTTTTGATACCATTTGGGGTATAGTGGATAGACTGACGAAGACGACACGTTTCATCCCTATTTGGGAAATATTGACGGTGAGTCGGTCAGCTGGGGAGTTCACCAGGCAGATACTGAGACTCCATGGAGTACCGCGGGACCATTGTGTGTGATCGAGATGAATGTTTTACTTCACAATATTGGTAGCAGGTGCAAACTTCCTTGGGTACAAGCCTTCATTTTACGACAACTTTTCATCCTCCTTCAGATGGTCAATCAGAGAGGACCATTCAGACGTCAGAGTATATGTTGAGAGCATGCATGCTAGACTGGGACAAGTGTAGTCAGATAACCTCCCGTTGGTCAAGTTTTCGTACAACAACAACTGGCATGCATCGATCAGGATGACCCCTTGTGAGGCATTATATGGACGGAGGTGCCGTACACCTTTATACTGGGATGAGCCAAGCAATGTTAGTGGTATAACTCCTTATCAGATTCATGATGATATTGCCCGAATGGCATTGATTAGAGAGAGAATGCTGGCTGCACAGAGTCTCTAGAAGTCATATGCAGACAAGAGGCATTGGCCTCTAGAGTTCAGAGTGAGAGCTCATGTTTGGCAGAGAGAATCTCCGATGCAAGGCGTCAGCCATTTTGGCATAAAGGGGAAGTTGAGTCCTCGATATGTCAACCCTTTTGAGATTCTGGAGCAAGTCGGTGAGGTGGCATATCGTCTTGCGTTGTCAGGGTGTTCACCCTGTCTTTCGTGTGTCTCGGCTGAGAGAATATATACCAGATCCGAGACACATTATCAGTTATGAGGACTTAATGGTTGATCTGGACTACACGTTTGCTGAGCATCCTGTTGCATTCCTAGAGCGAAGTATGAGACGCTTGCGCTCGAAGGAAATTTCGATGATAAGGGTAAAGTGGTCCAGACGAGGACCTGATGAGGCCACATTGGAGAATAAGGTTAGTATCCAGAGGAACTATCCCGAGTTTTATACAAAGATAGTTGCACTTGTGGTCTTGCCAAGCGAGTCTTAGTACATTTGGTGAGTTATATGATGATGTGATTATGTTATTATGTGATATTGTTTTCTTGCTAGATTATGATGTTTGATCTTAGAAGATTGTGCATGCTAGCACGAGTTGTGACATAGATAGAGATGGTTCTTCTTTCATGCTATTATGATACGAGCGAGGTTTATATGGCTGGAGAGGCTCTACCTCCATTCCCATGAGCGATGATGTTATTGTGGTGAGTGTGTTTCCTTCCTCTTCTCTTCCCCTTATTCTTCTTCCTTCCTTCTTTCTTAGATCCAACAATTAGATCTTGTGGTGATAAGATCATGGACGTTTGGATGTGTGTGTGTGGATGTGTGTATATGATGGCTTTACATCTTTGGTTACTCCCTATGGCGGAATGGTGAAGAGTGGAGTGAAGAATTGATCGAACATCTCTTGAGAGCTGCCTTATGTGGGGTTTTCCACCCCCCTCCCGCGCCTTGCCAGTGACGCCCCCGCATCTTGTGTGTGTCATCTCCCCAACGGCCTTGAACCATCGTTGTTGCGGCCCCGTTGGACCGTGTTACCGCCCCCACGCCTATCCTTTTCCACAAGTGCGACTCTCCTCAGAACTTACCAAGTGTAGGTAAGTTCTGTTTCTTCCTTGTCTTTAGGCTTTGGTTTAGAGGCATGTTAGAGTTTATGTATGAGAGTTGGATGATGATATCATGAGGTGGATGTATACCTTGATGTGGCTTTAAGGTTTATAATGCTATTCGAGGTTTATACAATGTTTATGATCCTTATGGATCCCTTGGGTCTAGATGTGATCCCTTTGATTGATAAGAGGTTTGATACCTCTTTATACCTTGACATTAGGCAGTGCATTCCTATTGAAAGTGCAGATTTGATCGTGGTTGAGATTGTCCTGAAATTGAGGTAAGTCCGTAGGACTTACTTAGCTGATATAAGGGCCTTAATATTTTAGAGATCCCGCGCCTGCACCTCAGCTGAGACGCACGTGCTGGGTCCTGCCTGAGCCGCCCCAACGCCCTGCGCCTCCTGGGTCCGTCCCAGCGAATTCTGGTGGGCTGCATCCGTCTTTGTTGACCTTGACCCGTACTTTTGGCTGGCTTCCTTTATAAGCATCCCTTTGCTTCTTGGTGAGGGTTTTCTCATCTTCTTCCAACTCTATCTTCTCTCCTCGTGTTCTTCTTCTCTCCTTCTCCTCCTTCGGATCTTCTTCTTGATTTCTCCTTGTTTTAAAGAGAGTTTGAGTTCTTAGTTGATGATGATGATGTTGATGGATGTTATTGTGGTATTGAGAGAGCCAACCATGGTTGTGGTGTTAGGGCACAGATTGGTAAGCTCTTCATCTTCCTCTTCTTTCTTTCTTCCTTTATTCTTTTCTACCTTCTTAGCTTAGCTTTGCACAAGTTTGATCTTGTGATGAGCTTCCTAGGCATGTGTTGATGTCTATATGTACGTATATGTATGTGTGGGGCTTCTGGATGATGAAGAAGTGAAGAGAGGCGAGAGAAGAACCAAAGAGAAGACGAAGACGTGCTCTCTGCAAACCTGCCGCCCCTGCGCCACCAGGAACCGCCCCTGCGTCTCTCTATGTAGAGCTCTTGCGCCTTCCTTGTCACGCAGGTGCGTCTTATCCAAGGCTTGCCTAGGATGACATGGACCCTTTCCTTTCCTATTGTGAGTGTTTAATATCATACTAGGCATGTGTTTGAGGATAGGATGATGATGATTATGATATCGATATATGCCGGTTATGGCTTTGAGGATTAGTAGATTTTGAGGCTTTTAAGTTGGTTATGATCCTAATGGATCCCTTGGGTCTAGGTGTGACCCCTTTGATTGATGAAGATACGTTCCTTATGGATCCCTCGGCTAGTAGGTTGCGAGATTGATACGTTCCTCGTGTATCATAGTTTCATGTATATATAGATATATACGATTTGAGTGGATGACCTTATGTATAAAGATAATTAAACGGGTAAATGTGTGAACATGATTATGTGTTTATGATTTCATGACTTGTGGTTGTGCTTATGCATTACCTTTTATATGAATTGTTAGCTAACGGTTTTATACCGTGTTGTAGATGCTTTGTAGGATAGGAGGATTGTATAGTGATCCGGCAGGGTGACTAGCCGAGGCTTCCGTATATAGGTGTTGCATGGGCTTTTGGGGATGTTTGTACATGTTAGATATGTTGTTGTTGTTTTACTCTCGGCTATGATTTTGTTTACACTTTTGTTATATAGTTGAATCGTTTTATGTATTTGTTTTTATATATCTCTCGGTGCCTTGTTGTAAGGTCTAGTGAACTTGTTGTCGGGTTAGAGTCAGGATCCACTGTGAGATCGTAGCCCATGTGACGCCCCAATTCCTGCGGATTTGGGGTGTTACAGAGTTGGTATCAGAGCCTTAGGTTGACAACAATGGCACTTGTAATCTGCAATAAAGGTCAGATGGAGAAATAAACAGAACTCGAAAGGGGTTTGACGTTTTCAAAGGATTTTTGGTTTTAAAACTATTTATACAATGTTTTGGGATAGAATGTACGGGAAGTCGTCACCTCTGCCGTGGATCTCAGTAGTATAGATATGTTTATAAATGTTTTATGGATTGTATGTGGATGTGTTATATAATATATATATATATATATATATATATATATATATATATATATATTTATATATATATATATATATAGGTTCCGGTTCCGGTGAGGAGGACCCTTGTAGATAGGAATGAGGAGAGCCGGGGTGGTGACATGTGGCATGCCACTTTTTTTTTCCACATTTTTGTTTTTGTAAATAAAAATTGGTGTTCATATTTTTATAAGTGTGTGTTCATTTTTAAAAGAGTCATTGTTCATATTTTATCAATAAATATTCATTTCTCCCCAACACTAAGTGTTCATTTTTAACATTAATTGTACATTTTTGTATTTTTTTAAAAACTTTTTTTTTCGGATTTTTTTTGAAAATTATAATATTCTTTCAAATCGTGTTAATAAAATATGATGTTCATTTTTTTACAAGTATGTATTCATTTTTTTTATAGTTATGGTGTTTATAATATGATGTTCATTTTTTTGAAAATTATACTTTTCTTTAAAATCGTGTTTGTAATATTCAGAGATCGATTACATAAAAAATTGTGAATCAAAGAGAATACAAGACGAGTCAAGTTTTGTTTCTTCGAATTTCTACTCTCATTGTTTAGATTTCCATTCTTAAGGTTTAGGTTTCATTATGATTGATGTTTGTGTTTAAAATCAAATTTGTTTGAATCATTTTGTGTTTGATAAGTTTGATTGAGAAAATACATGTATATACATATGTTGAGTTGGTCTAATAAGTCAAATTGAATAATCTATATGCTCATTTTAGTGTGCACGCAAACTGTTCGGCAAAATGCCGTATAGAAAAATAGTTTATAATATTTACAAGAACAATGACATAAATAGTATGAATACTGACGAATAAAAACATGAACAATGAAGTATAAAAGTATGAACACCGATGACTTATTTATAACTTTGACACATACAAAACATATTATGATCATCTTTTAAAATTTTGTGATGAGTTTTTTTTATCTTTGTGGTTATATACTGTAAATGAACATCTATGCATTATAAAATGAAAACAAAAGAATAAATGGACATGACACTTTGATGAATAAAAATACTATGAACACCGATGTATAAAAACATGAACAATGACATATAAAAGTATGAACACCGATGACTATTTTGAACGTAAGGGTATTTTTCCAAATTTTAAGCCAATTTAGAAAAATGCCATTAATGATGAGCGTGTGAGAGCCCTTGATTTAAATCCATCCAATGGCTTACAACCCTCCTAATTTCTATTTACAAGCTCTCTCCTCACTTAAACTAAAATCTATATATATATATATATATAGCCTTATAGTTAGGTTTGCATACCCCGCTGATGGCTCGGACTAGAGCAGCTTGTGTTGTTGGCCGGGGTAAAGGCTGACCACCTCTTCATCCGGGAGTGATAGGACTGGGGCCACTTCCCATTGCTAATCCGCCAGTGGTGGAGGATATTCACGAGGAGATTGTTGAGAGCGTCGTTCTTGAGACTTGGAGCGGTGGATCTGGGAGACAGCGATCACAACGATTCCAGTCAGATGACTCGGATTGTGTCTCTATGACGGGACCAGAGTTTTGCGCGTACATCAGACGAGTGGAGGAGGCTGTTAGGGTGGGTAGACGTGTCCCGGATCTGGCAGCACAGAAGGGATCTTCTGAGATGCCCCAGGGAGCTACTCAGGTGCCAATTATACCGGCACATGTTGTTGAGACTTATAGAGCTCTAGAGGAGTATAGAGGGTCTCGGCCAGATACTTGGTTGAAGGCATTCCATCAGCTAGGAGTACCATCTTTCACTGGGAAGGTGGGATTGGAGACGGAGGTCTGGATTGGTCATGTGGACTCAGCTCTTGAGTCTATTAGATGCCTAGAGGACAAAAGAATAGAGGTAGTACAAACTCTATTTCGTGACCTAGCTCAGTAGTGGTGGAGGACCATACAGGGTCGAGCCACTAGCTATGACCAGATGAGGAGCATGATTAGAGAGCGTTTCTGCCTGCCTCAGTGAGGAGGGAGAAACTGTAGGATTTTGTTGAGGCAGGCTTCGAGGATGTGCCGATAGCATGTGCCATTAGTCGTTTCCAGACGGAGCTGGCATTACTGGGTCCAACTGCCCCTTTTGAGGATCAGTATGTGTACTTGTTCTCCCATCGAATGAGGGAGAATACACGTTTGTATATGCGGGTTTCCATTGCGAGTCCCAGACAGATTATCAAGACCGGGCCTCAGCTTATGAGCGTGAGCAGGCCAGTTAGAGGAGGACTTCTCAAATGGGACGGTCTGAGAAGAGACAGCGGGTTGGGCAGACCAATGGCGTTGGTGGAGCTTCAGGTTCTAGGAGGAGCCATAGACGCCAGAGTTACTCCTCATCTGCATTGGTTGCATAGAAGGGACGATAGTGCTTCAACTGTGGCGATGCTGGACATATACGACCCGAGTGTACGACGCCGCCACTGACTTGCTTCACTTGTGGATGACCAGATCATAGAGTTGCCTTTTGTAGGCGGAGTGGAGCTATATCACAACAAGGTTCTTCCCCTGCTACTGAGGTATGAAGTGGGTAGAGGCCACCTCAGTAGTAGATACAAGGACAATAGAGAGTCCTAGATCGTCCTTCTACTCAGGGATCTGCTCCCGGGTCGAGTAGAGGTAGAGGTTGTGGTGGGAGTACCACTGATACTAGAGGAGCTTAGGGTAGAGTTTATGAGTTGAGGAGTGTAGAGGAGCCACCTGTACCGGCTGCTACAGGTACCATTCTGATTCATGGTTTACTTGTTAGAGTTTTATTTGATACAGGTTCTACGCATTCATTTATTTTTTATGTATGTGTTGAGTGTTTGGGTATAGCTACGATAGAGGGGATAACCTTTTTTATAGGGTTATGTGATGGTAGTAGGGTCAGAGGTACTGTTCGCCTCTAAACGTGCGTGTAAATAAGTTTTAATTTATAAAACTAGAATAAAAGCAAGCGAACCCGCAGTGTACGGATCGGCGTAGATTAGCAAGTATTCCAGAGTATCGAACTCAGGGAATTGGTGAAACAAAATCAGTTTCAAGTAATCGAGCAATCAAAAGTATGGAAGCTTTGCAAATAATTGGGAAAACAGCAACCCTAAAGATCCGGATATCAAATTGTGGCAATCGATTCCAGATATACTTTATATATAAGGACAGAGTTGAGAATTACAAAGATATACTAAAGTAAGGTTGTGTACGGTGAAGTTCAAAAACCATATATGTCTAACCAAAAGATTCTCTCTATAAAGGTTGTTGAGGGTGCAGTATAGAAAGGATCTAAAGGTAAGAATTGATCTCAAATACCCATGCCCAAACCCAAGGAATCAAAGATAAGCCAAAACGATTAAGGTTGTGACACTCGAAACCGAAATAGAGGATGTTGAGTCTCACTACTACCTAGAAAACGCAAGCTGACTAGAAGTATTTCTATGGTCGTCTATATCCAATCAAAAGTAAATCCCGACTTAGCAGTAAGAACAAGTATAGTGATTAAGTAAGGGTCGAACCCAAGAGAGTTAAGGTGTTTTAGATGCAATTATCGATTATAATGAAAAGTGACACAAAGGGGGGGGGGTTTGGTTGAATTAATGCACAAAAACTTAAGAGAACGATTAATGCGACAAGTAAGACAATAATGGATGAATCTACACTAGGTTGATTCTAAGCATGCAATTGCTACTTCGGTGCATTCCTTTTACAAGTTCTTAAGTAATCTCCCGTCTCGATCATACATATGTCTGGTCTTGATAATCTGAGGCCCGGTCTTGATAATCTGTCTGGGATATAAAGACCCGAACATATGTCACGCTCTTAAGATTAACGGTTTTTATTCGGTCTTGATAATCTGTCTGGGATATGTATGATCGAGTCTAGTATCAGTGGTACTCCCACCACTGATACTAGTCGCATTATCAAGATTAAAGACCCGTTATTGTCTTACTTGTCGCATTATCAAGATTAAAGACCCGAACCGTTATATCCCAGACAGATTAAAGACTCGATCATACAAGAACGAATAACAAGTTAGCATTCAAAAAAAGACTAAGGGATATAAAGAGAAGATTAAAACCGTTAAACTTATCTTTATATTTGTGTTCCTTTTCTTTAAGTAATCACAACCCGTTATTACTTAAAGTTGCTACTAGATTAAAGACCCGAACCCGGAACCTGTTAATCCTAGTTGTTTACAAGCACTTTAGAACCTAAGGTGATCAATCTCAAGTAATAGTTAACATGCAATTAAACAATGGAGATCAAGGAAACACAAAGCATTACTGAATAAAAACTTATATTAAAAAGAACTTACAACCAAAGTAACAAAGCAGCTTCAAACCAACTCAAAGTAGCAAGGGAGTTAGCAACTCATTACAATGGAAAAACTCAAGTCTAAAATGGATTTTTTGGGGATAAGTATGGATATTTCTAGCAATCAGCCATGAACTATTTATACTACAAAAGACACTTAATTAGGAGTAAATAGCCGGCCAAAAACAGCCACCTTTAATGCTATAAAGTTGGTGTAAACAGCCGGAGTAAAGCTTTTGGCGTTACACCGCAGGAGCGGCCTTCAGGACCCGCAGGGGCGGTTTAGGCAGAATCGGTTGATCTTCTTCACAACCGCTGGGGCGGCTACACAACTCCGCTGGGGCGGACCTTTAATGCACTTCAACGTCTGACCTTTCGCCTTCTTGACGTTTCTGATGTCAAGGCGCAGGGGCGCCTTAAAGCCAACGCAGGGGCGGTGACACAGACTCTTCACCTTCCAGCTCCCAAGGCGAGGCGCAGGCAGGGCGCAGTGGGAGGCGCAGGGGAGCTGGTCTTCATCTCGTCAAGGAAAGTCACCGCAGGGGTGGCTGCAAGGACCCGCAGGGGCGGTAAGGCAGCAGAAGCTTTGCTTCGTGATCGATCTTCACTCCTAAGTGCTTGTAACTCCTTCTTTAGCTTCTTTTGATCTTCTTCTTCTGAACCAAGGAGTTAGTAGCATAAACCGACACTAATGTAATAAAAAGATTCTAAAAACTACCCTAATTGATAGTGATTCCATCACCTATCACAAGCCAAGGCTAGGTTAAAGTTAATCTTTAACTTTGGATCAAAGCAAAAGCAAAGTTCGTAAACCAGGGGAAATCACGGCTAGATCTTGAGAATCACGGCCGTGGAAACCAAGAACAGCCCGTGATTTAGGGTGTCGACGAAGTTTCTCACACTCTCACGGTCCAATCTGTTTACGATCGATCTATCATTATCCAAGCCACAACTATCAACCCATCACCTTAGAATTGCTAAAGGGTTTTTAGCCAACAATCATTGTCATGATATCAATAATCAAATTAAGAAGAATGAAAGATGAAAACCCTCGAAAACTCAAATAAAACTCAAAGTCAATCTCGAAATCCAAACACAAAGTATTATGTTTATGAATCTAGAAGAATAGGAATAGAAATCCTCACAAAGATCTAGAGAAGTTACAAAGAACGGGATGTCAATCCGTCCTTCAATGAAAACCCTAAGATATCTCCAAAAGTACACAATCTTCGAAATACGTCCTTCATAAATCCTCAATCCTTAAGGTCGAAATGAAACCTTAAGGCCGTCTCCAAACTCTCCAATGGAACTCTAAGCAGCGGTTAAGCGAGGCTAAGCACGGATCTCGAAAAATCCTTTCTCAAGCCTTTTTATAGGGCGAGGTAGGGTTACGAGAAAGCCCAATGACGTGGCTGACGTGGCAAAATATGACACGTCACAGAATCACCAAAATCACGGCTAAGAACAAATTTCCACGACCGTAATTTAGAGCGTGGAACCAGATTACGGTGCCATATAATTTCCACGGCCGTGGTTTAGACCGTGTAACTCTCTGGAGTGCTCCAAACTCACGTCCACGTTCATGTTGCTAGATCCACGGCCGTAATTTAGGGCGTGGACTTCAAATTCCTCTTCCACGGCCGTAATTCAGGGTGTGGTTCCTTAGATCCTTTGTTTTTGCCTTACTTTCGTGACATCCTTCATCCATGCTCCTTCCTTAGCCTCTCCAATGCATCTTCTTGCCATCAAGTGTGATCAAACACTCCTTTCCTTCCACATTTTGCTCCAATCCAAGCTTGATTCACCTAAAAACAAAACGAATCTAGTGTAGATCTCTATATCGACAAAGTGGGTGAACTAGCTAACAATTGCTTTAAACACATATCTAAGAACACTATAAGAGGTAAAAACAACTAAAACAAGTGCCTAAAATATAGTCATATTTTATGCTAACAAAATACCCCATACTTGCCACTTACTTGTCCCCAAGCTAGGTTTTTAAAAGCTTAGAACATAAGGTAGAATGAAATATGAATGCAAAACAAAACAAAACAATCTTTTTGGTTGGTGTGCTTCTAGTCAATAGATCATCCTCAAACCTTTCTTCATTCATCCTTGAAAACGCTCATATCCATAAACCAAATTATGCAAAGCAAAGAAACTTCATAAATTGCAAATACTTCAAGACAAACATCATAACCTTCAAACATTGTCAAAATCAAGCATGTGAAACTTCAATTTAGATCACCAAGTCGAATAACACTCTTATGATCTCAAGGACTTTCAAATAAGGACAAGAATGCGGAAAAGGTGAGAAATTTGTAAAGGAATGTGGTGTATAAATCCGGAAAGAAGGGACAACACAAACTCTTTTTTTTTTACCATTTGAACTTCCACCAACTTAGAGCTTTGCTCTAGACTTTTTGCACATAATTTTTCAACTTTACTTTTGGAGTTATGGATAGCGGTGCACAATAACCAAAGCCTAGGAGATTGTCGTTTCTCAATTTTGAGATGCCTCAAACCCTTGATGCACATGCCATAATCAGCTAGGAATATCGCTCAATCCGACTTTGGCAAGACACAAACACCCGGCTATGTGAATGGTGCCGAGTTACTCATCGTCATGATTGACTTCCCCAAACCTAGAATTTTCCTACACTTTGAAAATAATTGCTTTCATGGCCCTCCCACATCAAACATGCCAAAATCAACTATTCCTAATGCCGGATAGGTAAAGGAGGCAATTATTTCATTGAGGGGCTAAATGATTAAAGAAAGAAGTAAGAAAATCGAAGTGCCTTAATCATTTCATAAAGAAGTATAAGAACTTATATTGTGATTTCAACCTTTGTTTCTCAATATCATTTAGATAAAGCCTTCACATTATGGAATTTGCAAGAAGGGATAAACAACATACTCAATCACTTCACAATTCATAATTCAATTTAAGCATACAATTGTCATAAAAAACTCATTCCACAAGTAGTTTTCATCATATAAATCATCTCTAATCTTAGAAGCACAAATATTTTCAAAATTTTCAAATTTTTATGGATTTTTCAAAGCCTTTTTCATGCAATGCAATAATGAAAATGTGACAATAAAAGGAAACATGCAAGTGTTCATAGAATCATCAAAGCAAAGTAAGTAGAGTTATTACAAACCATAGTCACACCCAACCCCATACTTGAAATATACATTGTCCTCAATGTTCAAAAGAAATAAAGAAAAGAAAAGAAAACAAAGAAACTCACTAGACGGTGGTGGGGCGGCTCAATCCAGCGGTCAATCATCGTCATCACTGTGGAGGAGGCGGTGGTGGATACGGGAAGAACTCCGAGCTAAAAGGCCGCTCAAACTGCTGGCGGTAGATGTCTCTCATCATGCGATCATGCTCCTGGCTCCGGGTGTCATGAGTCTCCTGGTGGATCTCTAGATCTCCCACTTTCCTGGATAGATCGGTGGCCCACTCCGGAAGCTGCGAGTACCACTCCGGCGGCTGTCCATACCAAGCTGGAGCATCCTGAGGTGGGGGAGCTGTCGGTGCCACCGATGCCTGCTCGTACCATGGTGGAGGAGCTCCCATCCAGTCCGGCTGCGCTCCATACCAAGTGAGTGGAGTGTCCATCCAAGTCGGCCTCTCACTCACACTAGCTCGGCGTGAAGAAGAGGAACCGGAAGGTCTAGAAGGGCGGGAAGAACGTCTAGGTGGGTCAGGAAGGCGTCCGGCTGATCCGGAAAGGTACCAAATGTATGCTCATCACCTCCTACCACATGATCATCACCCCCTCTCATCTCCTCATCATCATCCCCAGCTAGGATATCATCCGGCACATACGGAGGAGCTACTAGCCTATTGGCATGCATAGCCGCGAAGGTCGCCTTCCAATTATGGCGTCCGGCCATAATGAGTACTCGGGGAGCCAAAGGTCTCGCTATCCTAGTGCAAGCGGAGCAATCTATCCCTAGTTGGTTGGCTATGTGAGTTACCATGCCACCATAACCAATGTTCCCGGCTTTGTTATTCTTCAACTTACTCATAGTGGAGGCAAGGAGGGTAGCACAATCAGCGGATCTACCATGAAGCATGCAATAAAGGAGAAGGAGGTCATCGGTCTTAATCTTTTGGGGGGTCTCGGTCCTAGGGAAGAGACACTCGGAAAGGACCCTATGAGCTATCTTAAAGGCTAAGTGATAGATGAGCTTAGCCTTGGTGTCGGCCGGTTGCCAGCGATCCTCACTAGCATATATCATTGCAATCTCCTCCCAAAAGTCCTTAGGGTACACACCACTACGAAACCTCCCATTGAAACACTCATGGAACCCAAAGAAGGTTCCAAACTGAACAATGGAGAACTCATAATCTTGCTCCATTAGCCTAAAAGAAACGGTTCGGTTCATATGGCTATGCTCAAAGGAGGTGACAAACTCCCTAGTGATCTCCTCATAAGCGTCCTCTCTAATAGCGGAGAAGACTATCAAACCAGCTCTATCCAAGAGCCACGTCAAATCATTCCCAATGTTGAGCGGCTCAAGCTCCTCAAGGACTAAGTATCGAGGTCTTATGACCGGCCTCGTCTCGATCCTCTCTAAGGCTCCTAAGTAGTCTTCATGAATGGTTGGGATTCTAGGAGGTGGTGGTGATGGTGGTTGGTTAAGAGGGGGTTGGGAAGAGGAGGAACTATCATCCTTTCTCTTCTTATTCCTGCTAGACTTTCTCCCAAACATTTTTCCTTTCGACAGAAGAAATTACGGCCTGTTCTTGAAAAACCACGGCCGTGGAACGTACAGAGACCGTGGTTTTGGTATGTTTTTCTCAAATCTCAACAAATCAACACCAAACTCAGCAATCACTGTCCTAGACTAATTCCAATTCAATTTCAATCAGTTCTCCTAAATTCTTGCGAAGAAATTGAACCGAATTGACAAAGTAGAGAAAAGGGGGGAAAACCTAGGTTTTGGATCTTTAAAATCCAAATTCCTTCTTCTGAGTGGAATGTTCACTTGGTTTGTTGCTTGGATCGTGTAGATCATCGAAAATGCTCCACTTTAGGCTCAAGAACCGATCGAATCAGACTTCGAACAAAGATTTGCGAGATGAAGAAGGGTGTCGGCGATTTGGGCGTGACTTGGGGCGTGGATTTGGGATTTTGGTGTGTTTTTGTGAAGGAAGGTGGTTTATATAGTGCCCGAAAATTTTTTGACAATCGCGGTCACTCGAGCGAAACCACGGCTGTGGAAATGTACGGAACCGTGGTTTTGGTGAATTTTGCTTGATTTTGGGGAATTACGGCCTCCTGTTACTTTCACGACCGTGGTTTAGGGCGTGGAAGTCTCTGTTGTGTGTCAACATCCAAGTTTCGTCAATTCCTTCCAATTTTTGCATCTTTCCTTTGCCCAATCTTTATTCCTACATCCAAAAACATAACATACCGGAGGTATCGAGGGAAAAACAAAGCAAAAACAACTAAACTAAACTACTCTAAGAAAGAAAAACAAAAATGTAAGTGCAATACCTTGGGTTGCCTCCCAAGAAGCGCTTGTTTTGGGTCCGTAGCTAGACCGTTCCTGTGTTTATTCGAGGGTAATCGGTGTGATTTCCTCAACCGGGAGCTCCGGTGAATACTTCTTAAGACGTTGGCCATTTACCTTGAAACTTCTGCTCTTTTCACCCCATACTTCAACTGCGCCATGGGGAAAAACACGTTTGATTAGATAAGGTTCAGTCCAACGAGATTTAAGCTTATCTGGAAAGAGACGAAGTCTCGAATTGAAGAGGAGAACTTGATCTCCTTCTTTGAGATCCTTTGGAATGATATGCTTATCATGCCAACGCTTCGCCCTTTCTTTATAGATCTTGGCGTTTTCATAAGCGTTCAAGCGGAGTTCTTCAAGCTCATTGAGCTCTAAGAGGCGCTTCTCGCCTGCTTCCTTCATGCCGAAGTTCAACAAATTCACAGCCCAGTATGCCTTGTGTTCTAGCTCAACCGGAAGATGACAAGATTTCCCATACACAAGGTTGTATGGTGCTATACCTATGGGAGTCTTGTATGCAGTCCTATATGCCCATAATGCATTAACCAACTTCTAAGACCAATCCTTCCTTGTCTTTGAGACCGTCTTCTCAAGGATGCCCTTGATCTCTCTATTCGAAATCTCCACTTGTCCACTTGTTTGTGGATGGTAGGGGGTGGCGATCTTGTGAGTAACCCCATACTTAGCTAATAGAGTTTCGAATCATCGGGCAATGAAGTGAGAACCTCCGTCACTAATGATGGTCTGTGGTGTCCCAAACCTTGGGAAAATAGTTCTATTAAAGAACTTGACAACAACCATGGCATTATTAGTTGGAGAGGCAATAGCTTCAACCCATCTTGAAACATAATCTACAGCTAGAAGTATGTATTGGTTTCCACAAGTTGATGGAAAAGGTCCCATGAAGTCTACTCCCCAAACGTCAAAGATTTCCACCTCCTGAATGTTGTTGAGGGGCATCTCGTTTCTCCTAGAGATGTTTCCTGTTCTTTGACAAGCATCGCAACACAAAACAAAGGTTTGCACATCCTTAAATAAAGTAGGCCAAAAGAATCCAGATTGCAATACCTTAGCGCTAGTTTTATTGGAACTAGCGTGTCATCCACAAGGTAGTGAATGACAATGACGAATGACACTTTTCATTTCGTCTTCCGGGACACATCTCCTAATGATGCCGTCAGAACCTCTCTTGAAGAGTAGAGGTTCATTCCAAAAGTATTGCCGGACATCCCTAAAGAATTCTTCGTTTGTGCATAGGATAATCCGGGAGGTATTTCCTGACAAACCAAGTAATTTAAAAAATCAGCAAACCAAGGTTCGTTACCTCTAGATATCTTGTCGATGCACTCCTCTATGATGTGTAAGTGCTTATCCGGAAAGGAGTCATCTATAGGTAGATCATCGTCTTCAATGTGTGGTAGACAACTCAAATGATCCGCAACAGAATTTTCCGAGCCTTTCTTGTCACGGATCTCTAGATCAAATTCTTGTAGGAAAAGAATCCATCTAATCAGTCTCGGTTTTGCATATTTCTTGGCAAGTAAATAACGGATCGCAGAATGGTCCATATATACAATCACCTTTGCACCTACAAGATAAGAACGGAACTTTTCAAAAGCATATACAATAGCTAAGAATTCCTTTTCAGTTGCGGCGTAGTTGAGATGCGCTTCGTCTAGCATCTTGCTAGCATAATAGATAACATGGGTTCGGCCTTGTTTCTTTTGCCCAAGCACAACTCCAACAGCTACGTCACTTGCATCACACATAACCTCGAACGGGAGATTTCAGTCCGGAGGTTGGATAATCGGGGCTGAGATGAGAGCTTCCCGGATCTTATAAAATGCATCTAAACAATCCTGCGAGAAATCAAAAACTGCATCCTTCATCAATAGATTAGTAAGCGGTTTTGATATATTAGAAAAGTCTTTGATAAAACGTCTATAGAATCTTGCATGTCCTAGAAAACTTCTTATCCCCTTCACCGAAGATGGAGGAGGAAGTTTCTCTATGGTCTCTATCTTAGCCTTGCCTACCTCAATCCCTCTACTAGAGATTAAGTGTCCTAGCACAATACCTTCCTTTACCATGAATTGACACTTCTCCCAATTAAGAACTAGGTTAGTGTCGTAACACCTTTGCAACACAAGAGAGAGGTTAGATAGACAATTATCGAATGAAGAACCATAAACAGAAAAATCATCCATGAAAACCTCCATTATCTCCTCAATGTACTCCAAGAAGATGGCCATCATGCAGCTTTGAAATATGGTTGGGGAGTTGCAAAGCCCGAATGGCATCTGTCTATAGGAACGTCCCCATGGGCACGTGAATGTGGTCTTCTCTTGATCATCCGGATGGATCGGAATCTGGCAGAAACAACTATAACCGTCAAGATAGCAAAAATAGGAGTGTTGTGCTAACCTCTCAAGCATTTGATCAATGAATGGTAGTTGGAAGTGATCCTTCCTAGTTGCATTGTTCAGCTTGCGGTAATCAATGCACATCCTCCATCCCGTCACGGTTCTTGTAGGAATGAGCTCATTGTTCTTGTTAGTGATAACCGTCATTCCTCCTTTCTTTGGAACAACTTGAACGGGGCTCACCCACTTGCTATCCGAGATAGGATAGATGATACATGCGTCATGCAACTTAAGAATTTCCTTCTTAACAACCTCCTTCATGATCGGATTTAACCGTCTTTGAGGTTGTCGCGAAGGCTTAAAATCTTCCTCCATTAGAATCTTGTGCATGCATAATGATGGTTTAATTCCTACAAGATCCTCTATAGTATAACCTAAGGCTTTCCTATGTTTTCTTAGAACAGCCATTAGTCTCTCATGTTCATCTTCACTTAATTTAGAACTAACAATTACGGGAAAAGTAGAATACGTTCCAAGAAATGCATACCGAAGATGTGTGGGAAGTGGCTTCAATTCCATTGGTATTGATGCCTATGGTGAGTTTTGAGATGTGTCCGACGCTTCCATAGAAGTCTCTAAGGGTGTGGGAGTGGTGGAAGAAGACTCAAGAGTATTTGTGGAAAGAACGGAATTGTTCTCCGAAATACCCAAAATTACGGCACCACTGTTACTTCCACGGCCGTGGTTTAGGGCGTGGAAGTTAATTACGGCATCACTGGTGGTTCCACGGCCGTGGTTTTGGCTGTGTAACTTACTGGAGCTCTCCGAATAGCTGATTACGGTCATTATGGGGGAAACCACGGCCGTGGAATAGCACGACTGGCCGTGATTCCTCACGTTTTCTGACCCATCATAGAGTTTTTCAAACTCTTCCTCTTGCACTTTTTTTAGCTCCTCCAAGGCTTCAATCTCCTCATTGCAATCCTCTTCCTCTCCTTTTTCCATGATGCTCATGGTGATAACCTTTTGCAATGGGTCTTTGAATAGAATCGAGCTCACTTCTTCTCGAGATGCTTCCTCATCATAGATATTAAACATGTCCTCTCCAAGAGATGGTTCTTTCCCTAAAGTTGAGAGAACAAACTCAACCTTCTCTTCACCTATGTCAAACGCCAATAAAGCATTCTTGCAATCCACTATACAACCGGATGTTGCAAGAAACGGTCTTCCGAGTATGATCGGAACTGGACAATCTGTAGGAATGTCAAGCACAACAAAATTAATTGGAATGTAAAACTTACCGAGCTTGACTGAGACGTCTTCAATGATACCGACGGGACGAGTTATGGATCGATCCGCCATGTATAACGTCATCTTCACCGGTTTAGGTTCACCTAAACCGATCTTCCTACACAAAGCGAGCGGAATAATGCTTACGCTTGCTCCCAAATCACAAAGAGCGTCACTTGTGACTTCTCCTACTCTAATTGGAATGCAAAATGACCCCGGATCTCTCAGCTTTGGGGCATCTTTTCAGTCATTGTTTTGATGAGCTCCGAAGATTCCGAACTCATCTTGACTTCTCCAAAGTCTTCTAGCTTCCTCTTGTTAGAGTGGAGCTCCTTCAAGAACTTCCCATAAGAGGGCATACCTACAATTGTATCAATGAAAGGTATATTAATATGCAGTTTGCTCATGAGTTCAATAAACTTAAAATTACTTGTCTAGGCACGCTCTTGCTCTAGACTGCGGGAAGGGTAGGGTTTATAAGCCGGAGGAGGAACGTAGACATCTTCCTTCTCCTTCCCCTTATCTTTCTCCTTCTCAGCTGGGATTTCCACAAATTTGGGCTGCGGGTCGGTGGTTGTCACGCCACTACTAGTGGTGATAGCCATCACCCTTCTCTTTGGGTTGTCCTCCGTCTTCCCGGGAAGCTTTCCTTGATCCCTAGGAACTTCTTCAGCCTTGCTGAACATGTGGTTTTCCAAAGATTTTTGAGCTTTATCAACCTTAGTTATGTAACACTCTAATCCTTGGAGCTTTCCTAGAATCGTCTCTAACATAGGATCGGGCTTTTCCTTCTCCTTATTGTTCAAACCATTTGATGTTTTCCCTTGGCTTTTCAAAGGGGTAGAAGAAGAGGGAGATGTTAGTGAATTTCCAGAATTTGAATAGGGATTACCGGAATTTTGTTGTTGTTGGTTGGAACGCTAATTGTTGTTAGAATTTCAGTTATTGTTGTTGCTATTCCAATTGTCGTTGTTGTTCCAATTGTTGTTGTTCCGGTTATTGTTCCTATTCCCTTGGTGGTTGTTTTTGTTGTTGTTGCCGCCTAAGTAGCCAACATCTTGCTCCTTTGACTTTTGAAGGCCAACTCTAATAATTTCCTTCAACTCTTTGATTTCGGTGTGGACGGAAAAGATTTGAGTTTGTGCAGCTTGTGTTAGCTTCACTCCCGGCTCTACCTTCCGGTTAGAATACTTCTCAATCACTTGGGCTTGCTTCTCAATGAAGTCCAAAGTGTCATCCTCTCTCATGTTCATGAATGTACCACAAGAGAGATATTGGAGGTTGAATTGTGTGTCCACATCCAACCCCTTGTAGTAAATCTCTAGCAACTCAAGCTTTGAAATGCCATGGTGTGGGCAATCCAATAAGAGGTCCTGAAATCTTTCCCATGATTGAAACAAACTTTCGTGAGCTTTCATAGAAAATGCATTAATTTTACCTCTCAATTCCGCCGTCTTAGATGGCGGAAAGAACTTGGTGAGGAACTCCGAAGATAGATCCTCCCATGTGGCAAGCTTTCCAGCTGGAAGAGCTTGATACCAAGATAGAGCTTTGTCCTTCAAAGAGAAGAAGAACGGCTTGATCTTGTAGTTGTTGTTAGTAGCCCTTTTCGGCTACAATGTCTCCATAAGAATCTCAAAATTCTGTAGATGTTGGTGTGGAGATTCAACACTAGTTCCACCAAATTGACTTTGGCTAACCATGGTAATAACTTGCGGGCTAAAACTGAATTCATGGATGTCCTCAGCTCAGAAAATCACACCTAGACGGCGTGGTTGCTGAATTGGATCCATCCTTTGCCCGAGAGTTCGTGGTTCATTCCCTACATTAGCAACTTTCACATCTCCAACGGGAATGCGAGGAACAACCGGTGGTCTTGGGTTGTTACGAATGGGGTGAATCACCAGATCAATATTCTCGAGTGGTGGCATATCCTCATCCTCATCGTCGGATGATTCAACTGTATTGGACTTAATTGGTTTCTGGGCCTTCTTCTTCTTAGCATCATTCAACTCCAACTTCATGTCCAACATCATAGCTTTGAGTTCATCAATTTGGAATTGATGACTCGTTAACTCGTCCAAACGAGCTTTCTCACTCAACTTAAGTTGTAGTTGAGCTTCATCCAACTCAGGTTGGATGTTTCATTCAATGTTTTTGGCCATCTTTTTCTCCTTCAACTTTCTTCTTAACGTTCTCTCAAGTTCTGGATCGAAAGGAACTAGATATTAGGTAGATCTAGTCTTTCGCATATACCTAAAGAATCTGCAAAAAGCACTCACAAAAAGATATCAAATAACAAGAGCAAAAGCTCCCAAGCTCGACAACCGAAAACCGGAATTGGTCTTGACCAACTCCCCGGCAACAACTCCAAAAACTTGTTCGCCTCTAAACGTGCGTGCAAAAAAGTTTTAATTTATAAAACTATAATAAAAGCAAGAGAACCCACAGTGCACGGATCGGCGTAGATTAGCAAGTATTTCAGAGTATCGAACTCAGGGAATTGGTGAAACAAAATCAGTTTCAAGTAATCGAGCAATCAAAAGTATGGAAGCTTTGCAAATAATTGGGAAAACAACAATCCTAAAGATCCGGATATCAAATTGTGGCAATCGATTCCAGATATACTTTATATATAAGGACAGAGTTGAGAATTGCAAAGATATACTAAAGTAAGGTTGTGTACTGTGAAGTTCCAAAACCCTATATGTCTAACCAAAAGACTCTCTCTATAAAGGTTGTTGAGGCTGCAGTATAGAAAGGATCTAAAGGTAAGAATTGATCTCAAATACCCATGCCCAAACCCAAGGAATCAAAGATAAGCCAAAACGGTTAAGGTTGTGACACTCGAAACCGAAATAGAGGATGTTGAGTCTCACTACTACCTAGAAAAGGCAAGCCAAGGCTAGGTTAAAGCTAATCTTTAGTTTTGGATCAAAGCAAAAGCAAAGTTCGTAAACTAGGGGAAATCACAGCTAGATCTTGAGAATCACAACCGTGGAAACCAAGAACAGCCCGTGATTTAGGGTATCGACGAAGTTTCTCACACTCTCAAGGTCCAATCTATTTACGATCGATCTATCATCATCTAAGCCACAACTATCAACCCTTCACCTTAGAATTGCTAAAGGGTTTTTAGCCAACAATCATTGTCATGATATCAATAATCAAATTAAGAAGAATGAAAGATGAAAACCTTCGAAAACTCAAATAAAACTCAAAGTCAATCTCGAAATCCAAACACAAAGTACTATGTTTATGAATCTAGAAGAATAGGAATAGAAACACAAAGATCTAGAGAAGTCACAAAGAACGGGATGTCAATCCGTCCTTCAATGAAAACCCTAAGATATCTCCAAAAATACACAATCTTTGAAATACGTCCTTCACAAATCCTCAATCCTTAAGGTCGAAATGAAACCTTAAGGCCGTCTCCAAACTCTCCAATGGAACTCTAAGCAGCAGTTAAGTGAGGCTAAGCACGGATCCCAAAAACTCCTTTCTCAAGCCTTTTTATAGGGCGAGGTAGGGTTACGAGAAAGCCCAATGACGTGGCTGACGTGGCAAAATATGACACGTCACAGAATCACCAAAATCACGGCTGAGAACAACTT
Organism: Fagopyrum homotropicum; assembly: GCA_033239125.1. Lineage (NCBI taxonomy): Eukaryota > Viridiplantae > Streptophyta > Magnoliopsida > Caryophyllales > Polygonaceae > Fagopyrum > Fagopyrum homotropicum. Next base: position 807,030 of record BSWB01000016.1, read on the forward strand.
TCCACGACCGTAATTTAGAGCGTGTAACCAGATTACGGTGCCATATAATTTCCACGGCTTCGGTTTAGAGCGTGTAACTCTCTGGAGTGCTCCAAACTCACGTTCACGTTCATGTTGCTAGATCCACGGCCGTAATTTAGGGCGTGGACTTCAAATTCCTCTTCCACGGCCGTAAATCAGGGCGTGGTTCTTTAGATCCTTTGTTTTTGCCTTAGTTTCCTGACATCCTTCATCCATGCTCCTTCCTTAGCCTCTCCAATGCATCTTCTTGCCATCAAGTGTGATCAAACACTCCTTTCCTTCCACATTTTGCTCCAATCCAAGCTTTATTCACCTAAAAACAATACGAATCTAGTGTAGATCTCTATATCAACAAAGTGGGTGAACTAGCTCACAATTGCTTTAAACACATATCTAATAGCACTATAAAGAGGGAAAAACGACTAAAACAAGTGCCTAAAATATAGTCATATTTCATGCTAACAGGTACCCACGAGATACGTGATTGTCCCATTTGTTTGGGACTCGTGTGTTGCTTGTAGACTTCTTTGTCATGCCATTGGTGCATGAGGAAGTCATTTTGGGTATGGATTCGTTGCGTAGACATCGTGTTGTATTAGATTTTGGTAGGAGGATTGTGACAGTCTTTGCCGAGTTAGGCCAGATAGTGGTCTTCCGAGGTTGGGACCTTGGGAAGACGGGTTTTGTCATCAATGAGATGCGTGCAGCGAGATTGATCGTCCAGGGTTGTGAGGCCTTCTGGTGTTATGCCATGAAGGATGGGGAGAGTCCAGCATTGGAGGATATTTCAGTGGTTTGTGAGTTCATAGATGCATTTGCTGAGCCGTCTAGTTTTCCGCCTCAGAGGAATGTGGACTTTGGCATCGAGCTGGAGCCTGGTACGAGACTGATCTCGAAGGCCCCATATCGTAAGGAGCTTGTCGAGATGTTCGAGCTGAATAAGCAACTCGAGGAGTTGGTTGAGAAGGGCTTCATCAGCCCTAACATATCTCCGTAGGGAGCACATGTCCTCTTCGTGCGAAAGAAGGACGGATCGTTGAGATTGTGCATCGACTACAAAGAGCTGAACAAGGTGACCAACAAGAAAAAGTATCCATTGCCCCGTATTGACGATTTACGGGATCATCTTCAGGGAGTGACTGTGTTCTCCCGAATTGATATGCGCTCAAGGTATCACCATTTGAGGGTGAGAGAGCAGGACGTGCACAAGACGGCATTTCGAACCCAATATGAACATTACAAGTTTGTAGTGATGCCATTTGGGCTCACGAATGCCTCAACTGTTTTCATGGAGTTGATGAATAGCATCTTCATCGACTTTTTAGATCAGTTTGTAGTGGTGTTCATAGACAATATCCTGGTGTACTCTCGTAGCCGAGAGGTGCATTCAAGACACCTGAGGATTGTGATGCGAGTTTTGCAGGATAGAGAGTTGTACGCCAAGCTCTCTAAGTGCAAGTTCTAGATGCCAAAGGTAGCATTCTTGGGTCATATTGTCTCCGCCAATGGGATCAAGGTTGATCCGGAGAAGATCAAGTCTATAGCAGCATGGACGAAACCGACGAACGTCAAGGAAGTGCGTACCTTCCTTGGCCTAGCCGGCTATTACCGACGCTTTGTGGAGGGATTCTTTGTGATTGCCCGTCCACTTGCGAGTTTGCTGTGGAAGACTACCAGATTTGAATAGTTTTAGTGTGCCCTGAGTTTTGAGGAGTTGAAGAGGCATTTGACTTTTGCTCCTATCTTGGCACATCCAGGGGGTATAGAGGATTTTGTGTTTACAATGATGCATCCAAGCTAGGCTTGGGATGTGTGTTGATAGAGAGTGGCAGAGTGATTGCATATGCATCTAGACATTTGAAGATGTATGAGGAGAACTACCCGACTCATGATCTGGAGTTGGCAGTGGTAGTTCATGCTTTAGAGATCTAGAGATATTACATGCATGGTGCTACATGTCAGATCTTCACACGCCACAAGAGTCTGAAGTATATTTTTACGCAACGGGAGTTGAATAACCGCCAGCGTAGGTGGCTTGAGTTGATCAAGGACTTTGATCTTGAGATACTGTATCATACAGCAAAGTCAAACGTTGTCGCCGACGCCCTGAGTAGGAAGACTCCTCGAGAGAAGACAATTGCGAGACTGACAGTTCAACCTCAGTTATAGAGAGATCTAGCGTGGCTAGAGTTCGACATCCAGTTCTTTAAGAGCCTTAGGAGCCTTGCTGAGCCCTAGCTGACATTGGCAGCCGCCCCTGCGGACCCTGTTAGCCGCCCCTGTGCCCCAGGATGGCCGCCCCTACGCCTTGCCTGATCCGCCCCTGCAAGTTTGTGCGGCTGCAGACACCTTTGTTGACCTCTTGACTTTTCTTTTGGTTAGCTTCCTTTATAAGCTTTCCATTCCTTCAGATGAGGGGTTTCTCATCTCATTACAGCTTTTTCACCCTCCTTACACTCTTCTTCTTCCTTCTCTTCTCTTCTTTGATCTTTTTGATCTTGTGAGAAAGCTTTTGAGAGTTTGCTTGTGGTTTTGGCCTTGGATGATCATCAGGATGATGCTGAGAGTTGTTGTAGTTGTGTTGAGGTTGTGGAAGTGTTGATTGCTCCTAGTTGTTGTTTAGGGTTGTTGTTGTAAGTTCTCCACCTCCATCAGCTAGGAGTAACGTAATTGAAATAAGTTGAATTAGTAATAGAAAAACGTAATTGAAAGATAATAAATGAATGTGTGTGCCATTGCATGTATGAGATGGTGATATGTGATTGTGCTATTACCTTCATACTTATTCAATTCTGTAGCTAACGGTGTATACCGTGTTGTAGATGATCTGCACGTTAGGAAGATTGCAAAGTGAGCCAGATGGGGTGACCAGCGAAGGACTTTTGTACATTAGGACTGCATGGGATATGGGATCTTTTGTATCCGATGTTTATGGATTTTGTTTTGTACTCGACTTTGTTTTTATAAACCCTTTTGATGTATCTTATACAGTTTTATGTGTTTTTAATCTATATGTGTCTTGTTGTAAGATCGAGTGAACTTGTTTATAGGTTAGGGCCAGGATCCATTGTGAGATCCTTGCCCAATGTGACACTCCGAGTCCCACGGATTCGGGGTGTTACAGAGTTTGTATCAGAACCTTTGGTTGTCAACAATGGCACTTGCTATCTGCAATAAAGGTAGAGTGGATAAATAAACAGAACCCCAAAGGGGTCTGACTTTTGAAAAGGTTTTAGTTTTAAAGCGAGTACAAATGTTTTGGGATAGTGTGTACAGAAGTCGTCACCCTTTTGAGGATCTCCATAGTATATATATATATATATATATATATATATATATATATATATCCTATGTGTTGGTGTGTATGCATGTACTATTAGGTATTATATATATATATAGATATTGCCTATATAGAGCCTTATACGTTAGGTGTGCATACCCCGCAGATGGCTCGGACTAGAGCTACTGCTGCAGTAGGCCGTGGTAGAGGTAGACCACCTCTTCCTCTAGGAGGGATAGGATAGGGACCAACTCCCGCTGCTGATCCACAAGTGGTGGAGGAGGCTTCTGAGGAGGTTGCTCAGAGCGTCGTTCCAGCAACGAGGAGTGGTGGGTCCAAGAGACTGCAGACCCATCGAGCCCAGTCTGAGGACTCAGATTGTGTCTCCATGGGAGGACCAGAGTTCAGAGAGTACCTCAGGCATTTTGAGGAGGCCATTAGAGCAGGCAGGCGAGCCCAGATCTACCAGGGCATGAGGAATCATCTGAGAGATCCCATGGAGCTACTCAGGTGCCACATATGCCGGCACGTGCTGCTGAGGTTGCTCGAGCTATAGAGGAGACCAAAAGGCCTCGACCAGATACCTGGTTGAAGGCATTTCATCGGCAGGGAGTACCACCCGTTTCGGGAGAGATTGGTTTGCAGACCGAGGTATGGATTGGACACGTAGACTCAGCTTTAGAGTCTATAAGGTGTCATGAGGATAGACGGATAGAGCTAGTTCAGTCTCTATTCCGTGACCTGGCACACCAACGGTGGAGGAAAGTTTGAGCACGAGTTATGAGCTATGATCAGATGAGGACCTTGTTGAGGGAGCAGTTCTGCCATGCCTCACTAAGGAGGGAGAAGCTGCAGGACTTCGTGGAGGCGGGTTTTGAGGACGTACCCATTACAGATACTAATCGCCGCTTCCAAAGTGAGTTATCATTGCTGGGCCCAGCTGAACCATCTAAGGACCAGCATGTGTATCTGTTCTCCAGCCGTCTGAGGGAGAGCACACGTTCGTACATGGAAGGATTCCACTGTGATTCATTGACAGATTACCAAGATCGGGCCTCTGCCTATGAGAGAGAGAGAGCTAGTCAAAGGAGGACTTCTCAAGTAGGACGGTCTGAGAAGAGACGGCGCACAGGACAGACTGGTGCAGGAGCATCTGGATACAAGCGAGGCCAGTCTCAAGGCCGCCCGAGTGGTCCAGTATCTGCATAGACGACTGAGAGAGGCCGGCAGTGTTACAACTGTGGGGCCTATGGACATATGAGGGTTGAGTGCCCGAGAGCACCACTGACTTGCTTCTCGTGTGGGAAGCCAGGATATAGAGCTATGTTTTGCCATCAGGGCAAGGCGTTATCATAGTAGGGTTCTTCCCCTGTAGGTGCAATAGGAGGTGGACAGAGACCGCCTCAGCATCAGACATAAGGACATCAGAGAGTCCCATACACACCTTCTGCTCAAGGATCAGCTCCAGGACCGAGTAGAGGTAGAGGTAGAGATGCTGGTACTAGTGATGCCCGAGGAGCTCGAGGCCGAATTTTTGAGCTGAGGAGTGATGTGGAGCCGCCAGCACCAGTTGCTACAAGTACCATTTTGTTACATGGTTTACCTGTTAGAGTTTTATTTGATATGGGTGCTACGCATTCCTTTATTTTTGCTGCATGTGTTGAGCGTTTGATTTTACCTACCATAGAGGAGACCCCCTTTACTATAGGTTACCTGATGGTAGTCGGGTCCGAGGTACCCGTGAGATACGTAGTTGTCCCCTTCGCTTAGGGACGCGTGTGTTGCTTGTTGACTTCTTAGTCACGCCTTTGATGCATGAAGAAGTCATATTAGGTATGGATTGGATGCGTAGACACCGTGCGGTGTTAGATATGGGTAATAGAACTGTTACAGTCTCTACCGACATAGGTCCGATAGAGGTCTTCCGGGGTTCGGACCTTGGGAAGACGGGATATGTTATTAGTGTCTTACGAGCAGCTAGACTGATTGCAAAAGGATGTGATGCCTTCTGGTGTTATGCCATGAAGGAAGGAGATAGCCCAGCTTTAGAGGACATACCAGTGGTTTGTGAGTTTACAGATGTGTTTGCAGAGCCGTCTAGTTTACCACCTCAGAGGAGCTTAGATTTTGGCATCGATTTGGGGCCTATCATTAGACCCATCTTGAAGGCCCCATATCGTATGGCACCTATTGAGATGTTGGAGCTGAAGAAGAAACTCGAGGAGTTGGCTAAGAAGGGCTTCATACGCCCTAGCGTTTCACCATGGGGTGCACCTGTCCTCTTCGTGCGGAAGAAGGACAGATTGTTGAGATTGTGTATAGACTACAGAGAGCTGAACAAGGTGACCATCAAGAACAGATATTCATTGCCTCATATTGATGATCTACTTGATCAACTTCAGGAAGCGATAGTCATCTCCCGGATTGACTTACGTTCAGGATATCACCAGTTGAGGGAGAGAGAGCAGGACGTGCACATGACGGCATTTCATACACGTTATGGACACTACGAGTTTGTAGTGATGCCATATGGGCTGACGAATGCCCCAGCAGTTTTCATGGAGTTGATTAACAATATCTTCATCGACTTCCTGGATCAATTTGTGGTGGTCTTCATTGATGACATTTTGGTATACTCTCGTAGTAGAGAGGAGCATGCCGGTAATCTGAGAACGGTTTTGCAGATTCTGAGGGATAGAGAGTTGTATGCCAAGCTCTCTAAGTGCGAGTTCTTAATTTCCGAGGTTGCTTTCCTTGGACATATTGTCTCCACCGACGGGATTATGGTTGACCCGGCCAAGATTGAGTCTGTTGCTGCATGGATGATACCGACAAACGTCAAGGAAGTGCGTACCTTTCTTGGGCTAGCCGGTTATTACAGACGCTTTGTGGAGGGATTTTATGTGATTTCCTGTCCACTGACGAGTCTTCTAAGGAAGAATACCAGATTTGTATGGGCTGACCAGTGCGCTCAGAGTTTTGAGGAGTTGAAGAGGCATTTGACTTCTGCTCCTGTCTTGGCATAGCCAAAGGGTTCTGATGACTTTGTGGTCTACAGTGACGCATCCAAGCTAGGCTTGGGATGTGTGTTGATGCAGAAAGGTAGAGTGATTGCATATGCGTCTCGACAGTTGAAGACGTATGAGGAGAACTACTCGACTCACGATCTGGAGTTGGTAGCGGTAGTTCAAGCTTTGGATTGGGGACAAGTGTGGACAGATCATGTCCCACTAGTTGAATTCTCATCCAATAACAGCTGGCATGCATCGATTGGGATGGCCCCATATGAGGCACTGTATGGGCGTAGATGCCATACACCGTTATGATGGGATGAACCTAGCAGTATCAGTGGTATAGCGCCAAAGCAGGTTCATGATGATATGGCTCGAGTAGCGCTGATCAGAGAGAGGATGTTGGTTGCACAGAGTCGCCAGAAGTCGTATACAGACAGGAGGCGTGGACCTCTAGAGTTCAGGGTAGGAGCTCATGTCTTGTTGAGGGTATCTCTGGCGCGAGGCATCATACGTTTTGGCGTAAAGGGGAAGTTGAGTCCCCGATATGTCGGTCCTTTTAAGATATTGGACAAAGTCGGCAGGGCAACATACAGATTAGCTTTGTCTCCGAGGTTAGAGGGTGTTCATCCTGTATTTCACGTGTCTTAGTTGAGGGAGTATATACCAGATCTGAGACACATTGTGAGTTATGGTGATTTGGTGGTTGAGCCGGACCACACTTTTGTTAAGCATCCGATTGCAGTCCTAGAGCGAGGTATAAGACGCCTGCGTTCGAAGGACATTCCCATGTTGAGAATACAGTGGTCGAGATGAGAACCTGATGAGACTATATGGGAGACTGAGGATAGTATCCAGAGGAACTATCTCGAGTTTTATTCCGAGATACATTCACTTGTAGGATCGACGAGTGGATCTTAGTGCTATCTTGGTGAGTGTTGTGATTATGTGCTTATGTGCTTTGATGTGTTTATTTTCGTGCTAGTTATGATGTGATATATGATCTTATTAGATCTTGATGTACTAGCGTGATTTATGATTATAGGTAGAGATGGTTCTTTCCTCCATGCTATTTGGATGCTATTAGGATTTAGCTTGAGATGGTTATTCCTCCACGCTATTTTTTATGGACATAGTTTCACTGGAGATGTTTGTCCTCCATGCCTTGTGTATGAGTATGATCTGGCTAGAGATGTGTTTCCTCTACGCCCTGTGATGTTAGTATGACAAGAGATGTTCCTTATGATGTGTTTATAGTCTGCTAGAGATGATTTTTCCTCTACGCCTTGGATAGTATAATGATGTTGTTGCTGGAGTGGAGACGTGATACCTCCGATAGAGAGAGTTATACCCCGGGATATGGGTCCGAGAGGATTTGGGATTTTGCATGTTTCGGGACGAAACTTGTTTTTAGGGGGGTGAGATGTAAGAGCCTTAGTCTTTTAGAGATCCCGCGCCTGCGCCTCAGCTGAGACGCATGTGTTGAGTCCTGCCTGAGCCGCCCCAGTGCCCTGATGGGCCGCCCCTACCCCTCCTAGGTCCGCCCGTGCAGATTCTGGTGGGTTGCATCCGTCTTTGTCGACCTTGACTCATGTTTTTGGTTGGCTTCCTTTATAAGCCATCCATTTGCTTCTTGTTGAGGGTTTTCTCATCTTCTTCCAGCTCTATCTTCTCTCCTCACGTTCTTCTTCTCTCCTTCTCCACCTTTGGATCTTCTTCTTGATTTCTCCTTGTTTTGAAGAGAGTTTGAGTTCTTGGTTGATGATATTGATGGATGTTGTTGTGTTGTTGAGAGAGCCAACCATGGTTGTGGTGTTAAGGCACAGATTGGTAAGCTCTTCATCTTCCTCTTCTTTCTTTCTTCCTTTCTTCTTTTCTTCCTTCTTAGCTTAGGTTTCCACAAGTTTGATCTTGTGATGAGCTTCCTAGGCATGTGTTGATGTCTATATGTATGTATATGTATGTGTGGGGCTGCTGGATGATGAAGTGAAAAAAGGCGAGAAAAGAATCAAAGAGAAGACGAAGACATGCTCTATGTACACCAGCCGCTCATGCGCCGGTGTGTCGCCGCCCCTGCGCCGGTTGTTACCGACCTATATTTTATTGATATCCCCCTTGCAATTGTAGTGCGCCGATACTACTCCAGCTAGCTATAGCACCCACAGAAGAGGATGATGTGTGACAGCATGATTATGTGTTTATGATTTCATGACTTGTGCTTGTGCTTATGCATTACCTTATATATGAATGGTTAGTTAACGGTTTTATATTGTGTTGTAGATGCTTTGTAGGATAGGAGGACTGTAGAATGATCCGGCAGGGTGACTAGCCGAGGACTTCTATACATAGGTGTTGCATGGGATTTTGAGGATGTTTGTATATGTTAGATATGTTGTTGTTGTTTTACACTCTGCTATGATTTTGTATACTCTTTTGTTTTATAGTTGAATCGTTTTATGTATTTGTTTTTATATCTGTTGGTGTCTTGTTTTAAGGTCCAGTGAACTTGTTGTCAGGCTAGGGTCAGGATCCACCGTGAGATCCTAGCCCATGTGACACCCCGAGTCCCGCGGATTTGTGGTGTTATAGTTGCATTCCTATATTGGATGTATGCATGAGTGGTGATTGTTGTATGCTTTATAGCTTACGATGTTGATTATTACCGACGTATGATTAGCCCCCTTGTAGTGGGTAGTGATAACCTTTCCTTTTCATCCTGAGGGAGACTAGGAGGTTCTTTGTGGTCATGCCATACTTGGTATATGGACCGGATATGTCACCTCCCCATTTCATATGGCCTACGGGGGCGTGTGCCGGATGCCACTCTAGGATGGCTATCTTACCAAGAGGCAACAATGATATACTTCTCCTGTTACATTTATATATATATGGTATGAGTGTATAAAGTTATAAAGATAATTAAACGGTAAATGTGTGATAACATGTTTGGTGTTTACAGTATTCTGATCTGTGTTTGTGCTTATGCATTATCCTATATATGGGTTGTTAGCTAACGTTTTACTACCGTGTTGTAGATCCTTTGTAAGTTAGGAGGACTGCAGAGTGATCTAGAGGAGTGATCAGGCAAGGACTTCCGTACATATAGGATGTTGAGTTTTTGGGTTATGTTGTATATGTTATGAATGTTTTATAGTCGGTTGTGGGGTTTTGTGTATATTGTAATACTTGATCTTTATGTTTTATAAAGGTTGTTTATTTATTTGTGTCTTTTTGTAAGATTCAGTGAACTTGTTGTCAAGCTAGGTTAGGACCCATAGTGAGGCCCTAACCCAGTAGCACTCTGAGTCTTTCGGATTTGGGGTGCTACAGGTTGGACGAGCAGACAGAGGATCTATGCCTTCTCGTCTACGGTCTACTACTTTTGGCATTCTAGGAATGCCCTGGTCTTCAATGGCAATAAGATTCCTATTGACATTCTAGTTTGACTTATCAAATCTCATGTCTTTTGGCTTCTTCATGAGATGGTCCCCTCCAGGGTTACAGTTTGATACCTTTCCCGAGTTAGACCTCTACCCTATTGATGGACATGCCAAAGGTCGGGGATGTCTTATCCCGATGTTGCTAGCCACTCTTGGCTAACTTGGTTCCTATCTGTTGATGCCTTTGCCGAAGATGGATGGGCCTTTTGAGTTTGATCTAACGGGTTTTGATTGTGTGAGGATTATAAACCATTTTATTCCGGGTATCTGGTTATGCTCGGGGACTTGCATGTCCACCTCGAGACCTTCGTTGTTCAGATCACACTGTTTTGCGCCTTAGACTTCATGTTTTGACACCTTGTACTTATTCTATGATACTTGTATTCATAAACTCTATTGGGTTTACAAGTACTCTTATTTTTATATGAATTAACCTTTAGCCGCAAGGAAGAAAGAAGCAAGAAAACAAGGAAGGAAAGAAACAAGAGAAACATGAAGCCCTGGAAGAGGACCCTCGAGTTTAGAAAAACTCGAGGTAAGAAGACATGAGAACCCAAGCTAGGAACAATCCAAGTTGCAAGAGTTCTCTTAGGTCGAGTTCACTAAAAAACTATAGCAAAGAAGCACTAAAACTCAACCTAAGTTGAAGGGAAAACCCGGGGCAAGAACACCTCCCATGAAGAAATTATACTTACCTCGGGTGGAAGAGGCACCTTGACCTAAGAAACACATAAACTCGGCCAAAGACGCATCAAAACTCGAGATACCTGTAACTCTCCTATGACGGTGGAAAAAATTGACGTTGAGACGCAGAAACCCGACTGAAGGCAGCCTGAAACTCGACCTTCTACCCGGTGTGGACCACTCTTTACAACTGACTCACAATTGATTTGTGAGTTGTTAGGAAGATTCTAGAATTGGGATCACGAATTTTATCGTATAAATAGAGGGCATGGCTGTTTGTAATTCAAATAATCCAAGGCACAACACAATTCTCTAATAATTCTCTCTTTTTAAGAAACATTTGGCGAAATATCAAGGAAGTTTGAAGTTGTTCTTGAAGTTCTTCTCAATTCTCTTTTGTAGATCCATTTTCAATATTGTTTTAGCCATAACTTTAGATTGGTAAATCCGTTTTAGGCCATTCTTCTTCCTACATTTCTTACATATAATTTAGTTTGTCACTATGGTATTCATTTGAGTAGTTTGTGTTATTGAATATTCGGCCATGAGTGAATAGTGACCTTGATAGGATTTGTTGTGAAAACTCCAAATCCTTTTAGGATTTTCTTGATCTTTGTTTTTTTTATAGAAATATAGTGAATCAAGTGCATGAATGGTACCATATACGAGTTTCTGATTTTATTTATATGATCGTCCATGTTTGATCTTATTTTGAATGTCAGAAGCTAAAGTAGACATAACCTAGAATGTTGCCATAACACATTGTATACTTTCAAGTATGAATGAATGTTTGGATGAATTTATCATCTTAGATGATACCTATAAGTAATTCGGGATTGATTATTCAATGTCTGTTGCCTATAATGCTTGAATGATCCTAGCTAGGGCCGAAAGGATGGCTAAGCACGTTTGTCTTGTGAATGTTCGACTTTGGCTATGTCGAATTATATAGGCAAATAGCAAACACCATGTGATGCTTTCATAGTTCAATATATTCATAAGTAGAAGAGAAGCTTATCAACTAATGAGTAAATAACAAACATCATGTGATACTTATTGGTTGAAACAAGCCATGTGTCTTGACAAAGGATACCTACATCATGCTACATTAGTATTTTGTGACTTAAACTCTCATATTTCATCAAGCACAACATGATCATATATGTCACTAGCTATGGTTTGGAGGGATATCCCAAACTTATAGTTTTTTTCTCCATTGATATTTGCTAGTTGATACTTGATACATGTTAACCAAAACCCAAGCATCTTGATCGCTTGATCACCCCTTTTTTCCATTTTCTTGTACACACTGCTGCTTTACTATTTGAGTTTGAGACAAAGTCGAGAAATACATAGTCTCTTGAGATCTCGACCTTGATGTTATATCATGTACTTACATTGATACTACTATATACTTGCGGTAATATGTGGCTAGAGCATAGTCTATCTAGCTCACATCAAAATGGGACGAGCACGCATTGGGATGACAAAGAATAGTAGAGATTAAATGTTGTAGAGAAAGAGAAAGAAGGCAAGGGACTCGTTCTAGAAGGATGAATCGTGGTAGAGAAGGAGAATGAAGAGATTATGTAGGGGAGTTGTGTACAATCTCATATGTAGATCTTCTTCTTTTGGGGGATTTTTTTTGTTTTTAATATCAAACGCAAATCATTATCCCCTTTTTTTGTAAAATCCAGTGTGCGACCGCACTTAAAAATAAAACCAAATAAGAGGACATTGATACGGGTTTAGTTAAATAATCAAGATGCGACTTTATAGTCGAATACGAGTTAAAATAACTAGTGTGATCTCTTGTGGTATAAATTAACATTTTTGTACTAGTGTCTTGAGCGTTTATCTCGTTGATCATTCGAAGATCGATGTATCATGTGGGCTTTGCCTTTAGTGCTCCGAGCTCAGTATGACCCTTCTATAATTGGTCATAATGAAAATTTGCTAATTGTGCACCATCTGGGGTCCTACATGGAAACAAATCTGCACAAAAGTAAATAGAAAGAATAAATGTAGTGCAAATAGTTTACGGGAGAATGGCAAAGCGAAACATTTTGCCATAATTTTCTCGTAAACTCAATAACGACAGAAGTTGATCCAGAGCATTTTAATCAATCTAATGTGTGTATGAATCACAATTAAACATAAATGGACGCACCTAGCACGCAAACACTAAATCCTAACATTCTAGTTCTCACAAAGGCAATTCTAGGGCTACAAAATCAAAAAACGCTCCAACGATTTTAACAACAGAAAGTAATGTTCAACGACCATACAATGGATCTTATAGTGATAATCATCAACAAATATACGAAGATCAATCACCAAAAACCGAAAAATTTCATCAAAATCCCGATTTGGGCACAAATATCTCAATCACCAAAAATCTACAAAACGAACCCAATGCATGGAATCGGATAAAAATACGTAGAATAAGGGTCGATTTCACTGACCAAAGGAAACTTCTTATTCCTTTCACTGAGGACGGTGGTGGTAATTTTTCGATGAGTTCCACTTTAGCTTTATCTACTTCAATTCCTTGTTGTGAAACTAGATATCCAAGCACAATTCCTTCGTTTACCATTGGCATTTCTCTCAAATGAGAACAAGATTTCACTCAACGCATCGCTCAAGTAATTTGGTGAGATTATCCAAGCACTCATCGAAGGAGCCTCTATAGACGAGTCATCCATAAAGACCTCTCTAATTTTGTTGACCATATCTGATAAGATTGCCATCATGGACATTTGGAAGGTAGCAAAGGTGTTGCACAAAGCGAAGGGAATCCTCCTGTAAGCGAACGTTCCATATGGACATGTGAAGATAGTCTTATCCTAATCGTACGGGTGGATAGGGATTTGAAAAAAACATAATAACCGTCAAGCCAACAAAATTGAAAATATTTGGCGAACCTTTCTAGCATCTAGTCAATGAATGGTAGTGAAATTGGTTTTTCCGCAAGACTTTATTCAAGCGTTGATTATCAACACATATCCTCCATCCCATGATCGTTATTTGTGGGATCAACTCATCCTTGTCATTATATACAACTGTCATTCCTCCCTTCTTTGGCACGATATGCACTGGGCTAACCCACTGACTATCGGATATGGGGTATATTATCCAATGTCTAGCAGTTTTAGGATCTCTTTTTTAACTACCTGTTTAATAGGTGGGTTAAGTCTTCGTGTGCTTCTCTAGAGGATCATCAATGGAATATCCTAATGCTTTTTGGAGGGAAGTTTGTATTTTAAGGAGATATGAAGTCTCGGTTTCAGATAATGAAGAACTAAAAATTACCAAAAAAGTTGATTCGGGACCGAGAAATTCATACCTAGAGGTTTGTAGGGAGTGACTTGAGTTTGAGTTTTGGTGAGGAAGAAGGAATACTTGGTGATTCTTTGATATTTATGACCTTGCAATATTCACCATATTGTTTCTAGGAGGAGACGGCCAAAGAAGTAGGTGAAACGGCTGCCAAACAGCTAGGTTGGCCATAGACCAAGTTGTTTGGGGTCGTTTGATGATCGTGGAGCAGTTGTTTGAAGTTACAACTTTTTGTAGAAGTTCTATGATCTAATTCTGTAATTAATTAAACGGCTGTGCAATGGCCGTCTAGATGGTCGTAGGGTGACATATAGAGGCCATTTGGGCATGTTTTGTGATGGAATTCGCAACATCTACTATCAACGAATCTCGGTATGTGTACAGACTCAAAGGTTATTGTGGTGTCCTTCTTGGATTTCCTGAGAGAGTGTATAGCAGGTGGTAACAAAGTATCAGCTTTTGGATCTTACGCATCTTTAGACAAACAAGCGTTTAGAGGATCGTGAAATATTATAGTATGCATACATTCTTGCATAACAATGTCTACATTATCGGTGAAATTCATATCATACTCAATTAATGGTTGTTTAATAACTGCTGAGAGGTTATACTCCATTGTCCGATCTTCTAGACGGAATATTATGATCCCGTCTCAAACATTGATAAAATCACTTGTAGTAGCTAAGAAAGGTCTACCGGGGATAACAAGGACCGCAACAACACTAATATCAATTACAACAAAATCAAGAGGAATACCAAACCCATTAAGTCTCACATGAAAATCCTTAATCATTCCTACATGTCTAATTGTAGCTCTATTTGCCATGACAAGAGTGAATTTTACGGGTTGAATATCCTTAATATTCAGTTTGTTGCACAAATCCAAAGAAATTATACTTACACTTGCTCCGAGATCGCATATACAATTTTGAGGTTGTCCTTCGATATCTAGGGGACGTAGAAACTTCCATGATCTTCTCTTACGGTTGGCATCTTATCCATGAGTAAAGCACTACACTCCTTGGTGAGGGGTACGGTATTGCTCCTCTCCTTTTGACAAGATTTTTGTTGGACAAAATGTCCTTCATGAACTTGGTATATGTCTGCAACTACTTAAATGCATTTGTAAGGGGAATGTTCACATAGAGTTTATTTATTAATTCAAGAAAACTTTCAAACAGTTCATCTAGGATGGATTTGTTCCTCCTTTGTGGAAAAGGATAGGAGGTTTTTAAGGTGGAGGAAGAACATAGGGTGGTTCATTTTCATCTTGCTCCTCTTAGGGTAACTATTCAATTGGATTAGGGATAGGAGCAACGACCAATGGTTCTTCGGTCATCTTCCTAAGTGACTGCATCAACTTCTTAGTTTGACTTGAGTATTTGTCTCAGTTAATGCCTTTACCTTCATCTGAAGGGTTTCCACCATTACCTTCATGGGAGTCTTGGTAGTTGGAGGTGTATCTTTATGGTGGGGCATTGAGGATCTTTGGGTCCTTTGCACAATTGATACAAGCTAATTAGTGTAGTTGCAGCAAGGTTGAGATTGTCGGGATTACCTCTTTCTTCGCATGCAATTATCTTCTTAATTTTCCTTCGCGAAAGGTACTTTCCCACATAATAAGCTGCCTCTTCTAAGTAGTTACAAGCTTTATCGATGGGCAACATAGGAAATGTGTGACGATTACCAAAGTCCACCATGTCTTTAGTGCTATCAAAAAAGTCATTATAGAAGAATTCTAATAATGTGTAACACCCCAAATTCTCAAAACTCGGGGAGCTACTGGCCAGGACTTCACAATGGGTCATGACCTTAATTTGGCAACAATTTAACTAGGATCTTGCCACAAGGCACAAATGTATTTAAAACCTTTTTGAAAACATCAAAGAGTATTTACATGAATGAACAACACATGACAGCCTTATAGATAATAAATGTATTAATATCATGCATGTTGAACGGAAGACTCCCCCGTCCCCATGTAATAAGTACGTGGACTCGGCTGACCATCCGTCCCGGATCTCTCTACAACTGTCTATCTGTACAAAATCTACAGCACGGATAAACCGTTAGCTAACAATCTAAATATAAGTAGAATAAAGATAGCACAAGAGCAACCAAGGTAACATAAACACCCATCATGCTAGCACACAATCCGGTTATTATCTGATAGCTTAGGCGATTCACTTTATTTTGGTTTAAAGTTGTGACACGAGAAATCTTAAGATTTCTTGCCTCCGTTCCTTATCCAACTGGTGTGGGTCTAGCACACCTCCGCTGGTAGCGTCACCACAAACCAAGTCTGGACTAGTTCCTAAAGAAACCCCCAGCGCACTCGGCCTAACTGGGCAGAATGCCATCGCCCGTTACTCTTAGGCCAATTATACAAGTCGATCAATAATTAATAATAAATACACTTATAAACACATAGTACAAACACCACTATCATTATTCACACTAATATCTGAAAGCTAGCTAAGTAAGCCCAAAGGACTTACCTGAACCAATCTCGACTCTCAAATCTCAACCAGGTCAACAACCGTAGATTACTCAATTTCTTGTCATAAGAGGCAAGTGGATCAAAACATTTCCCATACACTTATAAGTCTATGACTTCTAAGATGTAGTATTCTAACAGAAGAGAACTTACTAAAATACCCTCCTAGGGTAGAATGGCCATTTTACCCTTGGTTCCGAAACATCCAAAAATTCCCTAAAATATGTCTATCCTCTTCTTTGGGACATAGTTTCATATTCTAACTTTTAAGAATGAGTTTAGATAGAAATTAGAAGAAACACACATTCTCCTCACTTCTCAAAAAGGTCACTAGGATCCAACTTTAGCCTATGATGCGAGCCGCAAATAAAAATATAAAAATTCTAACAAAAATCTCAAAGTCTTCTATGCTATGCGCTCTATCCATGGAAGCAAGAATTTCCCCCAAAATACCTAATAACCACTTCTACACAAATTCCCACAGTCGGTTCCAAAACCAGAAATTCAAACATAGCCAAAAAGTGAGTATTTCTTAACTACTCAACCAGTCAACTTTGGATCTTCATACATCTACATCTAACTGTTGAATCAACCTCAATTTTTGATACATCACCCTATGCATGACACTCTATAACATACTAAAAACTGAACGGTAGATTATATTACCAGCACAACACAAAATATTTCCAGCACTTAGAAAATTTCAGCAACATCCAAAAACTGCTTACAGCCTCGACTTTGAAAAATCATAACTCTTAAACCTCTTGATGAAATCATCTCAAATTTTGATACATAATACTTATGTAATCCTAACTATGACATATCCGAAATCCAAGTCTAACAGAGATCAAAAACCTATTCAAAACTATCCCACAAAACTGCATCACACGCAGTTTTTCTCAACACTCAGCACACTTATAAAACTGCATGAGGAACCAACTTTGGGACACCATAACTCTCAAACTGTTACTCGGATTCCTCTCAAATTTTTGAATAATCTATTATGCAATACCATCTATTACATAACCGAAAACCAGAAACAAAGGAGGGGTCTAGCTTACCTAAATATGGACTCGAAAATGACTGCTTGTCACTTCATGAAAACTCGAAAACGCCTCATCTTTTCAAGCCATCTTCCGAGGTTGTTAGTAGGGCTTGGAGACACAACGGGTGTTCTCATTAGCATATATATATTAAGGGTAAAGCCAAGAGAAGGACCAAGAAAGGACGGGTATGGATCTTACTCGATTTCATGTCCCGAAGGGAAAAAAGAGCCGCATCGGTTGCTGTCATTGGAATATAAGATAACGGTAGGGAGGAGGCTCGACAGTGGCTCAGGAGGCGCCCCTGCGGCCTACTCCAGGCGAACCAACGGCCAAGGGAACCGCCGCACCCACTAGTTGTGTGCGCCGTACCCACTAGACGTGTGCGCCGCCCCCTGCGGTTAGGCTTCAAGCACGACTGCTGCTCGACTCCATTCTCCATCGTTTGTCTACTATCTCCAGGCGTGCAGAAAGTGAGCCGAGATCCAATCCATTGTAGGCGGTTGATTTTGCGTGCCCTCGTGTAGAAGAGATCCACTAGCTGCTTGCTGTAAGGTCGACGAGGAGATCCACCGGTTGCCTGCTATAAGGTCGACGAGGCATCCGTGGCGTCCACTGTTCATGTAGATGAGATCCACCGGCTGAGCCTACTGAGAGATCGAAGCCCGCTAGGTTATCTTATAGAAGAGAAGAGTGAGATAGAGGTGTGATCTGCTTCACGTACGAACCGTCTGAGGAGCAGTCAGGGAACGTGAAAAGTGAAGTTAGGTTTCTAGGGTTTGATACGTGGAAGGGGTGAAGGAACCTCTTAACGGGTCCGGATGGCAAGGTTGAAGGCCCACATGGTTTAACTTAAAGGATATAACTCTATTGATGGATAATAAGAAATTGATCGGTTCCGCGTATTTTATGTGAGTCGAGCCTCACATAATATAATAAAAATTATCAAAGAGCTCAGTGCCGCATAAAATGACGAAAAATTCCAAACCGTTTGAGTTCCGGTTTGTCTCGAAAATAACAAGAAATAAAATTTCCGGATGTTACATAATGCATCTTTTGAGTTGCCATGATATGGATAGATATTTATCAACCTTGCACAATTGACACATGTTGTTGGTTTTTTGTTTAACCAGTTGCGATCCTTGCCATCTAGAGAGAATACAAATGCTCGGATCCTTATGCCATCCGTAGATACATTACGGAATATGATGGTGTTCGTAATGTTTTCAAAAAGTCTCAAGTGTTAATGAGGACCTTCGTTTGCTTTGCCGCTCAAGGTGTTTTGTTGAATCAGTATTATTATAGAAGCATTCACGGCAAATCTACAATATCACCGTATGGACATATCCAAGCTCTTGTAGCGGTGGATTGTTTAGGATCCAACCTTGCCTCCAAAGTGCGTGGCGGATTTCCATCGTCCATCTTTTGTCTTTAAGGATTCTAAGTTGTGGAACAAACACAATAAGGAAACCGTACCCAAAGTTAGAATAAAACTTAGGATATAAGTTTATTGGAAGCAACCAAACTATCTAAAGTCCCCGAAAACGGCGCTAAAAACTTGATTGTAGAAGTTTTACTGAAATATAAACAACCTTCCCCGCAAGGATACGAGATCAGATGTAGTATAATCAGGTATCGAATTCTCAAGGATCACACTTTTATTGGTTGGAACAAATATATATATATATATACACACACTAAGCTAATTAAGGGAAAGGAAATAGAGGCAAACAAGTTTGTTGTATCAAAGGACAACAAGCATAGGACAATTGGTAACAAAGTGTGAGGTGATATGATATGGACGAATGATCTAAGGAAATGTGTATCCCCGCTATGATACATCAAATTGTAACCCCGTATTTGAATGACATGAACTTCAATCAACAATTATGTAGGTAACAATCTAAAATATCCTTCGACATAAACAAAGAAATACCGTGCTTTTTAACTTTTGTAGGTCACAATCCAACAGTTCAACGAGTATAGGAAGCCCATGAAGAATTTTGATATCCAAAAATGACCAAGAAAAAGCTTCACTTGTGGCTCTTTCATTTAAAAAGGTACGAAGACCAGAACTTCCTAGGACGATTAGAAATCCCCGGAGCTTTAATTAAACGCTACTCTCAAAACCAAGTTATTTTCAATAAATTGAATTAAACAAACTTTTATTTTGTTCGTTCAATTGTTTTATCTAAACCAATTAAAAATACCACTTCTTTCTAAGTTAATTAAAAGGTTGAATGAAGCACTTTGAAAGGAAACATAAAATATCTTAATATCAATTCAGCAATTCACATAAATAGTCATCATCCATTCATCATAGGGTTTAACAAGACCTTAGTTTGAAGGAGATTTAGCCATACATAAACCAGGGAGAGAAATCAGATGAAAAGAATAATATTTGCATATGATAAAACTCAAAGCATAAGAATAACAAAACAAGTCTAATACAAACGTAAAAACCTTGAAAACGTATCTAGAAGTATTTGAGAGGTGTAGTAGGTGATGATATGAGGATGTCTAAACTTATCGGTCTAAGGGGTATATATAGGATAAAGCTCGGCCTAAACTGATACAAAAAAGCCTGGCGTAAACCTAGAAAATTAGGTAAAGTAGCAAAGTTGTCGTAGCGGCACAAACAACCAAGGAATGACCGGTATACGGTTGTTTGGTGCCCGTCGGGTGGCCGTTTGGGTCTTCGTTCTTTGATTTCTTGAGATAAACATCAAAGGAGTTGGATTGATCTAAACACAATCTGGAACGGCCAAGTAAACGGGCATGGTTGTCGTGTGGTTGCCCATAAGGTGGGTGTTTCACCTGTTGTTTCAGATCATTTGGAAAGGCCGTCTTGTGTGATTTTATGTTCCATAGTAGAGAATATTATTTGGCTCCAATCAGAGTAGTTTTTGAGCTTCTTGAGCAACTGATCCTCGTTCATATTAGATAATGTCCTTGCGACGTCCGACTTCAAGGAAGAACAAGCTCTTAAGGATCCTTGAGTGCATTTAGGTAGTAAATACTTCATAACGAGCCTTAAAAGCCTGAAAATATGAAATAACAGGAAGTAGATACCGAAAATATATTATGAACGCATTATGCGTTATAAGCATATACATCTTGCCAAAATATGTGTAAAACAACATGAATAAGCAGGTAGAAAACACGTATGTTTCGATGCTAGAACATGGTCAAGATCAATTGCTTGTGGTACTTCAATGTAATCACCATCAATTGTCACATACCCAAGACGTTGTCAAATTATCACATCAAACAAAGAATGGAGGGAAGTGGAATATACTCTTACCGAAAGTCAACCACCTTAAAGAACATAAATATATATAATACTACCATTACTCACAAACATACAATTAATCCATATAATCAAGCTAATATCATATATCAATGCAAGTCGAGTTCAACAGACCCGAGAATAGAGAGAGATTACTCATACATACCTTAAAACAAGAAAACAACATTTACTAATGATCGCGAAAGAGCCAAGTCATTCGACTAGGTGCTCGTCGTCTGAACTCTAAGGACAAAAGTGGTGAAAACTGAAAGAAAAATGTAGAAAATAGAAATGGAGATGATGTAACACCCCAAATCTCAGACTCGGGGCGCTACGGGTTAGGACCTCACAATGAATTCCGACCCTATCTCGACAACAATATTATTGGATCTTACAACAAGACACAAATGTTAAAACACTAAAACTTAAATATAAAAGATGCAACGTCAAACAAATCAATTGACTCTCAGCCGAGGTATAAAAATAATAAAAAATAATCCGTCAAACTGCTAATGTCATCTATGAAAAAGGAAACACATAAACTCAAGCCCGTCTTATCACGTACGGGAAACCCCGGCTGACCACATCCTCCGGCTCACTTGGCCACTACCCTATCCTGCAAGACATCTCACAACATGGATAAACCATTCGCTAACTATAACATAAAGGAGAACACTTAAGCATAACCACATATAAAATAAGAAGTAAACATAGATCATGCTATCACAGAAATCCCATTTTTATTATCTTTCTTAACGTCGTTCACTTTATTTATTTACATGTGTGGCACGAGAAGTCTCTGACTCTCGCTTCGTTTTGTACCCTCCCATTATACCATGTCTGGCCTAGTAGCGAAGCACCTCCTAGACTCCTTCGGGAGAGCTGAGCAAGTGACCACCACCCGTTACTCGTGGGTCAAATACAAGTTGGTTATACTTAGGTAAACAACATGATATAAACACATAATACACACACCGCTCAAGCATTCAACCAATACATCATAGTATCTAAGTAAGTCTCAAGGACTTACCTACAACATGCTAAGTCTAGCTACATCCAAATCCCGATATATATCAGTATCCTCAATAGCCTCATAAATCAAGGCAGCAGCATCACAACCAAACCACATCATCATCAAAATTGCATCCAAGCAGTTTTCCTAACCTTCTCAAAACATCCACATACTAAACTTGGTTCCGCTAGAATCCCACCTATCATGATACTACTGCATACTCAAAGGATACTAGGAAGGGAAGATCGATACCTAGATCTCACTCTTAAGTCACAAGGGCAACTTAAGAGTTTCACTAGAGAGATACCGCGATCGTGGAGGCAAGAAGGTGTGGGCGTGGAAAGGCGTAGATCACGCGACTGTGGGGACACAACAGTACGATAGCGGGACAGGATCCAAGATGCCGCACCCGCGGCGGAAGAAATGCGCGGGGGCGGTGACTGCGTCCAAGCGTGATCACGGGTAAACCAGGGCGCGATCGCGGGGCTCGGCGACTGCGATCTCCAACGTTTCTTTCTTCATGTAGAACTTCTCAAACATGACTTAAGCGTTCCCTGCAACTCCTTTGAAGGCAAGGTCAGACACTAAGGCAAGACACCACCAACACTTAGAGGGAAGAAAAGGGAGGAAAAGCATATCCTTACCCTTTAATCAATTCGAGGAAGACAAGAAGTGTAACACCCCAAATCTGCGGGATTCGGGGCGCTACGGGTTGGGACCTCACAATGGGTCCCGACCCTTAACTTGACAACAATTTCACCGGGCCTTGCAACAAGGCATAAACATAGGCCAAAACCGAAATAAATTTTTATGCAATGTAAGAAAACCCGAAAAAAAAAGCAAACACGGACTTTAGCCGAAAACAACTACAAAGACCAAACGTCATACACGCGGCATACAAACACAATAAACGAAGAATAAAACACAACCAGACTCCAATCAAAATCCACTCCTATAATGTACGGAACCCCGGCTGCCCACTCTTCCGGATCTCTCGGCCGTATTCCTAATCTGCAAGGCAATCTACAACAATCGGTATAAAACGGTTAGCTAAAATATTTGGAGCATTAGAAGCAAGGTGAAGGCACATACACACATACCTCAACATAACACGTAAAATGCTCAAAGCACACAAGTCCGGTTATTATCTTTTTATTATTAGGTCATATCCCGTTCTAATTCAACTTCTTTTGTGACACGAGAATCTCCCGAAACTCGCATCGGTCCCCTCTTACCGCGTGGAACGGTACGGATGCATCCGACCGTCTAACCACTCGGGTTAGTCGCCAAGAACCTCCTAACTCTACGCAAGAGCTAGACAAGTTGTCACCGCCCGTTATCATACACTTGGGCCAAATAATATATAAAAGTCGGTAATCCTAATTCCGGTTTTATAAGTTATAATGAAAGCAATAAAACACACACCACCAAACACTCAATGAATCTAATACATAGAATACCAGCTAAGTAAGTCCGGAGACTTACCTCGTCACCACACTCAACTCACAACACTCTCGCTTCCTTAGGGAGGAAGCCCATAGCCAGCTCACAAGAAGATAACTATATCAACAACAACCCACTCACAATAGAAGTCTTAGACTTTGTTCGCTCCAAACGGTGTGTGCAAGCTTTAAATTTATAACCCTAGATGTAAGCTTAAAACAAGGATGCGAACCCGCAGTGTACAAGTCAATCGTAGTAAAAAGCAAGAAATTCCAGAGGTCGATCACAGGGACTTAGTGAAACAAAGCAGGTATAGGTTTGCAATGCAACTACTAACCACAAAAGCGATTAAAACAATCAAAGATGATAAAAATCAATAAAGGAAATATGCAATTCTAGGGATTAAAGCGTCTAGTTGTTGTTCCAACTCAAGATCTAAAGATAAGCGGACAAAGCTGAGATTTTGCAAAGGGAAGGCGTTTCTAAAGCGGAGTAGATCACCGGGTAAGTCTCAAGGAATCAAGGAAAAGAACTATAACCTCAAACTAACACTCCAACTAAGGGAATAGAATCAACCTTTACCGGGTAAGTCTCAGGCTAACTCACAAAGATGGGATGAAAGCACACTCTAACCCCAATAAAGGATAAACCTTTATTACCTACACTTATGATCTTGGGTAAACAAACAAAGGAATTACCGGGTAAGTCTCATCCTAGGCTTGCATTGAACCAGAAAAGGTATAATAAGAATAGGATTTGGCAAACTCTAACACTTAACTCTCAGTTTCGAATCATAATATGTCACCTCGGTCAGAAGAATTCCACCCCGGCCGAGATGTTCATCGACTGAGCGAGATGCTTTAGGGTTAAGGATAAAGACTCGAACTTTCAGGGTCCTACTGTGATTAAGATTATTCTATCATTGTTTTTCCCACAACCTTTAGCCAATCACCCTAGAATCACACAAGGAAATTAGCCACTCATCATCATGAAAGCAATAATCATATATAAGGGAAGAAAGAGAATAATTGAACAAGAAGCACTTAAGAGAAAGGCTTCAGTAACTGAATCAATTATCAAACAACAAGCGTTCCTTGGATCAAAATCCAATAAAGACAATCAACAAAGAAGGGAATCTAAGGGAATCTTACAAAACCCTTCACAAAGCTATAAAAGCTATAAACTTTCTTCCTTCAATCTTCCTTCAACCTTCAAAAAGGTTCTTCAAATCTTCCAGCTATAGTAGGGTAAAACGGCTTCTCTAAGCACGATCGGTGGTATAGCATGATGTAGCGGATGTTGGATTTGTTGAAAATCCAACCCTTTTTATAGGAAAATTACCCTCCAAAGATAAGATATCTTAGAAAGATCTTTTCCCATAAAAATAGGTAAAATATATGAGCTAATTTATCTTCTCTCTTCCAGGAATCCAGCCCAAAAATATAAGATCCTCTTTCCAAAGATAAAAGATCTCAGCCAAGAATAAAATATCCTTGCCGCGTCCAAGGTGTTCACCTCGGTCGAGTCAGCTCATCTGGATCACCTCGGTCGAGGTAACTCTGTAGTCAACCGAGGTGAATCACAACTGAATGTGAAATCTATCAAATCTGGTCCAAAGTGAATCTCTAAACCAATTCCATGATTCCTGGATTCTTCCTTAAGCTCCTCAATGTAGCTCCAATGACTCCTTAGCTCCTTTTTGATGCAAAACGTGCCATTTTACCTACGATTACAATGAAACTTGGTGTAGACCTCGATTCCCGCAAAGGTAGATGAAACGACAATATAATCACATAATATATATACAAACATGCAGATTATTGAAGATAAAACGTCTAAACAGGTCCCAAAATATAGACAATAATTCATGCTATCAAAATACCCCATACTTAGCCCTTGCTTGTCCCCAAGCAAGTTCCGAATATAAAATACAAGATAGAATGGATTATAAGTCATCGAAAATCAATGAAAAAGTCCTTCAAAATATTTTAATGGTGTGCTACAATCATAGATCACCCTAAGAGAATACTTCATGGAATTTAAAATCAAAATATGCTTAAAACATTTTATAAATATATGAAAGTTGTTCATCTTTGCATAAAATCATAGAATCCATAATAAATCATAATTATCGAAATTAATCATGCATAATCCAGTTTAAACCACTAAGTCAATCAACAAGCTCGAGGTCTCAAGGGTTTCCCAAAAGAAAGGTCAAGAAACGTGTAGGGTAGGGATGTATAGAAGGTAATGTGGTGCTAGAATCCGGGAAAAGGATATCACTTCACTTTCACTTGACTTTCAACATCATCCACCAATAAGCTTTGCTTATTTCACACTTTTCCTTTTTTACTTTACTTTTTGGGATGCATGGACAGAGGTGCACAATAACCGAAACCTAGGAAATCAGCAATCATCAATTTCTTGAGATGCATCAAACCCTTGATGCACATACCATGACCCGTTAGGAATATCGCTCAATCCGACTTTGGCAAGACACAAACACCCGGCTATGTGAATGGTGCCGAGTTACTCATCATCATGATTGACTTCCTCATCATCATGATTCACTTTCTTGCTTCCAAATTCGTGGATAGGTAAAGGAAGGCAAATATGTATATGAGGGGCTAAGCATGATCAAGAAGAAGAAGAAAAAAGAATGAATTACCTTGGTCTTTCCAGGAAGAAAGTGAGAGAACTCATCATGTGGTGTCAACCTTCAAATTCAACATAATTTTGATAAAAACAAAGTATTAAACATGCCAAAATTTCAAACAAAGCATTTAGCAACTTAAACATATTATAAAACCTTTCAAATATATAAAGATTTCAAAACCAATCTGCAAACTTTATCTTCACTGAGATCACATCCAAAAAAGAAGCACAAAACGTTTCGAAAATTCTCAGTTTGGAAAACCACCTCGGTCGAGATGTTCTAAGTCAACCGAGGTGGTCAACCTCGTTTGGCAAGAACCATCCCGGTCGAGGTCAAAAAAAAAAAATTTATGTCCAGTTTTTGACGTTTTTCTCAATCAAATAACCTGTATGCATGCATGTAATCTCAGATAAGCACATAAAGCAAAATAAGATCATAAATATCCGATAGAGTCAAGTGATACATCCATAGTCAGATAATACATCAAATACCCCATACTTGGGACACATTGTCCCAATGGGTCAAAACAAGTCTAGAGAAATAAAAAAAACTCACCGGATATAGCTGAGGTGCATAATAAATAAAGAAAGAAAATCCTGCAAGCTCTCAATAATCTCGATCTGGTGGTGGTGGTGGTGGCACATACGGGTGCTGAGATGGGTCAAAAGGATAGCCCATGACATGTTGAAACTGAATCTCAGCCATCACGTGCTAGTAGTGTAGTCTCTCCTGCATCTCTCGGATCTCTAGGGACATGGCAGCATAGGAATCTATCATCTGATCCGTCAGATTATCGATCCGACGGTGAGCAAGTGGATCCCTCTGCCGGCGTACCCTACGCCTAACGGTACGTGTTGGTGCTGCTGCCGGCTCCTCCTCAGTCTCGTCATCATCCAAATCAATGACCGGCACACTAGTCCTAGCCGTATCTGTGCCCGTATCCATAGGAACACCACCATCCTCAGCAACATCATCATCATCATCCTCAGCCTCGTCCTCCTCCGCTGGTCCCTGAGCTGCTGCAGTTGTTGCCTCTCTAGCATCCTCCATCAGTGGAATCCACGCAGTCTGCCAGTAGTGTGGATCAAATACGAAGAACTGAGCTGACCATCTGATCCTCTGTGGTGCAGTCGGCTCCCATGGCATCGCCACATATGGCGTAGTAAGTCCTCGGGGAACCAGTATCCTCCGAGTGATCATCTCCTGAAGTCCAAGCGGCTTGGCAGCCGCCACCATGGTACAAGCACTGAGGTCCATATCCATGTAACTCGCTATATGAGTCACAATACCTCCATAGCAGATGTCGCCCTTTGCCTTCGCCTTTATCCTATGCAGATCCTCTGCCAGCATCAATCCAAAATCTGGGATCCCTCCCGTCACCATGCAGTATAAGCTCAGAAGCTCGCCCTGTCTGACCTTCTGGGGCATCTCAGTACGCGCTAGAAGAGTCTCACTGAAGATCCTGTGGGCCAGTCTGAAAGCAAGATGGAATATAATCCTCTCCCTGGAATCTCCAGGCCTCCATCTGTTAGCATGCTCAACCACGTGAGCTATTTGTCCCCAAAACTCCCTAGCTATAGCTCGGGAGGGAAAATAAGCAACAGTCGGGATCGGAAAGCCAAAGATATCCCGCCAGTGCTCTAAGAGAACCAAGTAATTCCGGTTCATCAACCGGTTCTTCACGGCGCGCTCGGTAGGCAGGTAGGTAAAGGAGCTGACAAACTCCAGGGTCGGCTCTAGATAGGCCGGAGCTCTAATCTCTGTGAACTGCTCCAGCCCCACAGCAGAGATCATGCGCCTCAAATCATCATTAACATGGAGGCATTCAAAAGCTGAAATGTCCATGAAGCGAGGTGTAATCACTAGACGGGCCGCTATGCGGTCATAATCGACCTGGTGTCTCTCGTGGATCGCCGGTCTAGTACGTCGAGAGGAAGAAGAAGGGGAAGGAGAAGATATGTCCCTTAGGACCAACTGTCTCTCAGAACTCATCTTTCTGTAATCTGTTAGGTCACCTCGGTTGCTCTGACAACCTTGTAGAACACCTCGGTCGAGGCGCAGGCCGACTGGACCGAGGCAAAGAGTTGTTCGATCGATTCCCTCAAAAGTCCAATTTTTTTCCCCCAAAATCACTACCACAAGTTCCTATGGGGTACTTAATTTGTTCCTCAGCAAATGTAGGGGCAACCAAAGCCTAGAACGAGAGAAATCAGTAGAGAAAGACGAAGTTAGGGTTTTTTCGATTTTTACCCCGATTTGGTCGATTCGGCTCGTTCTTTCTACAAATTAGTGCTTGCAATACGATCCTCTACGCTTTCCTCTCAATTTAGAAGCAAGAATCGTCGAAAACGAGCGAAGAACGGAGGATCGAGGTGAGATATGCGCCGTGGTCGAGAAGAGGGTAAAGAGAGGAGAGAGAAATCTTCAGCCCCTTTTATACCCTTTTCTGGAACTGCTGTCACCTCGGTCGAGATGGTCTCGACTGGACCGAGGTGTACGGACCGAGGTGGATCTTCAGAAACCCTAATCGCCTCGGTTTCTCAAGAATCATCTTGGTCGAGGTGCTGTGACAACAACCGAGATGTGTCTTAGTCAAACTCCGTCTTCCCAAATTCTCGAACTTCTGTCCTTCCAGATGTGCTCCTGGGTTGTCTTTCTTCCTTAGATTTCACCTGTTGTCTGTCTAGGACGCCAAAAACAAAACAAAGAAAAGCAAAAGCAAACTATCTAAAGCTAGACTAGAAAAAGGGAAAAGAAAGCAATACCTTGGGTTGCCTCCCAAGAAGCGCTTGATTTAAGGTCGCTAGCTGGACCTTTCCTCATGGATTTACTCAATGTACCTCGAACACCTTGGAGTGCTCATCACATCCATCATAAAACTCTTCCAAAAAGGTTCCGGTTCCTAATTTCACCGGCAAATGGTAAGATCTCCCACGTACATGCTTGTACGGTTTGATTCTCACCGGAATCCTTCTAGCTTTCCTGCACTTCAATGGGACATAATCTAGCTTGGCGTCCCATCCTTTCCTGGATCGAGAAAACAGCTTCTCGAGAATCCTAGTAGCTTCCCCATCTTTAGCTTGGGGATTGTACAAGATCTTTGTCATGTGAATGACCCCACACTTGAACAAAAGACACTTCATCGCCTTAACGGTGAAGTGCTTGCAAACTCCACTCCTTATAATCCAAGGAGCATCTTCTTCCAACAATTTCATGGGTGGTTTCATCTTGATCTTAGGAGGTTCTTTCGGAAGAGACCTCCAACTCTTCGGTGCATCCCTGAAGAAATCTAGAACTTTAGTAGGAATTTCAAAGGGAGTAAGAGAAGGCACCTTATAAAGTTCTCCAAATCTTGGGACAAGTTTCATGTTAGGTTGATAATCCGCACTTGAAATCTTTTCCAACTCAGCTGATCTTTCTTCCACCTTGGCCACAATCTTAGTAATTTGGCCACGATTCTCTGCATCTTCAACTCAACAGTTGGATCGAGATCTTCCACATCTTCCTCTTCCTCTTCCTCAAAAGCTTCAGGAGAAACTTCTGGTTCGATTGGGGGAATACTTGAAACTTGCAGCACTTCCTTATGCTCCTCTTCCGGCTTAACATAGGATAGGGTGCTTTCCTTGAGCTCCTCCACCTTCTTCATCAACTTCTCCCATCTTGATTCAAGAGAATCTTCAAGAGGTTGCTCATAAATCTTTCTAGGGACATTCAACTCATCCCATGTCGCAAGCTCCTTCTCAATGGCCTTTTCTCTTTCCCTTTCACTGTTAAACCAATAGAAGGAGTATTTTTCTTCCAAGTATTCAAATGGTCCGCCCTAGCACTTTGTCTTGCTATCCAGGCTAGATCAAATGTAGTCATCGAATATCCTGAAAACTACAAAACTCATAGGACAAATGGTTAATAGCAACAAGGGCAATAGCCCCGAAAGACAACCGCAACCGGCTCGGTCAAGACCAAGTCCCCGGCAACGGCGCCAAAAACTTGTTCGCTCCAAACGGTGTGTACAAGCTTTAAATTTATAACCCTAGATGTAAGCTTAAAACAAGGATGCGAACCCGCAATGTACGGGTCAATCGTAGTAAAAAGCATGAAATTCCAGGGGTCGATCACAGGGACTTAGTGAAACAAAGCAGGTATAGGTTTGCAATGCAACTACTAACCACAAAAGCGATTAAAACAATCAAAGATGATAAAAAGTCAATAAAGGAAATACGCAATTCTAGGGATTAAAGCGTCTAGTTGTGGTTCCAACTCAAGATCTAAAGATAAGCGGACAAAGTTGAGATTTTGCAAAGGGAAGGTGTTTCTAAAGCGGAGTAGATCACCGGGTAAGTCTCAAGGAATCAAGGAAAAGAACTATAACCTCAAACTAACACTCCAACTAAGGGAATAGAATCAACCTTTACCGGGTAAGTCTCAGGCTAACTCACAAAGATGGGATGAAAGCACACGCCAACCCCAATAAAGGATAAACCTTTATTACCTACACTTATGATCTTGGGTAAACAAACAAAGGAATTACCGGGTAAGTCTCATCCTAGGCTTGCATTGAACCAGGAAAGGTATAATAAGAATAGGATTTGGCAAACTCTAACACTTAACTCTCAGTTTCGAATCAGATAAGTCACCTCGGTCAGAAGAATTCCACCCCGGCCGAGATGTTCATCGACTGAGCGAGATGCTTTAGGCTTAAGGATAAAGACTCGAACTTTCAGGGTCCTACTGTGATTAAGATTATTCTATCATTGTTTTTTCCACAACCTTCAGCCAATCACCCTAGAATCACACAAGGAAATTAGCCACTCATCATCATGAAAGCAATAATCATATATAAGGGAAGAAAGAGAACAATTGAACAAGAAAACCTTAAGAGAAATGCTTTAATAACTGAATCAATTATCAAACAACAAGCGTTCCTTGGATCAAAATCCAATAAATACAATCAACAAAGAAGGCAATCTAAGGGAATCTTACAAAACCCTTCACAAAGCTATAAAAGCTATAAACTTTCTTCCTTCAATCTTCCTTCAACCTTCAAAAAGTTTCTTCAAATCTTCCAGCTATAGTAGGGTAAAACGGCTGCTCTAAGCACGATCGGTGGTATAGCATGATTTAGCGGATGTTGGATTTGTGGAAAATCCAACCCTTTTTATAGGAAAATTACCCTCCAAAGATAAGATATCTTAGAAAGATCTTTTCCCATAAAAATAGGTAAAATATATGGGCTAATTTATCTTCTTCCTTCCAGGAATCCAGCCCAAAAATATAAGATCCTCTTTCCAAAGATAAAAGATCTCAGCCAAGAATAAAATATCCTTGCCGCGTCCAAGGTGTTCGCCTCGGTCGAGTCAGCTCCTCCGGATCACCTCGGTCGAGGTGACTCTGTAGTCAACCGAGGTGAATCACAACTGAATGTGAAATCTCTCAAATCTGGTCCAAAGTGAATCTCTAAACCAATTTCATGATTCCTGGATTCTTCCTTAAGCTCATGAATGTAGCTCCAATGACTCCTTAGCTCCTTTTTGATGCAAAACGTGCCATTTTACCTACGATTACAACGAAACTTGGTGTAGACCTCGATTCCCGCAAAGGTAGATGAAACGACAATATAATCACATAATATATATACAAACATGCAGATTATTGAAGATAAAACGTCTAAACAGGTCCCAAAATATAGACAATAATTCATGCTATCAGACTTCTATACAAATGATCTACGCAAGACCATTTGACTCTCAATTCTAGGACCACATCCTAGAATCCTCCATGCTCACATCACACTCAACAGAAGCTAGAAGTCCTAAGACTTCTAAATCCTCGGATCTCGTAAGATCATAACTCACAACACCACTAGGATAACATGCTTAGTCCCCACGATCACAATGGTAAAAACACTAGGTTAGGATACTCTTGTTCTAGTCCACAACCTCAACATCATACAACCTCAACCCCTAAATTCTCACAAACTCAACATACAACTTAAAGCTATAAACAACCTCACAAGATAAAATCAACTCTTCAAGTCTTACAACATTTCACAATCAACAAATCTCACCTAAGGTCCAAACCACTACTAGGCAATCACTCAAAGTTATGCTATATTATCCAACCTAGCATGATACTAATACTAAACATTACTAGAATGCGGAAAGGATACTCACACGACGTCAAAAGACGGAAGTCGATCAATGGGTGTCGACTTTGGACTCGTTAGGCCTTTATCGGGACGCTTCCGAACCTAACACCAAAATTAAGCAAATTTAGCTCATATACTAAATTTGAACGGAATATATATAATATATATATATAACTCTAAGGAAAATCTCGTTTTCAAAAGTCAACGTTAAAAACCCGGGATTAAATCTTTGAGCCATAACCGAATTAATCCACCCAAGACATAATATACCGTGTATAAAAATATACGAATATCCCGTAATTAAAAATTCAAGGTTAAAAGCCGCTAACACATTTTCCGGGGCAAAATATACCGTTTCAAACATATGGGTAATAATCCGTAATTAATTCTTTGGGTTATAATATGTAAATAAATTATGCAAGGGTATAAATGCAAGATCTACATTAGAGTGGGTCAAAAACTGCATTTACAAAAAGAGTGGGTGCATTTTGTAATTATACCAAAAACCAGGGGGCCCGTACTAAAATAATGTGGAAGATCTCCTCTGTAACTCATTCCGCTTCTGTGATAGGGGACAAAGGAGGCGGCGGCCCTGGGCCTTCGGTGCCTCCGGCAAGGCGAGGCGAAGGAGGCCCACTGGTGGCGGGTTCTGGCACGCTCCGGCGGCGACAGAGGTGGCAAGCGGGAGCAGCGGGGCGGCGAGGTGTTCTACCTTGGTTCAGGCGCAACACAGGTTGGGGAGAAGGGATGAGAGGGTCTCCGGCTTCGGCAGCGGCACTGCAAGATTCCGTCGACTCCGGCAGGGCTCGTGCAGACAGGGCATAGCGAGGGCGAGGGTACCGGCTTCTCTGGCAGCTCGATGCTCTTCGGCTTCGACAGGACGAGTCAAGGAGGGCTCCAGTCCGGTAAGCCGTTGGTTGCTCTATTCTGGTTCCGATAGATGGAGGGCTGCTCATGGTGTGGAAGGAGGAAACGGAGGTGAAGAGATGGTGTGCTTGTTGATGAGGGAGAGGAAGAAGAAGGGTTGTGCAGAGGGAGTGTTGCTGAGACTTTTTGTGTGAAGAGTGATAGAGTAGAGGGTTGCTTCACTTGCTTGTAGCAGGAGAGTTGCACAGAGGACGTGTTGACACAATTGTTGATTTATGAAATGGGAGTTTGTGAGATTTATTCATATGACATGAAATACAATCATGTTGATGGAAGGAAGAACATCCTAAGTGGACATGTTTATTAAGGTAACGAAAGACTTCGGTTGAAGGATGTCCAAGCTTGTGATGCATGGATTTTGACTCGACCTTGACAGCCATGTGAGCTATGGGACTGGAATCTGGCCAAACATACACACCATTGACACACGGGCCTCTAAGAATAGTTTTGTTGTTATGGAGGTCCTGCACATGAAAACCATTAGCCTTGAAAATTACTGAATAGTGCGACTCATTTGTGAGTTTTGATACAGAAACTATGTTCTTTTGCATTTTGGGAACACATAGCACATTGGATAGCTGAACATTGGAATTCTTAATTATAGATGTTCCAACATGAGTTATGGGGAGTGCCTTACCATTACCAACGATCATTTCATCTTCACCTTGATATGGACAGTGGAGCGCAAGGTTGTTTAGGTCATTGGTGACATGGTGTGAGGCACCACTGTCTACCAACCATGGGGAGGTGGACTGATTTGTTGTGACAACATTGGTTTGAGGTACTGGTTGAGAAGGAAATCGTGCAGATGATGGTACTTCAATAGTTGGGTGTAGGGACTTGTAAACACGACATTGAGCCAATACGTGACCTATTTGGCGACACCATTGGCAATGGCCTTTGAAAGGTTTCGGTGTTGGTGGGTAGGTGGTTTGGTTCGTAGGGTTTGATTGCTGAGAGGTATAGTTTTGGTTACGTGAGTTTTGATTCTGGGGTTGAGTGGTTTGGGAATAAGCAAGAGAGTATGACTTACCTGCATTCTTCCAGGACCCTTTCTGAGCATTGAACGTCGTCATGACACCACCAGCCTCTTTATGATTGTGTTTGAGAGAGAGCTCATGATTGATGAGTTTCTCGTGAAGCTCCTCAAATGCAATTGAAGTTTCTCTAGCGTTGATGGCATGAACAACTGGCAAATAGGGTTCGTCAAGGCCCTTGAGTACGTAGTCTGTGAGGTCTTCAGAAGAGACTGGTGAGTCCAATGAAGCAAGTAAGTTTGTGGCCTTACGTATGTTTTGCATATACGTAGAGATTGAGTCACTGCCTTTGTTCATGTTTGTTAGTCTCTCTTTCACCTGTTTGATGTGCCCCCTGAACGGATTGCCGTAAGTTAGTCTCAGTGTTGCCCAAACTTCGTGTGATGTCCTGGCATTGGTAACAAATTTGGCGACGTCGTTCGAGAGAGTCCCTAGTAGAGACCCATAGATGAGTCTATCTTGTCTAAGATAGGTCTTGTAGGCTGGATTTGGTGTGGTTGTGTTTGGCAGAGTTTTATCTGGGATTGCAATGGTTCCAAGGAGATATTCATCTAAATCATATCCCTCGAGTGTTGCAAGAACAGATGACTTCCAGACGACATAGTTCGTCTGTGTGAGTTTGACTATATTGTTGAGTATAACAATAGTGAATGGTTTTGTAGGTTCATGTGGATTTGGTAAGGTGCTTGGGTAGTCAGCCATGGTTATTTGGATCGAACCAATCT
The DNA here is from genome assembly GCA_033239125.1 of Fagopyrum homotropicum. Lineage (NCBI taxonomy): Eukaryota > Viridiplantae > Streptophyta > Magnoliopsida > Caryophyllales > Polygonaceae > Fagopyrum > Fagopyrum homotropicum. Next base: position 841,579 of record BSWB01000016.1, read on the forward strand.
AATACCATATAAGCAGTGGAATGAATGTGTATCTCTTATTAACGTAGGATGACAGTATAAATAGATACATAGATAGGAATCTTGAAAGAAGATCTTTGAGACTAACAAGCCTAATATCTCTCTAACTAACATAAATAAGTTTGTTGAGAGTATTATGGTTAACAATGCAGAGGGAGTGTTGCTGAGACTTTTTGTGTGAAGAGTGATAGAGTAGAGGGTTGCTTCACTTGCTTGTAGCAGGAGAGTTGCATAGAGGGGGAAGTAGCGAGGGGTCGGGTAGACTGCACGGACACGTAGGTTGGTGTAGGCTAGGGGCGGCAGGTGGATGCCAGCCAACTTGGGCGGGTAAGGGCAGCAAGACCAGGCTCCATGACAAGGAGCTGCGAGATTGCTATTCGTACTCACATTTTCATGCTAAATGTACCCATACTACGCGTACGCGTTGCGTACGCGTAGTAAATAGGTCATTTTCTGCATGAAAAAAAAGAAAGGAAAGAAAGTAACTACGCGTACGCGTTGCGAACGCGTAGTTACTTTTTGACGTTTGAATTTAGGAAAGTAACTACGCGTACGCGTTGCGAACGCGTAGTTACTTTCCTAACGGCAGAAAGCAACTACGCGTTCGCAACGCGTACGCGTAGTTTGCTTCGGTTCCATAATGCGAACACGCACCTTCTTCTTCCCATTTCCACAAAATTTCCTTTCTTTTCCTCTCGCCGGCGACTTTCTTTTCCTTCAACGAACCACCACATCACCACCAGCCATGGTCAGAACAAGGGGAAGAGACGGAGGTGTAGTCCGGGGTAGCCGCTCTGGTAACGGCGGAGGAAGAGGTGACTCCTCCGGCAGCTTTTCCGGCGAGGTCGGTCCGGGACGTGCCGTTTCCGAGACGGATGTTGGACGAGGACGGGACGCACGTGGAGGGCGCTTAGGGCGAGCTGTAGTCCGAGGTTGCCCGACATCTCGCGCTTCTAGCGAGGTTGGGGTACGTATTTATTAATTTATTTATTATATTAGTTGTTAATTAGTTATTAAATTTCGAATTAATTAATGTGATATTTGTTAATTACTGATTTGGTGGACTATTAATTGATAATTAATAAAATTATTGGAAAGTAATTAATAGTGGACAATTAGCTGATAATTAGTTTAATAAGTAATGAAATTAGTTTGTAATTTGGTAATTAGAACACAATTAGTTAATGATTAGTTGATTATTATGTTATTAGTCGACAATTAGTTTAGTAATTAATGAAGTTAGTTGTATATTGGTTAATTAGTGGACAATTTGTTACCAATTAGTCGACTAATACTTAATTATCGATAATTAGATGTTAATTATTGAAATTAATTGTGAAATAGGTAATTAGTAAGCAACTAATTTAATATTAAGTTAGGGATTAGTGGATTAGTCGTTAATTAGTTGTTAATTATTGAAATTAATTGTTATATAAGTAAGTAGACAAGTAGTTAATTGGTTAGTTACTATGCAATTAGGTTCCGGTTACTCGATTACAATGCAATTAGGTTCCGATTACTCGATTACTATGCAATTACTCCATAATTAGTCAATAGTTAATGCAATTACTTGTTAATTGGTTAATTATTGAGCAATTAGGTTCCGATTACTCGATTAGTAGTTCAATTACTCCACAATTAGTCAACAGTTAATGCAATTACTTGTTAATTTGTTAATTATTGAATAATTAGGTTCCGATTACTCCATTAGTAGTTCAATTACTCCATAATTAGTCAACAGTTAATGCAATTACTTGTTAATTTGTTAATTATTGACTAATTAGGTTCTGATTACTCGATTACTATGCAATTAGGTTCCGATTACTCGATTAGTAGTTCAATTACTCCATAATTAGTCAACAGTTAATGCAATTACTTGTTAATTGGTTAATTATTGACTAATTAGGTTCCGATTACTCGATTACTATGCAATTAGGTTTCGATTACTCGATTAGTAGTTCAATTACTCCATAATTAGTCAATAGTTAATGCAATTACTTGTTAATTTGTTAATTATTATGCAATTATGTAGGTTGCCGGGACTAGTGCTCGTCCATGGGCCGCTACGGTTTCGAACCGTAAGCGGCGTATGATTGAGATGGGAGTAGCGCACCCTGATGACATCCCCGAGGATCCTCATGAGGAGGAGAGAATTGAGGAGGAGCATATAGAGGAGCGGATGGACATGCTATTTGGTTCATCCGACGTATCTGGCGGCCACATGTTACCCGAGGCAGACGTGGATGCTTATGTTATGGAGTTGCATGAGTCGTTGGACCGCCAATCAGCTACACCCGCTCATTCAGAGAGCTCAGCCGCCGGGAGTAGGAGACTCGGTCAGGAGGGTGGACCACCACCACCACCACCACGTCCTCCTGAGGTTATAGATAACGTTGCTGGCTATCTTGGAGGTCCCGCTATACGGGATCTCCTTGTCTGTTATGAGAGTCACGTCGCTCGCGACCTATGGGTTGGTCAGGTATGGATTTAAATTTCGATTAGCTTTTTATATTTCATTAAATTCAAACGTGTTACTTACGTTTAAATGATATTTTCATAACAGGATAGAGGTGTTTTACGAGTGTATCGGCTAGATGCCACGGTTAGTGGCTTACGTAGCTTTGCCGATCGATTTTCAGAGTTGGAGTGGATGACACTGGTTAGGGGGAGTGGACTACATGGCCTTCTAGAGATGTAGTGGGGCGGTGTCGACCATGGGCTTACATCTGCCTTTGTTGAGAGGTGGTATCAAGAGACTTCCGGATTTCACTTCCCATGGGGACAACAAGTGTATGAGTCCAACCTAGAAAAGACGACAAGGGACACCCGAAACAAAGTGGCGTAAGCGAGAGCACAAGTAGGAACCTCCATCTAGAACTGTGATGTGCAAGGTGCGGGGTTAAGGTAGTTAATGTTGTCAATCATTTCTTCGAGCTCATCATCGCCATGTATTCCGGAGTATACATGCATGTGTCTACTCAACTCCCAAGCTATCTCTCTCCGGACACGAATGTACTCATCTGGACGGTAACCCAATAACGCACCAAGTGATCGATATCCGCAATGTCCATCGCCCGGAACATCTATCACACGATCAACGTAAGATAACATAAATGCTGGGATATTCCGATAACCCCAGTTGAATCCTCGGACCACAAGTTCAGATGGCTCATTTAGAACGGTCGTCTCAGACTCCGGGATGGTACTAGGCTCGCCTGTGGTGTCAGCTCGTCCTCGACCACGTCCTCGGCCTCGTCCTCGAACTTTTCCTCTCGAACTTTGGGATGACTTCCTCATCTGTGACTCCTTATCAGCTCGAGCATGCTCAAATCCAGATGGCACTCGACGTTGCTTGTTTCCCTTCTCAGAAGGATGTGAAATTCTCGGCTCCCGAGCAACTGACTCTGTCGGATACAACACAGTTGCCGCATAAGCCCCAAACTTGTCCACAATGTCTTGGCTCAACCTCCTCTCCCTGTGCATGGCCATAAAAGATGCCAAAGTAATACCCCCCATCGACAAAGGAATAGCCTCGGGTTCTTCCACTTCTTCGGTGACCTCATGCCACACAACCTGCCTCAAGAAGGGATGTATTGCAGTCAAAAACATAGGTATGTTTTCCCGGCGAGTTGCTGCAAACTCATGCACGCACGGGATCCCATATGATTGCCTCCAATACCAGTCGTCACATGTAGCATCAAATGTCCCTTGGCGCGCTAATTTGCAATTCTCGATCAAGTACTTCATGCAGTTGTTTGACACCTTTCGTATAAGAAATGTAAACATAGGGTCTTTCTTGGATGCCTACGATAGCGTGAGTACGTGACTTTTCTATGGTACCCTGAATCTCATCAATCTGATCTCCTATTATTCTATGGATGGCCTTGATGAGAGTATCGAATCCACAACGAGTAGACTTAAGAGTTCTCTTCAGTACCGAATGAGCACCCTCGGCCCTAAGATTAGAACATAATTTAAAATTAAACATAGATCATTATTAGTACACTTAACAATAAAAGATGTAATGATTATTTGTCTAACCTTCATGTCGTCCTTGATCCGAGATGGAGGTAGTGATCGGTCCAACAACGAACAATAGCTTCCTTGTACTTGTCCAACCATGTCTTCTCGAGGTACTCCATCAAATGATACTTGTCCATCCAACTATCCCTCATATGCAAGATCCTCGCCTCATAAGCCGCAATAGTAGTCGATTCAAACAACTCATGACAATCTCTCATGAATTTTGCTTGGATGGATGGCGAATATGACTTCCACCAACTATTTGATTCGATGTTTCGATACACGTGCCACTCACACAAAATATGTTTGGCATCTGCGAAGACTCTAGGCATTGCTTTTATGAGACCTAATTTCCTGTCCGTCACTATCACTTCCGGCTTCTTTCCGTTGAATAACAAGACAATGCGTTCCAAAGCCCACTCGTAATGACCCGTCATCTCCCTTTTCATTAACACAAACGCAACGGGAAAAGTTTGTTGTGTGCTGGTCAATCCGACGATCTCCAATAACGGCATGTCATATCTTCAAAATATAATGTATGAGATTTTGTAATTAAAAAGAGGTTAATATAAACAAATAATATAAATTACATAATAACCTGTTCGTCTTGTATGTAGCATCCATGATGACAACGTATGGAAACATGGCAACCCAATGCTTTGACTCGGGATGGGCTAGGATTAAGTCACTCACCACCTCTCCTCCTTCAATGGTTTCCATCCTAATATCCCAAGAGTAATCCTTCTCTTTCAAGAATTTCAACGCTTCTTGAATTACCGTTTGATCTCTCATCGCTTCCAACCTAATTGTTTTCCGAGCGTTTGAAACTTGCTTACTAGAAGTGACCATCTTATCGGGATCTTCAAAATCACTCTTTAACAAACGAACAATTTCTCTCAGAGGTATTCCCGCTTCGGTGTAGATTTGGACTCGTTTCATTTGTGCCTTCGTCAACCGTCCAGCAAAAGCATGACCTACCAACTTCTTCGGAAGAGGATGATTGTGAATTCCGTGAACATTCCTCAAACCCCAAAGACCCCTTTGCACCTCATCAACGTGTAAGCGAAACTTACAATCGAACTTCTTCGTTTTGCATACCCTCAAGCCCTTTGCCTCACTCTTGCGGACTCCGTGATGCTCACACACAAATATCACCTTTCCAAAACGACGATCATCCGACTTGTATGACTTTAGTTTGATGAGAACCATATTTCTACTTCCAGCTCTCTCAAGAACCCACGCAACTAACGAGTCCATATCCGTCCATATCCGATGGTCCACGAACAAACTTGTATAGTCATAATCATCGGGAATAACGGCAGCCTACAATAATTATTAACTAATTAACGACTAATTGATAACTAATTTCATAAATTAACAACTAATTGTCTACTAAATCATTAATTAACGAGTAATTGTTTACTACTTCTCCGCTAATTCACGACTATTTTTCTACTATTTTTTAACCAATTAACAAGTAATTTCTTCAATTAAAGACATATTAAATTAATTATTGACTAAGTAAACACTAATTAATAACTAATGTAATTAACTAACGACTAATTGTCTACTAAATCATTAATTAACGACTAATTGATTAAGCATATAGGATGACATTAACTAATTTATTTGATTGACGACTAATTGTCTATTAAAACATTAAATATTCACTAAAATACCTTAAACCAAACAAAATGAAAATACTAACCTCAACAACCGAATATGGATCATAGTTGTTAAGCATTGCGGATTGAACAATCCCTCCTCACCACCAGCAATATCAACACCGTCATCTTCATCGTCGGCGTGAAATTCCTCTTCTCCATCGCCGGAATGATACTCCGCATCTCCATCGTCGGAATTCATCTTCGAATGAGATTTTCTTGCGAAACTACGGTATGAAATGAGTTTTTATGGAATGATTATGTACGAGTTCGGTCGAATACATAATATTTATACTAGTTATTAGGATACATGACCGTTGGATAACGGCTAATTAACAATGCTACGCGTACGCGTAGCACTGACGCTCAGCAAACAGGTTGGTACGCGTACGCAATGCGTACGCGTACCAACCTGTAATACTACGGCTACGAATTGAGTAGCCGTAGTCACTTCCCTTTAAATTTTGCGAACGAATTCATCTCCTCACTACGCTTACGTAATGCGTACGCGTAATTGTGGTACATTTAGCATCAAAATGTGGGTACGAATAGCACGAACCAAGGAGCTGACACAAAAAAAAAAGGAAAGAAATAGGGGGGAAAAAATGAACTCGATTGAAATTAATCGGAACGGAAAAAAAAAAACTCTCGAACTACTCTGTAAAATAAAATACGGATTATATGTGAGTATAGAATATATAAAATCATAAAATATAATTTACGACGTAAAATACTCGAAAAATATATTTAGGCTATTAAAATATCAATAAATATACGGAAAGATACTTATCAAGAACACGCCTAAAATTTAGGCGTTACAAGAAGCTTCTTCTACGTATTCGACCATCGGACACTTCTGGATGTTGTTGTTGTTGTTCGAAGAAGGCGAAGGACACTGTCTCTGTTGACAACGAAACCAAGAATGATGGAATGAAGGAATGAAAAAGAAAGGAAGAAAGGAATGGAAGGAAGGGAGGAAGGAGTAGACTTACATTTAGATCTCAAAGTTATCAAGGGTTTCCAAAAAGAACGGCAAAGTGTCTCGTGAGGATAAGAAGGAGATAAGGGTTTGAGCTTTAATAGGAAACCGTAAGATACGGAGGTTACAAAACAAAAAGGGGCGATCTGTTGTTTACCCACCCCGCGGGAAATAGTAGCCTCACCTGCGGCGGCGTCACCGCGGCAAACAGTGGTCGCCCCTCGGATAGTCAAACCATTTACTATCACCGGGGACTCATCAGGAGTCCCCAAAAACTGGTTGTTACAGATGTCCCAACCTAATGGTTGAAAAGCCTTTTTTATAGGGTCAGGGTATAACTTGAAAACTCTAGATCTCCTAGATCATATCTTCTAATAAGATAAGATCAATCTAAAAGATAAAACTTCCAAGTGAACGAGGTGGATATGCATCCTAAACAAAAGAGAATAAAGGTTAGTGATAGACACCCAAGAGAATCAAAGTGGGCCAAGACCGAATGACCTTATGGGTTTGGCCCACAAAGTCAACCTCTTGTTAACATTGTGACAGTTCAGTAAATCTAAATTTCCCATTGTTGTGGTTGAAACTAGAAGCCCACGAGTACTACTTTCTAATGTAATTTGAAGGTCTAAACGAAAACCATACGGAACAAACCGAACCAAACCGAACTGAACCGAAAACCGCACAGAACCGAAAAACAAAACCCGAACCCAAAAACTGCACGAACCACACGAAACTACATTTGTGAGTAAATTGACCGTCTTCGTACGTAACACTCATATTGTCTTTATTTCTACGCTCTTCGACAAGTGGTCATGTGTAGGATGAAGAAGAGTTTTTCAAGGCAATGCTCGTTGATCGACCTACACATTTCTTGGGGTGTTCTTCATCTTCACTCTCATATCTCGGTCATATTCGTCTTGACCTTGACTTATTTGACTACAAGGAGATCCTTAGTATGTATGAGGTCCATTATATGTAAATTATTTGTGTTCCGTAAGTGCTTGGAATACATTCAATTACACAAACTAACTAGTAGATATCCAAAATACTAATAGGAAGTTAATAAACCAATAAAATATGTCATTTAGCCTAAAAGAGGTAAGAAATAAAATAGAATGACGATGGAAAAATACACTAATCTGAGTGTTATCAATCGATCACGCTATAATCAAGGATTCATCACAAGTTTGTCCAACATCAAAATATCTCCCAAAAATTTTAAAGTCATTCAACTTTCCATATGCCTTTTTTAAAGAAATAAACTCAAACTTTATTGTGGATATGACAAAGAGCGTTTATTTGTAATTTACTAGTTTATATCCCGTGCCTTGCACGTGTGTTTGTTAAAAAAATATTATAATTTAATATATGTTGATCATATAAATAAAGAATATTTTTTAACTTTTGGTGAAATGGTAGTGCATGATTTTCAGCGCATTTGAACGCGCTTTTGTGAAATATAATAAGTATTTTTCACTCGTGATAGCTCAATCTCTTAACTCACAAAACAAAAGATTCACTACTCTTCTATCAAGCAATGCAATTACTCGACCAACAAAACAAATAAAAGCATAATAAACCAACAATATAAAATTATTCTAACACCAATACTAATTGTGTTAAACCCTTCCTTAGGAAAAAAAATATTAACAAAATTTACTAATATATTTTATTACCATTTATTAATTATTAAAAAGTTTAAAGATAATATATGATCATCAAAATATTTACTCGAATAAAATATTAATGTGTTAATTAATTAAAATAAAAAAATTTATTTAAATCAATTAGAATACTCTATTAACATATATTGTTTGAGCAATCATCACAAAAAATAGAAAATACTCGATTAAAATTCTTAGATTTTCAAATCAGTTAAAATAGCTTAAGGAAAATAAATAAAGTAATGTATAAATCATTGATCATAGTTGTTACAATTTACCAAAATATCTTACTAAAATATATAACTTTTTTTTTTGGTGGGACTACTAAAATATATAACTGTTAACTGTAGTTTATTAAACAATACATAAAATCATAATTAAATAAATTTTGTTTGCGACAGCGTTTTTGACCCTAAACTAATGACCTAATTGATAAGTGTCTTTATAAAAATTTGTATTGGAATCTACAAAATTCAGAAGAGAATATAAGTCATAGTGATCATATATAATTTATTTCTTGATAAAAGCTATATTAAACAACCATTAAAAAAAAAGGTTAAACTTTAAAGTATAAATGATATAAACAATTAACTTATATAAATTAAAAAAAAAAACAACTATCACGTAACCGAGTAAAGAAGGAAAAACCTATAAAAATTTAACAAAATTGTGTTATGGGTAGACGATGGTATCACATTCACTTGAAATATACAGAACTTTGTACATCTAGTCTTGAAATTACAAAACTATAAAACTTTTATCTTCATTTATTTTATAATAATACATTAAACAAATTCATATCTTATTTTTAGAATATGAATTATGTAGTTGGGTCGAAATATTTAAAAATACATTATAAGTTAATTAACATTCATGATTTGTAATCGCTAATGGAGTCATGGATGAAGGCAATTAATCCGATGGGTGAGGATATATGTAACCGATATGAAGACAATTAATTAATCAACCGATATGATTTGTAATGTAGTCACTCGTATTATTGCGTGCTTTATTACTTGATTGATGCACTGAAATTGTTGGCGGATTATAAGTTATTTGTTGGAACGAACACAAACCCTTGCTTCTGTGTATATTCTCCCAGGCCTACAATAGTACCCTTTCTCAGGGGCGCAATGGATATCTTCGGAGCACACACACATTCCTTCCAGAGCACATCCTCGTCCTTTGATGGTGATTCCAGATTGTAACCCAAGAAGCTGATCCGTCCACCGGCTCGAGAACAGCCCCGTCGGATCATACTTCTCCTTCACCTTCAAAAACTCGCTACCATTCTCGTATTTGTGGATGACCCCATCAAACGCCAGATTGCGGTTCTTACCCCAGTGTGGGAAGCCTCCGTACTTGAATAGTCCCATTTGCTCGACCTCCTCGAGTATGTCTTGATAGAGCCGCGGGGCCAAAGGGTCCTTGCTTCTGTAGTAAGTGATGTCGAAGTCTAATGAGTCTTCGTCTTTCCCCAAGTAAGCAGTGGAAGCCTTGACGTATCTCATTAGGATGCCGTTGTAGAGGTCGAGCCCACACATTGACCTCGGCTCGAGTTGGACCAGCTTTTGGACGTCGAGAATGAAGCTCTTCACTTTGTGTAAGGGGATGGAGAATGTGGTTTGGTGGAAGAATTGGCTCTTCACTCTGTGATCCCATGGGCACGCCGTTATAAGGCCGTCCTCCGCCCCGTCGAGACAAGTTCCCGAGGATTGTATCCAGTTTTGGTATCCAATTACCGGGTATCCGGTGAATAGCAAACCTGGTGGTACATTCATTCAGTTGTATAGTTGTATGCATGCTCATCTATAGAGTAGCTTTAACTTTTCTTATATCCATTCCCGACCAAATGATATGGAGGGTGCACGTGGTCCTTCCTCAAGTGTTAATTACCTAAACTAGTTTAGGTTTGACACATTTTTTTTCTTTCTCAGGTCGAGCATCTCAATCTTATTATAGCTCGCCCACAAATTTTTTTTTCTACGGGTTTACATCTCATTCTCTTTTAGATAATTACCGAAGTCAGGAAAACGTCCAGTGAGCACACATATAAGCGCACGGTTTTCATCATAAGTGACAATAGGAGGAGTAACCCAGATGTTCATAGGGTAATTTGACTTAATGGTATATTATCGATGTGCGGACACTTTTCTTTTTCTTTCCTATGTCTCAACAAGTAGAGTAGAGTGTGTTTGGAAAATACCGTTATTTGTTAGACCATAAGCAAGTGTCTTGAGCAGTGCCGTAGTAAGCTTGGAGTCGAAGCACTTGCCATCTGCATTCCTAGTAGCTTCTTGGAGATCCTCTATAGAAACCAAAATTTACTTATGATGGATCTCAACGGACATATATATATATAAGCTAGGTCATTGGTGGTTACTGCTAACCTAACCTGTTGCTCTTATGGCTGCTAATGCAACCGAGGATGTAGCGCGGAATCCAATGAAGTCGTTGAGGCCGTTACCGGAGACATTGGCGGGAACGCGATCATCTATCCTGTAAATGACCTTGCGCTGGCTGGGGTACCATGTCAAGTCTGCAAACTCGTGTTGCCTGCCGAACTTCACTGCTTGGTCTGCCAAATCCTGGTCGTCACTTTCCCTGTAACTCACACTTCTCTTGAACATCGGCTCTAGCTTCAGTGTTACCTTCGTCAAATTAAACATACGTCGTCAATATCTTCGTAATTTGCTTCACCTACAACTACAAGCTTCTGTATTTTGTATTCACATCTCTATCTGTTATTCCTAGCAACTAAATGGACCAACAAAAAGTATCGAATATTATTTATATATATATTTTTTTTGGCTCATCATCGATCCTATCACTAACTGTGTTTCTATTTTTATTTTCGTTTTTCTAGACATAACAGCAAAACACTATATTTTTGTGCGCTTTGTAGATTAACTCAAGACAATTATAGAAAGAGTTCGGTGTATGCTATCGCACGCAAAATTGCCCAAGTCGTTATGGGGAGAAGTTGTGAAGACCGTCGCCGATATTGTAATCTTACACCATCCGTTCCCCTAGATGGAGACACTCCGGCAAAGTTTGGTCAGGAAAAAAGATCTCTTATGAGCATCTAAAGGTGTTTGGGTGAAGGGCATTCGTTTACACACCATAGGGATGAACGTTCCAAGCTTCATGCCAAAATCAAAGAATGCATCTGCGTTGGCTCACCTAGAGATGAACTCGGATATCAACATGGGATCCGTCAACAACAATATTGTTAGAATTCGGGATGTGGTATTCTTCGAAGATAAAACAATTGACGATATAAAAAGATCAAAGAAGCCAAGGAGAAGAGTCAAAAGGAGTACAATGGACCCTCATCATTCTCATATACGACAAGGCACTTCAAATGAAGCTACACCAAGAAACGAATATATTGAAGAGAGTGACCCTACTTCAGACCACAATGGTGAAGAAATCCACCAAGGTCTAGAAGCACAATCAAGCACTCCACCAGATCCTCAACCAAGAAGATCTTCTAGATATAGACGTCCGTCCACACAATACACAATGGACGAATATGTGACTCTTATGGATGAGGGGGAGCCTCAAAGTTACAAGGAGACTATAAATGATACACACAAGGTAAGCTTCATGCAAAACAAATGGAATCCTTGCATGAAAACCACACATATGAGCTGGTGGAGCTACCAAAAGGAAGGCGAGCTTTGAAAAATAGATGGGTATACCAAATAAAATCGGAGGATGAAAACTCCAAGCTTCGGTACAAGGCTCTATTGGTCATGAAAGGATTCGAGGGGGCGTCGACTTTGAAGCGATATTCTCTCCCGTAGTGAAGATGTCATCAATCCGAGTTGTTCTTGGTATAGCAGCCACAGTAGACTTGGAGAGCGAACAACTCGATGCCAAGACTTCCTTTCTCCACGGAGATCTCAAAGAGGAGATAAAAAAAAATGGAACAACCTAAATGATTCAAAGAAGAAGAGAAGGAGAATCTAGTATGCCGACTAACGAAGAGTCTTTATGGACTAAAACAAGCACCAAGGCAGTGGTACAAGAAGTTCGACTCTTTCATGGCTGATCATGACTTCGAAAAGAATTCATGAGACCTATATATCTTCATGTAGAGGTACGCTAGTGGTGAATTTCTTATACTATTACTTTATGTCGATAACATGTTAATAGTAAGTCATGATCGTTACAAGATAGACGCTCTACAAAAATATATGAGCAAGAGCTTTGTCGTGAAATATTTAGGAACATCAAAGCAAATTCTTGGGATGAAGATCACTTGTGATCAATCAAAAATATGCTATGACTATCCTAAGAAAGATACATCGAAAAGCTGCTAGATAGATTCAACATACACCAACCAAAGACGGTAAACACGCAACTTGTTGGACACTTTAAGTTAAGTTTAAAGCAATGTCCAACTAGTGAACAAGAGAAGCGGGATATGGAGAAGATCCCTTATGCGTCGGCACAGTCTTATGAATCTCATGGTATGTATTAGGCCCGATATTGCATATGTAGTTGAAGTAGTATGTCGCTTCTTGTCAAATCCAGGAAAGAAACATTGGGTTGCAGTCAAATGGATTCTCTCATATGTATGAGGCACTACTAATAGGTGCTTATACTGGAAAATGAGAAGCCTATACTACAAGGATACACAAATGCCAATTGGGCTGGTGATAATGATTCCAGAAAATCAACGTCAGGATATGCGATTATATTCATAGACGGAGTTGTTTCCTGGCAATAAAAGTTACAAAAGAGTGTTGCTTGGTCCAATATTGAAACAAAATATATTGCAGTTGCTGAAGCCTGCAAGAAGATGTTATGGATAAAGAAATTCTTGATGGAGATGAGAGTAGAGAAAGATCGATATATCTTGCAATGTGATAATCAAAGTACAATTAACTTGACTATTGATCGTGTCATTAGACATGGCAACACATAGGAACACTAAGAAGTGATACACGTGGGAACACTAAGAACTGAAGCCGAGATAAGTCTCGAGGTCGGTCTTGCAACTATCTAGAATTAAGAAGACCTCCCTTATTATCAAAGGTATTGCATAGACTATTGATCGTGTCATCAGACATGGCAACACATGGAGAGTGGGCTATGCTAGAAACATATATTCCTAGAGTGATAATTGTAGTCTCAATCACGTTGTTACTAGAGAGATAGACGAGACTTTCAAGGAAGTAAAAGTTTGTGACTTTTGTATCAACAAATAAGGGTGGAACTATTGAATAATAAATTTAACTGATATTAAATAAGTTGAAGGTTCATGAACTTGATTTAAGGAATTTAAGAATTGAATAGTTTCACATGCATGTATGAAACTAACATAGGAACTTATGTAAATTTATGTGTTATGTTTCATGTAATTAATTCCTATAAAAATATGGCTAGGTTCATGTTCCTATAATTGTATAAATAGGCACCTTGTATTCTTGGATTAAACAAGTTGTGAAAAACATTTGAGTAAGAGTTCCAAAGTACAATTGTTCTTCCTCATCAAACTTCCACTTTTTTCATCTATGCTCCAAAATTTCTATCAAATTGGTACGAGAGCTAGAGATGACAGATACAAGTTTTCCGTTCTATTTTTCTCGTCTCACAAAAAAAATCTATGAGAATTGGCTCATATGTATTAAGGCATTGCTTTGTTCCTAATATTTGTGGAAATTATTCTATAGAGGCTATGAAGTACCTCAAGATGAAGCTTTATTGAATCATACTTAGATGGAGATTATTCAAAAGGCCCGAAAGAAGGATAAATAAGCTCTTACTCTCATCCACCAATGTGTTTGGATGAATCGATATTCAATAAAGTATACATGCGACCACATCCAAGCAAGTATGGGAGATCTTGAAAACCCTAAGCAAGGGGTTGACAAGGTGAAAAAGGTGTGTTTGCAGTAACTACGAGAATTTGAAGGCCTACAAATGAAAGAATCAAAATCAATCACAGATTTCTTTGCAAGGGTGTTGATCGTTATCAACCAAATGACGAGGTATGGAGAAAACATCGAGAATTCTCGAGTTATTGAGAAGATCTTTTTTTCTTTGCCAATGAAGTTTGATCATATTGTGGTTGTCATTGAAGAGTCAGAAGACTTAGATTCAATGACAATTGATCAACTTATGGGTTCTCTACAAGCCCCTGAGGAGAGAATCAAGAGGAGAGAGAATAAAGCCGATTGAGCAAGTCATATCCACAAAACACTCAACAAACGGTAATGGTGGTGATCGAGAGAATTCATATAGAGGAAGAGGACGAGGACGTGGAACCTTATATGGATGAGGAGGAAGAGGAAAAGGTAAATCATCATACAATAACTCCAACGTTGGGGAAAATGTTCAATTCTCAAGAGGACGTGGAAGAAGGAGTGTTGATAAATTCAAGGTTCGTTGCTATAATTGCCAAAAGCATGAGAATTATGCATGAGATTGTTGTAGTGCTCATGGTCAACCCAAAGAAAAGGTCAACTACGGAGAGGAAACAAAAGTGGATGCTGCCACTTTATTGTTATCTTACCAAGGATGTGAAAAAGACAAAAAAGATGTGTGGTACCTTGACAATGCGGCAAGCAATCACATATGCGGTGACAAAAGAAAGTTTGTGAAGCTTGACGAGTCGATGGAAGGGTGTGTTATATTTAGAGACACATCCAAAGTTCCCATAAAGGAAAAATGTACAATTCTAATTCGAATGTAGTATGGTGGTCATCAATTCATTAGAAGGGTTTATTTCATTCATAACATGAAAAGCAACATCTTGAGTTTGGGACAACTTTTGAAGAAGAACTACGAAATGCTCATGAAAAGTTGTAGCTTGTTGCTCCAAGATGTTCATCAGAATGTGATCAACAAGGTACCCATGATGAAAAATAGAATGTTCTTGCTTGACATTCAAGCATATGTAGCTAAATGTCTCAACGCTTGTGTGAAAGAGACACCTTGGTTATGACATCAAAGGTTTGGACATGTAAACTTTGGAAACTTAAAGTTGATGTCACAAATAAAGATGTTGAACGGGATGCCATAATTGACTAACCAAATCAACTTTGTGAGGGGTGTCTTGTATGAAAACAATTCCGAAATAGCTTCCCGAAAGAACGCACCACAAGAGCAAATGGACCACTAGAAATTGTACATGCGGAGGTTTGTGGATTGATCAAGTCTACATCTTTTAGTAAGAAACCCGTATTTTACAATCTTCATTGATGACTTTAGTAGAAATACTTGGATTTATTTTCTCACGGAAAAATCTCAAGTTTTTTCTATATTCAGAAAGTTCAAAGCTCTTGTTGAAAAATAAAGTGGTCACTAAATCAAGTCCCTAAGAACCGATAGAGGTGATGAGTTTACTTCTAAAGACCTCAATCAGTTTTGTAATTTGAATGGTATCAAAAGATTCTTGACGGTGCCAAGATCACCTCAACAAAATGACGTTGTTGAAAGCAACAACCGGACCATTTTGAACATGGCCTGAAGCATGTAAATGGCATAGAAGATGCCTAAGGACTTTTGGGCCGAGGTAGTTGATTGTGTAGTTTATCTATCTAACAGAAGTTCAATGAAAATCTTGTTCTATAGAACTCCACAAGAAGCATGGGGTGGAAGAAAGTCAAGTGCATCTCATTTGAGAGTGTTTAAGAGCATTGACTATGTTCACGTACCAGATCAAGTGAGATCAAATCTTAAAGACAAAAGTTTGAAACATGTCTTCATCGGATATGCTCAGAGTTCAAAAGGCTACAAGATCTACGACCCAATCATATGAAAGGTCGTTGTAAGTACAAATGTTCACTTTGATAAAGAAGATACATGATATTGGAGATGAAGACAAGGAGAGATATGATTTCTTTCCGGATCTTGATGAGAAGGGCAAGAAGAAGATGTTCAACAAGAGCTTATGACATAGTCCCGTTCACCGATTGTAAAGCTCACCCTCATTTTCAAGAACGACAACACTATTACCACCACCACCACCATCATCATCATCTTCTTCTTCCTATAAAAGTTCAAGCGGAAGAACACCAAACATGAGAAGTCTTGAAGAAACTTACGAGGAACTAGATGATTTATCTCTTTATTAATATTTTGTTGATTCTGAACCAATAAATTTTGCTGAGGCTATGAATGATGAAAGTGGAGAACTGCAATGGCCGAAGAGATAAATTCGATCAAGAAAAATGACATGTGGGAGTTGACGACTCTGCTAGAAGGTGAAAAGCCCTCGGCCTAAAGTGAGTTTTCAAGGAGAAGGTGAACAATCAAGGAAAGGTTGAGAGGAACAAGGCGAGAGTATTAGCAAAAGGTTATAGTAAACTTCCAAGGGTCGACTATGATGAGGTGTTTGCTCTAGTTGCACGACTAGAGATTGTCCATTTGATCATTTCACTTGCAGCTGAGAAAAAGTGGAATATTTATCAAATGGATGTGAAGTCTTCTTTCCTAAACGGTGCGCTCGAAGAGGGTGTTTATGTTGAACAACAACCAGGTTATGTGATCAAAGGTCATATTAGTGAAGTGTTAAGTTGAACAAAAGCTTTGTATGGCTTAAAACAAGCACCACGGACATGAAATAGTCGAATTGACAAGTATCTTCAAGATAATGGGTTTGTCAAATGCCCAAATGAGTACGCTCTCTATGTCAAGGTGTGTGAAAATTGCGGTGCATTGCTTATTTTTTTATATGTTGATGATATGATCTTTACGGGTAATAACCCGAGTATGTTCGGAGAGTTCAAACAAGCAATGACTAGAGAGTTCGACATGAAAGATCTTGGTCTCATGTCCTATTATCTCGGCATTGAGGTTAAGCAAGCAATTGGCAGAATTTTCATTTCCCAATAGAAATTTTCTAAGGAAATTTTGATGTAATTCAAAATAGATGATTGTCGTTGTAAGCACACCAATCTATTGTGAGATCAAGCTCTCGAAGTACGAGGAAGGTGAAAGGGTTGACCCTACAACTTTCAAGAGCTTATTTGGAAGCTAGAGGTACTTGACATGCACTAGTCCGGATAATCTTTATGGAGTTGGGCTTGTGAGTTAGTTTGTGGAGGCACCGACTACAACACATTTCAAAGCATTAAAGCGCATTCTTGGTACATTAAAGGTACTATTAGTTATGATTTGCTTTATTCTTCTATCGATGAATACAAGCTTGTGGGTTATAGTGATAGTGATTGTGTTTGAGATGATGATCGAAAGAGTACCGTAGGATTTGTTTCTACATGGGAGAAACTACTTTCACGTCGAGTTCAAAGAAGCAGTCAATTGTTAATCTTTCAACATGTGAAGCTGAGTATGTTGCTACAACTTGCGTGTGTCATGCAATTTGGTTGATAAGATTATTAGGAGATTTGTAGTTGTCACATAAGGAAGCCATAGAGATCCTCATTGACAACAAGATTGCTATTGCATTGGCGAAGAACCCAATGCTCCATGACCGTAAACACATTGACACGATGTATGGTTTTATTCATGAATGTGTTTCAATATACGAGGTTGAAGTTAAGTACTTAAGTATGTGCGGACTCAAGATCAAATTGCAGAAATTTTTACGAAGCGTCTCAAGTAAGAGATATTTATATAAAGTTGCGTGAAATGTTTGGTATTACAAAGAATGAAGTGTAAGGGAGAGTATTGAAAATAAATTTAATTGATGTTAAAAGAGTTTAAGATTATTATAATGGAGGGAGATTAAGTAATTGTACCTGAGAAATGACTCCAAGGACGCCAAGTGAAACCTTAACTGCATTAAATTCATCTTGTTGAGTTGCATTAATTTGTCTAACCTTTACATACCCATCCTCAGGCCCAGCAGGACTCACAATCCTCACCTCAACAACATACTCATGCACTGCACTTCCCATCCCCCACAAGGAGCTTCCATGGGCCCCTGTCCCCAGCATCCCTCCGATGGTCACGCCCCACCAATACGGCGCGTACGGCAACGCCAACCCCACCTTTGCCGCCTCTTTTATCAGCTGCTCCAGCGTCACCCCACCTTCCACCCTCACCGTTCTCTCCGCCACATCGAAACTAACCGTCTTGTTCAGAAACTTGGTGCTGATCAGAAGCCCGGAAAATTCTCCGTCCGGGCACACGAGTTTCGGTATGCTATGGCTGTATCTAGTTGCCACTTTCACCTTCTGGCCTCTCATGGCAGCTCCGGCCACAGCCTCGGCTAGCTCAGATTCCGATCGAGGGTAGACCGCCTGAGCCGCAGTGCAGGTGGACCTGTCGGGGAATGCTCCGTAGGAGTTGGTTATGTTACATTTTGAGTTTTTTGAAGAGCAGGTTATGGGGTCACTTGGGGGGCTGCAACTAACCCTAATGCTACTACTCATGAGTACCCAAAGGATGGTAATTAGGTTTGACATGACTTTGGTTTCTCTATTAAACGTTAGGTCGCTTACATATATTGAAGAATGACAAGGTAGGAACCCAATTGCATGCTGTGAAAGTTAAGGGAGCTACCTTTGTTGGTCACTTTAAGTCATGTACGAGTTACACTTTTAAACAAGGGGTTACAAATTACAATAGTTATAATATGTTATGATTTTTGAGTGATGACTAGGTACGAACGTCCAGCTGCATATTCAGCTGCAGTAAAAGCAAAGGGATGTAGGCAATATATGTATTCCTTATACGTCTTTATGGAAATCATTTGTATGAAGACGTGGGATATGGATTTTGCACCAACTATAATTTCATCAACCTCATCACTTGTTACTTCTTCATCTAATAATCTTCATCCTCTTCATAAGATCAACCTATCAAGATGTTTTCGATTGTTATCGCCGGCTTCCATCTGTTCCATAAAATTCACGAGTGAAGACTTTATTGTTTTCTTTATTAATAAAAAATAAACATAGACAAATGTGTAATCGAATCAATTCCATTGTTTCTATTATATTTTGAAAGAACGACCTCAACATGTGTAAATAAAACAACATAATATGCATAAAAATTGAACTCACCATGAGTAAAAGAATTAACTCGCAGTGCATAAATAAAATTTTAGAATATTGAATGAAAACAAAGTCAACAAATGTAAAAATGAAATTTCAGACATAAAAAATAAATCAACTCGTGTAAACAATGAACTTAATATAAGTATAAATGAACTCATTGTCAATAAAAAAAATAATAAAACTCACAATACATGAACTTTCACAAACTCTAATTTTATTTTTTTCTTCTTTAAACATATATAAAAATAAAATTATTTTTTTTTAAATTATATAATTAAAATCACTTAGTATTTAATTTGATTTTTATTTATTTTATTATTGTAAATTAGAAAAAAAATATATTTTTAATAAAACTACAATATTATTGTTTTACTTTATATATGAATTAACTTTTTGTCACTAAAAGTTCTACTTTAGTTAACGATATATTTTGAATATATTTTATTATGTTGAGGTTTCAAATATATTTTGTTATACTTGATATTCTTAAAATTACAATTATTTCGATAAAAAAAATTTCAATTGAACATATCTTACGGCTAAGCAAATAAGAAAACTAATATTTATTATCACCATGTCCAAAAATTTATAAAGAAAAACAACATTTACATAATAGTAATTTATCATCATTTTAAGATAAAAATATATTGAAACATATATATTGATTTCAAGTAAATGTATAAGTATTTCATCATATTGTCTAGAATACCCTTATTACACTTAATTATTAAATTTTAAAATAAATATTTTTGTGAAATCAATTTTACTCCATAACTTAGTTGATGT
The DNA here is from genome assembly GCA_033239125.1 of Fagopyrum homotropicum. Taxonomy (NCBI): domain Eukaryota; kingdom Viridiplantae; phylum Streptophyta; class Magnoliopsida; order Caryophyllales; family Polygonaceae; genus Fagopyrum; species Fagopyrum homotropicum. The sequence goes on from BSWB01000016.1 coordinate 861,695, forward strand.
ATTTTTTTCCAGATTTTTTTAACAAAATTGTTAATCAATGACTATGATATGGAATTTGTCCTCAACCCGCGGTTTAATTTTCTTACATTCATATCATGAGGAATTTGTCCCTACATCAAGCATCACATAATAAATCCAAATTTTGATATTATTAACCCTAATTCTCTCTTGGATCGATACTAATTTGCTACGAAAATATAATTATAATGTTCGCTAGATCGATATTCACTTTGTCATCGGAGCAACCTCGGGGATAATGTCTCAAACTTCTCTCACACGGTTGTTATTGGAGGCTTGTAGTGCTTAGATCGTTCTTAACCTTTTGGTTTAGTTTTTATCCATTCATATCATAAGAAAATTTGTCCTTACACCAAGAATCACATGATATGCAATACAATTCTTGATATAATAAACCCTAACGCTTGCTTGGATCGATACTAAATTTGACATCCAAGTAGCTCATGAGATATTGTCTCGGGTTCCTCTTTAACGATTGTTATTGCAGGGCTAGGATTCCTGGTTAATCTCTATTCATAATGTGAAAAACTCGAACCTTTAAACATGCATCACATAATAAGTAAGACGATTCTCAACATAATGAATTATCAACCTTTTATAAACACAATTACCGTCTAACACGTGCAAGGCACGAGTATTAAAACTAGTAAGTGTAAAGTGAACTTGTTGTAAGTAAAAAGTGAACTAGTAATACATCGATGAACTTTAAAATATGAACTAAAAATGAAGTTAACATGTGATGAGTCCAAAACATACGTTTTTTGAGTCATCATATGCATGCATTTCATATCTCATTTGATTTGGTTTGTGTTCATATAGAGCATAAATCCTTCCTATTTCACATTGTGGTTTCTACTTTAGTTTATTTTGTATTATAGGCGTTCAAGGCCAGAAATGTGCAAGAACGATGAAAGAATGCCTAAGCTCAGATATTAATCCTCCCTGAGGTCAAGTAGATCACAGAAGACATCTACATCGATTGCCTATGATGCACAAACACTTCTACAAGGCGGCGTGTCCCGTATCCTGCCGTGTTGGACACGGGAACACAACAGGACACGGCTCGAATACGGTCAAATATGTCCGGACACGGTCTAATATTACCGGACACGGTCAAGACATGTTTCACGTCTAGGAAACATCTAGGACACGACGATGACGCGGAATGTGTCCGGTCAAGACACGGTCAACGAAAGTTTACCTTATTTTTGAAGGCTAGAAAAGAAAAAAGAAAATATTTTTAAAAAAAACATAAAGAAAAACTTATTTACCGTAATATCTTTTCTTCTCTCCCATTTTTTCCGACTAAGCGTAGCCCCACATGGCCACCTGCGAGATTGTGGTTGCCAGAAGTAGGACACCCATCTTCTTCTTCGGCTCTAATGTTGAAATGTTGTTCTGCCGACCAACTCTTCTCTCCATTTTTCTTATGATTTCATAAATTAATTTTATATCTTTGATTACTAATTTATTGTGTAATCTTTCTTTGTTGAATATTTAGCATGTTATTCTAATTCTTTCACTTTTTATAATTTACAAATATTTATTATTGTGTTCCTTGGTTGATCCTGTTGTTCGGTTGTTTTTGATTTGCAAAATGAAGGGTTCACTCTTTAGTTTTGATACTAAGTATGCTTATTTTCGATTATATGACTAAATATGTAATTTTCTATACTTTGTAAGACTGAAAATGTTTGTTTCTAAGCTTTTGTTTCGGTTATTTTGTTATCATATTAATATTTTTATCTACTCATATATCATTGATTTTTTTCATATATATGTATCTCATTATGATATAGAAATTCTATATTTCAATATTTTTAAAATGATAGATTATTTGTTTTACTCGCCGTTTCCCCGTTTCCTATACTTTTGAGGATTGTCGCTTCCCCGTTTCTCGCCGTGTTCGTTTTCCGTATCTGTGTCCGTGCATCATAGTCGAATGATGATCGAAGTTCCGAGGTAGATTTATGTTGGAGAAAGAAGAAGTGAAGAACCTTGTGAAGATCATTGATGTTGAATACGAATTTATGATGACATTTACGAGATTCCTATTTTCTACCATCTTCCCTTTTGAATTTGGACAAACATGTGAACGGCAAAGTTGTAGGTCTTCAAAAGATTTTCGAAAGTACTATTCATGTGTCTCGTGATTCCAACAAGAGCAACGGGAAAATTAGTTTTACTAAATTGTGGTAGATCTCTCTTATCTTTCAGGATCTCAACCCGCGAGACAAAGACACAGAGGAAAGGGAGATCAAACGTAACAAGAAACTTAGAATAACAACTATCGAACATACCCAAACAATCTACAGTCCCCAAATAAATACGGGCAATCCTAACCCGTATAGTATTTTGCTTTTAGTCGTAATTTTACATCAGTAGTAGCTATAAAAATAGCCCGACAGAAGGCCATTGTTCTTTGTTCTTCTCTTCGGTAAACTCGGTATTTTTTCTCTCCTTACTCTCAAATCTCCATTTGACAATTTTCCCACCCAAAAATTCCTAAAAGCCCTAAAATTTGTGATTTTCTAGTTGTGGGCTATTTTCGCTCAAATTGGTCATTATTTATGATTGATATGATGAATATTGACTATGATGAATGATATCCATCGATGTTTGCTTTGATTTCATAGTTTTTCATGCTCGTATGCATATTTTGCTCGTTTTGAGCCTTAAGAACCATTTTTGTGAAATTATTTTAATTTAGAGCGTTTTCTTGGATCCATATTGCTTATGTTGATTTATGTTGAATAAAGTTTATTGATGCCTTTTGTTTGCTCCAAAACGTGTTTATATATGAGAGAACGTAGTCTTAAATTTATACCAAGAATAAAGGAAAATAAGTGAACCCGCAGTGTACGGATCAATCGCAATACTAGCAAGTATTCCACGGTCGAACACATGGACAATGTCGAATGCAAGCAACGGTATATAACTTTAGTTTATAAGCAATCTCAAGCAAAAAGAGCAAGATATATGATAATCGGATAAGAAAATGAAGATTCTAGAGATTAAAGTATCCAGTTGTGGTTTCGATTCAAGACTTCAAAGGATAAGCGTGGACAAAGATGAGAATGTTAAGGAAAGGTGTTACTAAGATGGGATAGATCACGGGAGAGGTCTCACTATCCACTATCCCAAACCAAAGGTCCTATTACCGGGTAAGTCTCATGGAACTAAGGAAAGGAACTATCTGAAGAACCGAGTAGGGGATTAATAAGGATATAAATACTCTAGAATGGGGGTTGAATAGAGTATGAGAACTTTTTGTAATATCTTATATGAAGGTTTTGAAACTAATCTCAAGGCCTTGAAGTCGATTTCTACGCTTAGTGACAAAATTGTTTCTCAAGGCTTTGAAGTGGATCTCAAGGCCTTGACTTCGAAAACTGCGGAAAGTTGTTAGTCGCGATAAAACGCGATAATAAGTGCGGAATGTAAAAGATCGACGCAACGATATATTTACAAAGTTCGGCCCTAACAACCTACTCTCTGCCTAGGATTTCCGACCCTAGGATTCTAACTATCTATTATCTGCTTGTTGTGAGTCCTAGATACAACCTAGAAGAACTTCCCTTCTTCTCTCAATGTAGCCCCAATGCTACGATCTAGTCAACTCTATTCTAGCAATAATATCCTAGTTACTTTGTAGAGTAACACACTCGAGTATAACACTGTAATGATATGCAAATGAAGCTCTTGTGTTTATCTCACTCTAATCGAATCAACTAAAGTAATATCAGAGGAAGATAAACTTTTGGATCGATGAAGATGCTCTTGTATGATCGCTTGTAAGGCTTGGTTACTTTCACGTTGTTTGAGAAGTAGCCGTTGCAAGATCTTCATCTTCAACGTACTTGAAAGTTGTTGGAGATCTTCAAGCCCTAGATCTTCTCTTCTTCACTTGAAAGCCGTTGGATATCTTCAAGAATCTTCACCGTGATCTCTTCCTCAACAACTTTCAAGCCGTTGGAGATCTTCTCTTAGGATCTTATTTTCAAACTCCTTCAGCCGAGATCTTCTCTCCTAGATCTTTGCATTGGTTATATCGTATCTTCGAATGCTTTCATCCGAAATATTATTGTTTGGTTTGTTGGCTTTTGAAGATCTTCTCCTAGATCTCCTTTGGTTGTTGTAGGCGTCCGTGTGTTGTAATAAAACTCTTAGCCGAGCTCTTCCGTTGTAATGCTATCCAAGACTTGCACACACTTTAACAACCAAACCAAGACATGTAATTAAGAAATACAATCGATATTTGTTAGTTTATAAAACCGCATTTATATGTTAAGTCTTCCATCATTCAACTAAAACAATTCATATCAAAGGTGGAGTTATCAATCTCCCCCTTGATGGAAGACAAAACAAATATCGTACCTACATTCAATGTTAGATATATGCATGCATATAAATATTTCGAAAAATAAAATGTAAAATGTAGTAATGTCGGATCACATAATTTCTCCCCCTTTGTGTTTCAACAAGGGAGAAAAATAATTAAAGTACGGGAGTTAAATATTACAGATCCAAGTTTTGCAAAACAAAGTTTTAAAACACCAGCCCACAAACGTGTTTCAAGGCCTTGAAAGTTGAAACAAAGAAAATTTGAAGCGCATGTCAAGGCCTTGACATCCAGTTTCAAGACCTTGAAATCTATTCATGGTTATCTTCATAGAACTTCTTCCTCCACCTTCACTGGGTTGTACCTTTGCTTTTGTCTTTGACCATTGCTTCTAGTCGCCGTCTTCTCTCTGCATTACGATACTCCTTGACGGCTGCATACTCTTCTATTGTTAGAATGGTTGGTTCGACATGAGTAGGATGAAGGACATGTTTATTCTGCACACTTCATTGACAATTCAGTAGAACATTCACATCTTTCTCTTGTGTATGCTGAGCCACATCCTCAATTAAGGGCATGAGTTTTCTTGTGGCACTGAAGGTGAGGGCATTCAAGAGAAACATTTGGTTTATCTTGGCATGCATCACTGATAAAACCTCATGACTTGCATCCATTTTACTGATCATGTCCAACTAGAAGTCAGTCATCTCCCTGTTCAGAGTATCCAATTCCAACTCTAATCCATCTATTCTTGTTTTTGACATTGAAGGAGCCTTAGATGAAGTCATCTCCCTGTTCAGAGTATCCAATTCCAACTCTAATCCATCTAATCTTGTTTCTGACATTGAAGGAGCCTTAGATGAAGTTGTCATAGTCAAAGCCTTGACTTTTTAATTTCCACTCTCCTGTCAGTATTTTCTCAACCCCTAGACGTTCAGGGTAATGTCCATCAATTTTCTCAGTCGACACCTACTGGTCCTCAATAGAGGTGTCGATGGAAAAATAAGAAAATATTTTGGGGATTTGATTTCCTTTAGTTAAAAGGAATGCTCTAGTCGAGTTAATGGTATGAACCATACAGTTTAAGATAAGGTTGGGTAAATCAACATCTAGTCCAGACATTATTTGATAGATCAACTCTAGTGTTTGACCCATCAATAATTCTCTTGCATTAGCTCGAGGAATCACGCATCGAACCAACAAAGTAAAAATAATTTTGGCTTCTAGGGTTACGGAGGTGTGTGTAAGTTGATGGGATGAGGAGTTGGGAATCAAAAATTGTTCTTTTGTCAGCCTAATACTTTCAGATCGAGAAGGATGGTTGTATGAGATATATAGTGATAGAAAGGCCTAGAATCTAACATATAACCGTTGGTGTGAGAATGATAGGCGTACCTTTTACCACTGTTTCTTGGGTTAGGGTTCCCCTGTCCCTTTTTGCAGCTAGATTCACATAGAACAATCTTGTGAGTCTTGTGAAGGCGACATCTCCTGGGTTAAGGACCTTCCAGACAGAGCAACCTTCCAGCATAGTAACGAATGGCAAATGAAGAGTCTTCAAGAGTTCTAGATCGACGGAATTACACATGCAGAGAGGACGATTGTGAAACCCGTCTAACTAAGTCCCTATTGTTTTGAAGTTCCGAAACCAATTTGTCGGCAACCTAGTGTTAGTGGAAATCCCAACATCCTCTTGAGTGGATGGCGCTGTTGATGTTGAGGAGATGTGAGCCACAATATCAATGTGAGTTGAAGCAAGACGGTTTGATGATTTCTTGGGAGCCATGGATGAGCATTTGTAAGAGAGAGAGTTTGAAAAATTGAAAGAGTAAAGTGCACAAGAGGGTTCTGTAAAATTTTGAACGAAGAAAAGAAGAGATAAGATGGAAAGGAGGATTGCTCTTTTAAAGGGAATGTCAAATCAATTTAAGGCATATCATGATCTTGATAAAATCAAGACCTTGATAACCGAATTTTGATTTGCATGCTTCCCTAATTAATCACAACCAATTTTCAAAACAAAGATTTAAATTTTGAAAACAAAATCTTGGTGAAAATTTTGAAATCTTATTACAAATACTTCTTTAAAATGATTTAATGATCAATCATCTATAAAGATGAAAATCATAAATATGATCCGGGTTTATCATTTTTATCTTTGAAATCTATTTCAAGACCTTGTATTGCATTTCAAGGTCTTGAAATGGAAAAGTAGACTGCATTATAAGGAGAAAATAAAATGATTTATCACCCCTAAGATAATGCTTTCTTGTTCAACATACCAAGCTCCAATCTAATAAAATTGAATTAATCTTCAAGTATAGGGTTAGTGAATATATCTGCAAGCTCCTAGTTAGTCGAAATAAAAGATATCGATATGCCACCGTTATCAACATGATCACGTATGAAGTGATGTCTTACGTCGATATGCTTTGTTCTTGAATGCTGCACATGATTTTTTGTTATTGAAATAGCACTAATATTATCACATTTAATAGGTATACCTTTAAGATCAAAACCAAAATCACGAAGTTGTTGAGCTATCCATAGAATTTGTGAACAACAAGCTCTAACAACTATGTATTCAACTTCGGTTGTGGATAGGGCGACAAAATTTTGCTTCTTCGAGTGCCAACTGATTAGGAATAACCCTAAGAATTGACAACATCCACAAGTACTCTTTCTATCGACCTTATAGCCTGTAAAGTCTGCATCTGAATAGCCAACGAGGTGAAACAATTTTGACATGGATACCATAACCTTAAATCCTTAGTGCCTTTGAGATATCGAAATATCCTTTTCACAGCTATCAAGTGTGACTCTTTGGGATCAACATGAAATCTTTCACACGTGCACACACTAAACATAATGTCAGGCCGACTAGAAGTTAAATATAACAAAGAACCGATCATACCTCGATACTCCTTTTGTACAACACTCTTACCATTCTTGTCTTAATCTAATGAAAGAGTAGAACTCATCGGAATTTTGGTACCTTGGATTGATCCATTTTATATTTCTTGAGCAAGTCCTTGATATAATTGCTTTGGTTAAGAAAGATTCCTTTCTTAACTTGAGTAACTTGAAGACCAAGAAAGAAATTTAACTTTCCCATTAAGTTCATTTCGAATTCTCTACACATAATATCTAAAAATTCCTTACATAGAGAATCATTAGTAGCACCAAATAATATATCATCAACATAGATTTGTACTACTAATAAACCGTTGTCATTGGTTTTGACAAACAAAGTTTTATCAATCAAACCTCTTTTGAAATCATTTCAAGGAGATACTTGAACAATCTTTCATTCCAAGCTCGAGGAGCTTGCTTAAGACCATAAAGAGTTTTGTCCAATATAAAAACATCATACAAAAAATCATCATTTTCAAAACCAGAAGGTTGAGCAACGTAAACTTCTTCTTCTAATAAGCCATTAAGAAAAGCACACTTAACATTCATTTGAAAATGCTTTATGTTCATGAAGGATGCAAATGCAAGTAGCATACGTATGTCTTCTAACCTGGAAACCGGAGAAAAAGTCTCCTTATAATCAATACCTTTTTCTTGGTTATAGCCTTGAGCTACAAGTCGTTCTTTGCTTCGAATGACTTTACCATGCGCATCCAACTTGTTTCGAAACACCCATTTTGTTCCTATGACGGATTGTTGCTTAGGTCTAGATGTGAGGGTCCAGACTTTGTTTCTCTCGAACTCATTTAGCTCATTTTACATAGAAATGATCCAATCTAGTTCTTGAAGTGCTTGAACGTAATTTTTGGCTCCACAAGAGGTACAAACGCAGAAAAAGCATACAAATTGTTTACTCTAGATCAGATTTGCACACCTGCTTTTGGATCAAAAATCCCGTTCTCTTGTGGATGATATGAAGAATGTCAGAACTTTCTTCTCTTGAAGAGTGGAACGGATTCTGATGATTGAGGCTCAGTTGCTCGACTTGATTCAGGTACCCCTGGAGTTATGCCCATGTTTCCTATGTCAAGACCTTGAGTTGGGTTTCAAGGCCTTGAAATTGACTTTCAACAGTGTTGATGTTTGTCATTTCAAGGTCTTGAGGATGTGTTTCAAGGTCTTGAGGTTGTTCTCCGGCATCCTGAATTTGTTCTTGCATGTTCTTATCTTGAGCCTTAGGGTCTTATTCTCCATCAGAATTTTGATTTCCATGTCAATTCAGATTAAGATCTATAGAGCTATCACTCAAAGTACCATAGTTGCTTTCGTCAAAAATAACATGAATACTTTCCTCAACAATTTTGGTACGTTTATTGTAAACTCGATAGGCTTTACTATTTGAAGTGTATACTATAAAGATAGCTTCATCACTACGTGCATCAAACTTTCCAAGGCTGTCTTTGCCATTATTATGGATAAAACACGTACATCCAAAGGTTTTAAGATAGAAAATATTAGGTTTTCGTCCTTTAAAGAGTTCGTAAGGAGTGTTTTTCAAAATAGGGAGTATTAAGCATCTATTTAAGATGTAATTAGCCGTGTTAACAGCTTCAGCCCAAAAGCTTTTTGACAAACTATTTTCTAAAAGCATGGTCCTAGACATGTCCTCCAAGGTACGGTTCTTATGTGCCACAACCCCGTTTTGTTGAGGTGTTCTAGGAGCTGAAAAGTTGTGTGAAATACCATATTTCGCACAAAACAAATCAAATTTAAGTTGATCATACCATGATCACTTCGAATAGAAACAATAAGTAGGTTTTTCAAAGTTTGCAACTCCTACAAAGTTTTGAAAACTCATACAAAGCTTCCGATTTTTTCCGTAAAATAAGATCCATGTAAAACGAGAAATAACATCCATAATGACAAGGATGTACTGTTTCCTGTTGGGAGATTTGACACACACAGGACCATATAAATCCATAAGTAAAAGTTCAATGGGTAGAGAAGGACTTACAACCTTCTCTGGTTTGAATGAACCTCTTGTTTGTTTACCTTGTGTACAAGCCTTACATAGTTCATCAACCTTGAAGTTTAGGTTTGGTAAACCACGTACCAAAGCCTTTGAAATAAGTTTCTTCATCGTATGCATGCTTACGTGACCAAGTCGTCTATGCCAAAGCCTTGGATCGTCAGTCAAGGCCTTGAGGCATGTTAATCTTGTTTCTGAAACTTGGTTAGTGCTCATCGAATATACATTGTTGCATCTAGGAGCTGTAAGCACGACGTCACCATATAATTTATCTTGAACTTCACATTTTTCTAAATCAAAGATCACTTTGTTACCTTTTTACATATTTGAGAGATGCTAAGCAAAGTTACATTTTAAGCCGTCAACAAGATAAACATCATCAATAAAGTTAGATGAATTATAACCTATTTTACCAATGCCAATGATTTTACACTTCCCTTAATGGTTCCAAATGATTGCTTCTTTAAGTCTGAAATCAGTGAGCTTTTTCCACTCATATGTCTTTAGCAACCACTATCTAATATCCATTTATGCTCCTTAACCTTGGTGATATCCTGCAAAACAACAAACTTCAACCTTTCCGGGTAGACCAAATAACATATTTTGGTCCATACTCAGGTTCAATCATGTTCGGTGGTCTAGTACCTTTAGGAACCCAGATTTGCTTAACTTATTTCCTTAGACATAGAGGATAAGTGTTTCTAATGATGTAGGGATCATTTTTTCTATACGGGCAAGTTGATTTTATAGATCCCTTTTGACAACAATAAGAACATGCGGGCATATGTAAAATTCCTTTAGCTTTAATAAACATGGTAGTTTTTTTCTTGGAAAATTCATATGATAACCAATACCACTCATGTTAAGCGAGGATTGTTGTTCACCCATCATCCTTTCAAGATTAGTTTTTGAACGAGTGAATTGAATAAGTGCAGCCTTTTGGTCTCTACACGTCATAGTTAGATCAATCTTCTCTATCTCTAGATTAATATAATCTTGATGTAGAGAAGAGAGATTGTACTTAAGAATCGCATTTTCCGTTTCCAAGGCCTTGATACGGTCTTCAAGGTCTAACTTTTAAGTTTTGAGATTTTCAACTTCCAAAGACAATTCACTTACTCGTTTCTCTTGTTTGATAAGCCTTTCTCTTAAGGTACTTATCCTAAATCTATGTTCTTTATCACATATGACAATATCTTTAAGTAATTTGGCAAGTTCTAGATTAGATTGAGATATTATGGTACTTACCACTCCATCAACGTAGAGATTTGGGTCCTCTTCTTGATCAGACATTAAGCATAAGTTTGCTTGATCATTTTCTTCATCTGACTCATTTCTAGAATCTGAGTCACTCCATGATGCTACCATAGCCTTCTTCTTTCGATCATTTTTCCTAAAGTTGCTCCTCTTCTTTTGTGGACAATCATTTACAAGATAATCTGCTTCACCACATTCAAAACAAGTCAATACTTTAGTTTTCTTATTAGGGTTAGAAAACTTACCTTAGGGTCTTGATGATTGTGGATATTCTTTGTTTGGAAATTGCTTCTTCATTTGAAGAAGTCTTGCAAGACCTCTTGAAATCAAGGCATATGGATCTTCCTCCTCATCATCACTCTCTTCATTATCCGATGGAATGTTATCCTTCTTGGATCTTAAAGCAAGGTTCTTTGTGTTTGACGATGACTCTTCATCTTCTTCACCAAGAACCATTTCATGGGTGATTAGTTTTCCAAGTAGGTCGTCAAGAGGTAATATTGTGAGATTCTGAGCTTCTTCAACGGCGGTCACTTTTGATCCCCATTTAGCTTTAGGCAAGCTTCTTAGGAGTTTCCGTACTTTTTATTCATTCGTGAAGACCTTTCCAAGTGAATCGAGATTGTTCACAATATCAATGAATCGTGTGAACATCTCTTTGACCGTCTCGTTTGAAGTCATCTTGAATAATTCATATTGCCTGAGGAAGATGCTTATCTTTGTCTCCTTGACTCGACTTGTTCCTTCATACGTAACTATTAACTTGTCCCATATTTCCTTTGCACTCTTGCATGATGAGACACGATTGAATTCATAAGCATCCAATCCACATAGAGCAAGTTCACGGCCTTGTAATTCTTTGACACGCTATCCAAGTCCGTTTGAGTGAAGTCAGCTTCCTTCTTTTTGACTTGGACTCCTTCAACCGTGGTGGTTGGGATTTTTGGACCAGTTTGAATGATGGTTCATAGTTCCATGTCTTGATCAATAATAAACATTTTGGACCAGTTTGAATGATGCTCTATATTTACCGGAAAAGAGGGGTGGTTGAGATGTAAATCTTCCTTGAGTGAATCCTCTATCACCTATAGAGTTAATGATTAGTCTCATTGATGGTCAAATCGATATACATGAGTCTAGCTCTGATACCAATTGAAAAACCGAGTAGGGGATTAATAAGGATATAAATACTCTAGGAGGGGGTTGAATGGAGTATGAGAACTTTTCGTAATATCGTATATCAAGGTTTTGAAACTAATCTCAAGGCCTTAAAGTCGATCTCTGCGCTTAGTGACAAATTTGTTTCTCAAGGCTTTGAAGTGGATCTCAAGGCCTTGACTTTGAAACCCGCAGAAAGTTGTTACTCACAATAGAACACGATAATAAGTGCGGAATGTAAAAGATCGATGCAACGATATATTTACAAAAGTCGGCCCTAACAACCTACTCACCGCCTAGGGTTTCCGACCCTAGGATTCTAACTATCCATTATCTGCTTGTTGTGAATCCTAGATACAACCTAGAATAACACACTCGATTATAACATTATCATGATATGCAATTGAAGCTCTTGTGTTTATCTCACTCTAATTGAATCAACTAAAGTAAGCTCAGAGGAAGATAAACTTTCGGATCGATGAAGATGCTCTTGTATGTTTGCTTGTAAGGCTTGGTTACTTTCACTTGTAAGATATTTCTTCATCTTCATTCGATGTCTTCATTTATAGTCTTCTATGGAGATCTTCTTTTAGCCGTTGGTCCACAACTGTTGTAACGTCTTTCTTCCTCCATGGAATCCGCTGTTGGGTTGAGTGAAATCTTCTCACGTTGTTTGAGAAGTAGCCGTTGCAAGATCTTCATCTTCAACATACTTGAAAGTTGTTGGAGATCTTCAAGCCCTAGATCTTCTCTTCTTCACTTGAAAGCCGTTGGATATCTTCAAGAATCTTCACCATGATCTCTTCCTCAATAAATTTCTTTCAAGCCATTGGAGAAATTCTCTTAGGATCTTATCTTCAAACTCCTTCAGCCGAGATCTTCTCTCCTAGATCTTTATGTTGGTTATATCGTATCTTCGAATGCCTTCATCCGAAATCTTCATGCTTAGTTTGTTGGATTTTGAAGATCTTCTCGTAGACCTCATTTGGTTGTTGTTAGGCATCCGTGATTTGTAAAAAAACTCTTAGCCGAGCTCTTCCCTTGTAATGCTATCCAAGACCTGCACATACTTTAACAACCAAACCAAGACATACAATCTAAAAATATAATCGATATTTGTTAGTTTATAGAACCACATTTATATATTAAGTCTCACATCATTTAAATGAAACAATTCATATCAAAGGTGGAGTGATCACTATCAACTCAAACCAACACACTACCTAAGGGAATAGACCTAACCTTTACCGGGTAGGTCTCAAGTTAACTCACAAAGATAAGGTGAAGACACACTCAAACCCTAACAAAGGATAAACCTTTGTTACCTAAAACTCATGATCGTAGGTAAACATAGAAGAGGAATGACCATGTAAGTCTCCTTCTAAGCTTGGATAAAAACCAGGAAAGGCACAACAAGGATAGGATTTAACAAACTATAACCTAAGCTTCCAAATCGGTCGACCAGGGTAAATCTGTAAGAGTCTTAGTCTTTGGAGCCTCGAAGCCTTGCCGAGCCTTAGCAGAGCTTTGCCTTGACCCTGTCAGCCGCCCCAGCAGACAAGGAAGGCCGCCCCTGCGCCTTGGGTGATCCGCCCCTGCGGCTTTGTGTTGGTGCAGCCGCTTTCGTTGACTCTTTGACCCGTGCTTTGCAGCTGGCTTCCTTTATAAGCCACACATTCCTTCAAATGAGAGGTTTCTTTACCTTATTCCAGCTTCTTCATCTCCCTTACGCTCTCCTTCTTCCTCTTCTCCTCTTCTTGATCTTCCTTTGAGTTTGTGAGAAGGTTTTGAGAGTTTGTTGAGGTTTTTGAGCTTGGATGACCATGAGGATGATGCTGAGTATTGCTGCTGTGGTGCTAAGGTTGTGAGGTGGGTAGATGCTCTTAGTTGCTGCCTAGGATTCTGCTGAGGTGAGACCTTCATCTCCATCTTCTTTATTTCTTCTTCTTTGTTTCTTTCTTCTTCTTCTAGCTTAGGATCACAAGACGAGCTTGTGTGGATCCTTTCCTGGATGTTTTGATGATCATATATATGTATGTATATATATGTGTTGTTGTGGTGTGTTGAAGAAGTGAAGAGAGTCGAGAAAGAGATCGAAGAGAAGTCGGGGCCAACATTCTGCACAGACAGCCGCCCCTACGCCTGACTTTGGCCGCCCTTACACCTGCCTGTGAGCCGCCCCTATAAAACTCCTATCTTAAGTTAAATGGGATGAGTGATGATCACCCCCATGCAAAACTCCTGTGTTACGTTTGATGGGACGGGGTTCTTGAGGCTCCTCGTGTTACAAAATAAGTTCAATTAGTAATGGAATAACGTAATGAAAGATAATAATGAATGTGTGTGGCATTGCATGTATTAGATGTTGATGTGTGTTTGTGCTATTACTTTCATGCTTATTCATTGTTGTAGCTAACGGTGTATACCGTGTTGTAGATGATCTGCAGGTTAGGAAGACTGCAGAGTGAGCCAAATGGTGTGACCAGCCGACGACTTTTGTACATTATGATGCGTGGGATATGGGATCTTTTGTATCAGATGTTTATGTTTGATGTTTTGTACTCGACTTTGTGGTTGTAAACTCTTTTGATGTATCATATACAGCTTTTATGCATTTGGTTTTAATCCACCTGTGCCTTGTTGTAAGATCCAGTGAACTTGTGGTCAGGCTAGGGTCATGATCCATTGTGGGATCCTAGCCCAATGTAGCACTCCAAGTCCTATGGACTTGGGGTGTTACAGATTTGGTATCAGAGCCTTGTTGTAAGATCCACCTGACTTTTCAAAAGGTTTTGGTTTTAAAGCGAATACAGATGTTTTGGGATAGTATGTACAGAAGCCATCACCCATCCGAGGATCTCGACAGTATTGATATATATATATATATATATATATATATATATATATATATTATGTGTTGATGTGTATGCATGTACTATTAAGTATTATATATTTATCTATACATGTGGCCTATATAGAGCCTTATACGTTAGGTGTGCATACCCCGCAGATGGCTCGGACTAGAGCTACTACTGTTGTAGGCCGAGGTAGAGGTAGACCACCTCTTTCTCCGGGAGGGATTAGACAGGGACCAACTCCTGTTGCAGATCCACCAGTGGTGGATGAGGCTTCTGAGGAGGTTGATGAGAGTGTAGTTCCAGCTACGAGGAGTGGTGGGTCCAGGAGACAACAAGCCCATCCAGGCCAGTCTGATGGCTCAGACCGTGTCTCCATGGGTGAACTAGAGTTCAAAGAGTACCTCAGGCATTTTGAGGAGGCCATTAGAGCAAGCAGACGAGCCCCAAATCTACCAGGGCAAGAGGACTCATTTGAGAGATCTCATGGAGCTACTCAGGTGCCAACTATGCCGGCACGTGCTATTGAGGTTGCTCGAGTTGTAGAGGAGACCAGAGGGCCTCGACCGGATACCTAGTTGAAGGCATTTCATCCGCAGGGAGTTCCACACTTTTTAGGAGAGATCAGCTTAGATACTGAGGTGTGGATTGGGCATGTAGACTCAGCTTTAGAGTCTATTCGATGCCCTAAGGATAGACGGGTAGAGCTAGTACAATCTCTATTCCGTGACCTGGCACACCAGTGGTGGAGGACAGTTAGAGCACGAGTTACCAGCTATCAGCAGATGAGGACTATGCTGAGACATTACCTATGTGGTGCCACATGCCAGATCTTCACAAACCATAAGAGTCTGAAGTACATTTTCACGCAGCGGGAATTGAATAACCGCCAGCGTCAATGGCTTGAGTTGATCAAGGACTTTGACCTTGAGATTTTGTATCATCCTGGCAAGGCGAATGTGGTAGCTGACGCCTTGAGCAGGAAGACGCCTCGAGAGAAGGCGATTGCCAAACTTACTGTACTGCCTCACCTTCAGAGAGATCTAGCTTGGCTAGAGATGGACATCCAGTTTCCTGATGAGGATGCCCAGTTGTTTTCTTTAGAGGTTCTACCTGGTCTGTTGGAGGAGATCCAATAGAAGTAGGGGACCTGCCCGATCTTGACGAGGATTAGAGAGAGGATGTCTCGTGAGGAGGCACCAC
Source organism: Fagopyrum homotropicum (assembly GCA_033239125.1). Taxonomy (NCBI): domain Eukaryota; kingdom Viridiplantae; phylum Streptophyta; class Magnoliopsida; order Caryophyllales; family Polygonaceae; genus Fagopyrum; species Fagopyrum homotropicum. The sequence continues at coordinate 877,470 of BSWB01000016.1, forward strand.
AATTCTCCATTGGAGCAGATGGAGTTATGAGGCGTCATGACCGTATCTGTGTCCCTGTAGACGCAAAGCTGAGACAACGGATCTTACAGGAGGCTCACTGTACACCTTACTTAGTACACCCAAGTACGAGTAAGATGTATCATGATGTGAGACGCTCATATTGATGGGGAGGGCTGAAGCCCGACGTAGCCAGATTTTTGGCTCAGTATGCGACCTGTCAACAGATCAAGATAGAGCATTTCAAGCCTGGAGGTGAGCTCCATTCACTGCCAGCAACGCAGTGGAAGTGGGAGGACGTCTCCATGGATTTTGTGACCGGGTTGAGGACTAGTAGGAGCTTTGATGCCATCTGGGTGATCGTTGACAGACTGACGAAGACGGCCCATTTCATTCCTATCAGAGAGAAGTGGAAAATGAGCAGATTAGTTGAGGTGTACACTAGACAAATAGTAAGACTCCATGGGGTACCGAAGACGATCGTTTTTTATCGTGATGGACAGTTTACTTCGAGATTCTAGCAGTAGATTCAGACTGCTTTGGGGACGAGTCTACACTTCACGACTGCGTTTCACCCCCAGACAGATGGTCAGTCAGAGAGGATCATCCAGACCTTAGAGGATATGCTACGAGCATATGTGTTGGATTGGGGACAGGGATGGTCTGATTACCTCCCACTCATTGAGTTCTCATACAACAACAACTGGCATGCATCTATAGTAATGGCTCCCTATGAGGCACTGTATGGACGTAGGTGCCGTACACCTTTATGCTGGGATGAGCCTAGTAGTATCAGTGGGATAGTGCCACAGCAGATTCAGGATGATATGGCTCGAGTAGCACTGATCAAAGAGAGGATGTTGGCTGCACAAAGTCGCTAGAATTCGTATGCAGATAGGAGGCGTCGACCTCTAGAGTTCAGGGTAAGAGCTCATGTCTGGTTGAGAGTATCTCCAACGCGAGGCATCAACCGTTTTGGCATGAAGGGGAAGCTAAGTCCCCGATATGTCGGTCCTTTCGAGATACTGGATAGAGTTAGGAGAGCAACCTACAGATTAGCATTGCCTCCGAGGTTAGAGGGTGTTCATCTTGTGTTTCATGTGTCTCAACTGAGGGAGTACATATGTTACGCTAGAGATGTAGCACAAAAAGCTTTACATTTATAAACTCGATCTAATCTCCTAAATTATCTAGCGAAACCCGCAGTGTACGGGTCGTTAAGTAGGAAGGAAAGTATTCTGAGGTCGAACACTAGGACAAAGGTGAAATCGAGTCATTCAATGATCAAAGATAGTGCAAATCTAAACTAAGATGAGATGAGGAATAAAGAAAGTGCAAAACACAATATTTTTGGTTGGATCTGGGTGATCAAACAAGGATCATAAATATATCAACACAAATAAGCAAACAAACACACAAACACAAAGATAAGAGATAAAAGGTAAGAAATGCGGATTTTAGAGATTCGGAATTTCGATTATGTCAATGGACTCATGCTTCTAAAGATCTAAGGAAAGTTTTTGTTGTTCAGAGTTGGGTGTTTCTGTAATGGGAGCAGTTACTGGGTAAGTCTCATGCTCCACTAGTCTCGAGCCTAAGGTCCTATTACCGGGTAAGTCTCAAGGAACCTATGGACGGGAATTCTACACAAACTGGCCACTACCTAAGGGTCAAACCCCTCCTTACCGGGTAAGTCTCGGAAAAGGTAAGTCTTAGGTAACGATCCTAGCACACTCAATCCAATAGCGGCTTTTTTTGCTCACTACTACCTAGAGTCCATCATCTTTGGTATCTAAGATCGAGAATTACCGGGTAAGTCTCTTCCCTCACTTAGTTTGCTAGCATTAGGTCACTCTAGGCTAGATTATGCTTAACAAACACTAGGATTTCAACAATCTAATATCCTAACATCCAGATTCATCAATACAAGCACAACAGAGAAAATCACGGGTGGATCATGGAAACCACGGCCGTGGAATCATGAAGAACATGTCGTGGTTTTGGGTCTGAGTTGGGGTTTCGAACACAAATCGATCCTAAGCTAACATGGAAGTCCATACAATCATAGTCCAAAGCATAAACATCATTCCTTCACCCTAGAATCACAACTATTCAGCCAACAACATACATTTCAAGATCAAACTTCACAAATAGAGCATGCTTGCAAGTCATGGCTAGATAATAAAGAATAATCCAAAGAAAAGACATTAAAAGCTAGAATAGAAGTTACCAAATCTTACAAAGGTCCAAGAGCTGCTCCAAGTTGTCAACAATGGAAACCTCACTCTAAACCACTCAAATCTCACTACAAAACTAAAATCTACACTAATCTCTCCCAAGAACACCCACAAGAGTGCTTGGAAGAGAGGCTACAATGGAGAAGTGTTTTGGGGAAGAAGCTAGGTCAAAAAGGGGAGAGAGAGTTCCCAAATACAGCTTGCAAGATCACTTAATCACTCCTCCAATAAGCAAAGGTCGGGCAAAGAGATCGTGGGACACGTGTCAAAGTGGTCCAGACAGAAACCACGGTCAAAACCACGGGCGTGGAAAGGCCTTATGGGCCGTGGTTTTCTCTATTCACCTCTCTTTGGATCATTAAGCCATGAGTTGGTGCAAGGCATGCACCAACAAGGTCCTATGTGTTCTCCTTTGCTCCTACCTTGCTCCTTAATGAGTATGAAAGTGTGCCATCGCGAGGAATGATCCTTGAATGTATCGATTAAGCTCCAAAAGCTCCCCAAAATACCTACAAAACCGACAAGAGTTCGTGTAGACGTCTATTTCGACAATATGCATGACTTAAGCGTAAACGTCATGAACTAATGTCAAACCATGCATGAATAACGGGAAAAACTATATAAATGAATGCCTAAACTAACGTCATAAATCATGTCATCAAAATACCCCATACTTAAAACTTGCTCGTCCCCGAGCAAGGTTCAACTATAGACTACGAGATGACATGATTTATGAATGCAGAAAAAAAACATAAAATCTTTTCGGAATTGTGCTTCATAAGATGGATCACCTTCATAGTCATGTTTCATAGCAATGGACAAGCAATCATGTATCAAATGAATGAAGGCATGGAAAGACAATTATACTTAACTCGCAAGCATGCATGAAAGGTGAAAATGAAGAAGCCAAGATGATCATGAGTATATCCAATCTAGATCACTAAGTCTTACACATATACAAATAGGTCACAAGGACTTAGAAAAGAAGAGGCCAAGAAACGTTGTGATAAGGTGAGAATTTTTCCAGGTCATGTGATGCTAATCCGGGAAAGGAACTAACTCCACAATTTCATTTTTGATCAACTTCCCACAAGTGTATATTTTTCTCCATCTTTTCTTTCTTTTCTTTTCTTTTTCATTTTCTTTTTCTTTCAGTTATTTTTGAGACAATGGCATTGGTGTACAAAAGCCGAAACCTTGGTGATTAGCGGACCTCGGGATTTTTCCGAGGTGCCTCACACCGGACACACATACCAAGGCTCGTTAGGACATTCGGTTTATCCGACTTTGGCAAGGCACAAACACCCGATTATATGAATGGTGCCGAGTTCTCGTCATCAAAACCAAAGTCCCCAAACCTATATTTTTTTCTACACTTTTCACAACACATTTTCTACAACTTCATTCACAAAATTCAAACACCAACTTCACCACCCCATACTTGCTTTTCACACATTCAACACACTAGCATGCTCCTATTCCCGGATGGGTCAAAAGAGGTCAAATTTTTAATTAAGTGAGGTGCTCAAACAACATGATCAAGATGCGGAGAAGAGAGATGAATTGCCTTAATCATTCCTAGATGATGTGCAAGAACTAGCATGTAATTTCGACTATCAATTCTCAATCCAATCAAGGCAAACATCATAATCACAATTCATACATAGGATTCAAGAGAATTATTTCAAGTCCACATATGCATAAATCCATTCAACACACAAGGCCATCCATAGCCAATTCACAAAACAATCTCATCATAACAGTCATATCCAAACTAGGAAGCACAAAATTTTTAATTTTTTTTTTATTTTTTAGAATTTTCGAGATAAATATGTACAATGCAAAACATGAAAAGAAACGTGTGACAATAAAACGAAACTATCCTAGATGCGAACATGCCATGCTAAAAATCATGAAAACCCCACCCCATACTTAAAAACACATTGTCCCCAATGTGCAAATCAAGTAAAGAAGAGTGAAAGAAGTCCTCACAATGTCAAAATGTAGTGTTTTCGGTATTTTGGTTCACAAATGTGGAGTGGTGGTGATGGATGATCAATCAAGCATGGTAGAGAGCTCTTCATAGTCATTTCGGAGTCGAGACCCGCGCCAAGGTGTATGCGAGATGGGAGCTCTTCCATCCAACAAAGACACCTCAAGCCGTCCAAGTCTCACGTCCGCTCCACCCATGGTTGAAAACGGGATCATCATCATCAACTCGCCTTGTAAGGCTTCCTTATTACCTAGACTCTAGCACACAAACACAAAACACAAAAACACATAAAAACAAAAAACAAAAACGGAAGAGAAAAGGGAAAGAGTTGTTACCCTTGGGTTGCCTCCCAAGAAGCACTTCTTTTAGGTCATTAGCTTGACCAAACTCCGTGGATGTGTCAATCCACCTCGAATACCATGGTTTGCTTGTGGAGTCCAAGCAACCATCTTTTACCGGCATCCATGATGACAAGCAAGGGCCACTTGATCCCTAAATGAGCTTTAAGTTCTCTCTTCACCGGTGAGTAGTAGACTCCTTGATTACCGCTCCCTTGATGATAGTATGGAGTTGCAACCATATGTGCCACCCCATACTTAGACAATTGGTACTCCGCGGTCACACCGGTGAGATGCTTGTCATCCTCATCCTCTATGATCCGAAGAAAGCCTAGGAGCCTTGTTGAGCCTTAGCTGAGATTTGTTGGAGATGGTTCTTTCCTCCATGCTATGTTATGATTAGCTGGAGATGGTTTTTTTCCTCCTAACACCGGTGAGATTTGCTGGAGATGGTTCTTTGGAGCCTAGGAGCCCTACTGAGCCTTAGCTGAGATTTGCCTTGACCCTGTCAGCCGCCCCAACGGACCAGGATGGCCGCCCCTGCGGCTAGACGCCCTTGCGCCTTGGGTGAGCCGCCCCTCCGGCTCTGTGTTGGTGCAACCGCTTTCGTTGACTCTTTGACCCGTGCTTTGCCGCTGGCTTCCTTTATAAGCCTCACATTCCTTTAGATGAGAGGTTTCCTTACCTCATTCCAACTTCTTCATCTCCCTTACGCTCTCCTTCTTCCTCTTCTCCTCTTCTTGATCTTCCTTTGAGTTTGTGAGAAGCTTTTGAGATTTTGTTGAGGTTTTTGAGCTTGGATGACCATGAGGATGATGTTGAGTATTGCTGTTGTGGTGCTAAGGTTGTGAGGTGGGTAGATGCTCTTGGTTGCTGCCTAGGATTCTGCTGAGGTGAGACCTTCATCCCCATCTTCTTTATTTCTTCTTCTTTGTTTCTTTCTTCTTCTTCTAGCTTAGGATCATAAGCTGAGCTTGTATGGATCCTTTGTTGGATGTTTTGATGATCATATATGTGTATGTATATATATGTGTTGATGTGGTGTGTTGAAGAAGTGAAGAGAGTCGAGAAAGAGATCGAAGAGAAGTCGGGGCCAACAATCTGCACAGACAGCCACCCCTACGCCTGACTTTGGCCGCCCCTGCGCCTGCCTATGAGCCGCCCCTGCACTTGGAGTGAGCCGCCCCTACGCCTCACTGGGTCAGCTTGGAGTTCCTTGCTTCTGTTGGTGCATACCTTGTTGGTATATCTTCCTTCCTTCTTTTCCTTTGGCCTTGGCTTAGATGTTGGCTAGGCTAGCTTGGTTAGGATGAGTTGTATGATAGAGATGTGCCTTAGGCACTCGTGTTGATGTTGAGGTTATGATGTAGGCATCTATGAGCTTGTTATGGTCTTGAGGGTTAGATTGAGGTTGTAGGTTGGTTTTGGTTAGGGAGACGAGTCTCCTAACTCTTGCAGTTTGTGATGTTGTGTGCCTTGCTATTGCAGGCATTGATTTTTCCCCAAGGGGAAGCTGTGACGTGGTATTGGATACGAGTATATGAGGTAAGTCCATAGGACTTACTTAGCGTTCAGTTGTGAGTTTGTGAATTTGTGATGGTTGTGTGTGCTCATATGATTCTGCATTTATAACCTAAACCGGACTAGGATGACCTTTATTACTTTAAATGGCCCAAGTTTATTATAACGGATCGTGACCACTTGCCTCCGCCTGCGGGTAGGAGGAGGTGCCCTGAAGATGATCTCACAGGAGGGGACGAGTGATGATTACCCCCATGCAAAACTCTTGTGTAACATTGGATGGGACGGGGTTCTTGAGGCTCCTCGTGTTACAAAAGAAGTTGAATTAGTAATGGAATAACGTAATGAAAGATAATAAATGAATGTGTGTGGCATTGCATGTATGAGATGCTGATGTGTGTTTGTGCTATTACTTTCATGCTTATTCATTGCGTAGCTAACAGTGTATACCGTGTTGTAGATGATCTGCAGGTTAGGAAGACTGCAGAGTGAGCTAGATGGTGTGACCAGCCGAGGACTTCTGTACATTAGGATGCGTGGGATATGGGATCTTTTGTATCAGATGTTTATGTTTGATGTTTTGTACTCGGCTTTGTGGTTGTAAACTCTTTTGATGTATCATATACAACTTTTCTGTATTTGGTTTTAATCTACATGTGCCTTGTTGTAAGATCCAGTGAACTTGTTGTCAAGATAGGGTTAGGATCCATTGTGAGATCCTAACCCAATGTAGCACTCCATGTCCTGTGGATTTGGGGTGTTACAGATCTCATTCTGTTCTTGCCCAATCTCGCTTGAGATTCCTGAAGAAAAGCCCGAGACGCACAACTGCATGGTTTAAACTCAACTTTCACGGTTCACTCGAGATAAAGGTCTAGTCTTTCATCATCTATACCACAACCTTCAACTAATCACCCTATAATCGCAAGGGTTTTATCCAACAATCATCATGTTCAAAGCAATTAAGTAATATTCAATTAAACTATCAAGAAAAGGGAATAAAACACTTAGCAAAAGATCTTCAATTATAAAAAGGGAAAAAAACAATTCAACAAAGTATCAATCTTGGGTTCCAAAAAGATGATAACAAAAACTAAGTATTCCTCAAAGAAAACCTTACAAAGTGTCTTCAAATCTTCTTCTTCTTCACCTTTGATCTTGATCTTCACAATTCTTTCAACCAACCAATCCTTCCGATGCACTGCTTCCGCAATTGCCATCGAAAAGAGAACGGAACTCGCAGCCGCCAACCGTCCGTAGATTAATAGCCACCTTCCATTTTTATACAAAAAATTAGGGTAAATTATTTTATGGGCCATGGGTTGTCGATCTCGATCGAGCCCAATGGAAGCATCTCGGTCGAGATAGTATTTGCCTTCATTCGAGATTCTGCCTTAGTTATGTACTTTTCTTCGATTCTTCTCCCGATTCCTTCTTGAATCCAATATCTAAGATCCTTGCTCTCCTTCTTTGATGTCCAAGATGTTCCATAATGTTGTTCTCTAGACTCATTATGCTTCCATACTCCTTTTTAATCCAAAATGTTCCCTAATTCCTACAAATATAACCAAATTACGTGTAGACCTCGATTCTTGCAAAGTAGGCAAATAATAGTATAATCAATATGAATATATGTCGATGCATGCAGAATAATGAAGAGAAACCATTAAAACACATGTCAATACGTAGATCATAATTCATGTTATCAAAATACCCCATAGTTGCTCTTGCTTGTCTCCAAGCAAGGTTCAAATCTTAGGTACAAGATAATATGGATTATAAACCTGTAAAACAATGAAAAACTCTCAAAACTTTTGTTGGTGTGCATCTATTCATACATCACCCTTAGAGAATGCTTCATAACCAATAATAATCAATACATGGTCAAAACAAGTTATAGGTATGAAAATGATACTCATATTTCACATGAAATCATAGAATGTGTAGCAAATCAGATTTATCAAAATCAATCATGGATGATCCATTTTAAACCACAAAGTCAAATCACAAGCTCAAGGTCTCAAGGCCTTTCAAATAGAGGTCAAAAAATGTGTTAGGGATATGATGTATAGAGGGTTATGTGGTGCAAAATCCAGGAAAGAGGATAGAAACTCCACATCTTCAATTTTAACTCAACATCCAAAAATAAACTCTTTCTACTTCTCTTTCGCACTTTACTTTTCACTTGAGAACATGGACAAGGGTGCACAAAAACCGAAGCCTTGGAGATCAGCTAATCTCAATTTCTCGAGGTGCCTCAAACCTTGATGCACACACCATGACTCGTTAGGACTATCAATCAATCCGACTTTGGCAAGACACAAACACCCAGCTATGTGAATGGTGCCGAGTTACTCATCATCATGATTAACGTCCCCAAACCTATTGTTTTCTAATACATTCAACTTTCAACTTCAACTTTTACAACACTCTTCACTTACATGCTTCCAAATTTCCGGATAGGTAAAGGGAGGCAAATATTCAAATCGCAACATGATTTAGATAAAAACAACTTACTTTACATGCTCAAATTTTAAACAAAGCATTCAAACCTCAATCATGTCATAAATCATTTTAAAAACATAAGGATCATTAAAGCTATTCCACAAGCATATATCATCGGGGGGATCATATCAATCCTAGAAGCACAAAATATTTTGAAAAAAAAAATTTCACAAATGAATCTCGGCCGAGATTCATGTAAGCAACCGACCGAGGTTATCCCCTTGAAGAACCGTATAGGTGAAGTATAACGATATAAATACTCTATAAGGGGGGTTGAATAGAGTATGGGAACTTTTCACAAAACTTATATCAAGGCTTTAAAATTGATTTCAAGGCCTTGAAGTCGATCTGTGCATTTGGTGACAAAACAGGTTTTCAAGGCTTTGAAAGGGATTTCAAGGCCTTAACTCCAAAACCTGCAAAGCAACGTTAGTCACAATATACGCGATAGAAAATACGGAAATAAAATATCGACACGGTGATATGTTTACAAAGTTCAACTCTAACAGCCTATGTCTCCGTCCTAGAGTTTCTTTACCCATAGGATCTAACTATCTATTATCTTCTCAAAGATTCCTAGATACAACCTAGAAGAAATCTCTTTCTTCTCTCACTGTAGTCAATGTTATGATCAGTCCAACTCTAACCTAGAAATAATAGCCTAGTTACTTCACAGAGTAAACACACTCGAGTATAACACTCTCTAGATATGCCAATGAAGCTCTAGTGTTTTCTCACTCTAGGGATGTAAACGTTTGTAAGATAAGAGGAAGAAAAAATTTTGGAACGAATGAAGATGCTTTGATCGCATGAAGACTTATATGTTTCAATGTAAGCTTGTTGTTGTTCTCTTCAATCGCCATCTTCATTTATAGTCTTCTATGGAGAATTCTTCTAGCCGTTGTAAGATGACTGTTGTGATGTTCTTCTTTCTCCATGGAAAACGGTGCTTGGTTGAGATGAAGTAGCCATTATAATATCTTCTATATTACATACCAAGCTCGAGGAGGTTGAGCAACGTAGACTTCTTCTTCTAAGAAGCCATTTAGAATCCATTTAGAAAATCACATTTAACATCCATTTGAAATAGTTTTATGTTCATGATGGATGCAAAAGCAAGTAGCATACGTATGGCTTCTAACCTGATAACTGGAGCGAAAGTCTCCTCATAATCAATACCTACTTCTTGGTTATCGCCTTGAGCTATATGTCGTGCTTTGTTTCAAATGACCTTTCCATTTTCATCCAACTTGTTTCGAAATACCCATTTTGTGCCAATGACGGATGAGTGGTGCTTGCGTTACGTGTTTATATTATGTTGTTAGTTATAAACAACCGACTGGTAATTGGCCCACGGGTAACGGGTGGTGGTCACTTGTCCAGTTCTCCCGAGGGAGTCTGGGAGGTGCTTCGTGACTGGCCAAATTTGGATATACGGGGAGGGTACCGATCCACTCCATGTGGTATACGGATCGGTGCGCCGAACCACTCCGGTTAGATAAAAGTCCGAGGGTGAGAGTCTAAGACTTCTCGTGTCACACTTATAATTTAATAATGTGAATAACGTTAATAAAGATAATAATCGGATTTCTATGATATCATGTTGTGTTCACATGTTACTTTGATGTGTGTTTGTGCTTATGGATTCTTCTGATGTTAGATTGTAGCTAACGGTTTATCCGTGTTGTTAGTTCATCACAGTTGTAGGTAGTTGTAGAGAGATCCGGAGCGGATGGTCAGCCGGGTCCACATACTCATTTAGATGAAGACGGAGGCGTCTTCAATTTCTTCATATGCGTTGTATTACTATCTCTATCTTGTAAGGCTGATAGCTATCATTCATGTAAATATTATTTAACGTTTTCAAATGATTTAAATATGTTTGTGCCTTGTTGTAAGATCCTAGTAAAGTTGTTGTCAAACTAAGGTCGGGACCCATTGTGAGGTTCTAACCAGTAGCTCCCCGAGTTCTGACAATTTAGGGTGTTACAATATGGTATCAGAGCCAGGTTGACAACAATGGCACTTGGAATCTTCTAAAAGACCAAATGTAGAAAATAACTAGAACCCAAAAGGGGTCTAAGAATTTCAATATGAATTTTTGTTTTTACACACGCGCATAGTCGGGTTGTTCGGTTAGTAGTACGTTGGATCACCATCGCTCTCTGTGGATCTCTGGAACTTGGAATGATAGGTGACTTAGTATGTAGACTTACTATGATGTGTATTAATGTTGTTATATAAATGTATATGTATATGTGTAGCATGTTAGTATCCTAAAGGATATTTTAGATCCTTTAGTTGCGATATCATGAAGCGATCATTGCCTCATGATAAATTAGTAGCGGACTTGAAGAGTTTTCAACACGAGACATAGGACTCAAACCTTGGCTTGATTATTATACTCTTGTGGGTGTCTCGATGACCCCATAAATCATCCGAAGAACGAGTGGGCAAAGAAGTAAAGATGTTGAGATAATTTTCACCACAAGGATAATCATATGAGGAAGAAATTCCCGAGTCAGCACAGATAGAAAGAATAGAAAGTCATACAAGGGACTTGGTTGTATGAAGCCGAGAGATGAATTAGAAGAACCATGCAAGAGACGACAAGAGCTCGGATTAAACATAACAATATTGGAACAAGAACCAAGTAGAATGGAGTACAACTAAGATTTGCAGGATAAAGGACGTTACAATCAAGTCAGATGCCCCGTAGACAATTATGGGCATGAGAGACCAGAGGAGATAGGGTTTCGACCCGGATATGATGATCTAAGGTGCACGAAATGAAGACTTACAATTCAGTGTAAAAATGAAAAGGTAAACCTCACAAGTGTGGAGAGGTTTTTGACCTCCTCAGAGATATAAGAAGTTTGAAAAAAATTGTGACGCCAATATCAAAAGAGTGAAAGCCCTGTAGCAGGGTCAACAAAGTTTCATGAAAGAAATATTGCCACCAACACCAGCGAAGGAATGTGTATGTAAGAATGGCCTTGGTGGACTCGAGAGGCAGGGTAACCCCAATTATCACGGGACCTAAGTCATCAACACAGCCGGTCCATGTAAGGGGAATTACAAGTGGATGGTAATTAAGGTCATAGAAACTACAAGGACGCTTACAATCTATCGTGGAGGACTTAAAACGACTATTTATGTCGGATGAATGATACCGTTGGACTCGAGAAGTGGAGTTAGCCCCAAAGGAAGCGGAAGTGTGGAAGATAGAAAGAACTAAAAAAGTATAAAAGAGTTAACCGAGTAGGTGATGCTCACCAAGAATTTAATGACAGTAGAGGTATGAGAAGAGTAAGTCCGGGATATTAAGTCAACTATAGACTAACCAACGTTAATTAAATACGTGCAAGTGTTATTTGGTATTCACGAGTTATGTGCAGTTAAGAAGAGATAAATATGAATGAAGATTATTGAAGTAAAATCTCAAAAGGTCCGACATATCTAGGACTCAGCTTCCCTAGAACGCCGAAACGTCTAACACCTCGTGTCGGGGATACTCTCAGTCATACCTGAGCTCCAACTATGAACTCTAGAGATTTGCGCCTCTTATCTGTATAAGACTTCTGGCGACTCTGTGCTTCTAGCATCCTCTCTTGGATCACTGCTACTCGAGCCATATCATCATGTATCTGCTTAGGTGCTACTCCGCAAGCACTACTCGTCTCATCCCAACATAGTGGGGTACGGCATCTCTATCCGTATAAAGCCTTAAAAGGAGCCATCCTGATCGAAGCGTGTCAATTATTGTTATACGAAAACTCCACTAAGGGAAGGTGATCTGGCCACACATATCCCCAGTCTAACACGCAAGCTCTCAACATATCCTCTTGAGTCTGGATGGTTTGCTCCGACTGACCATCGGTCTAAGGATGATAAGTTGTAGTGAACTACAGACTCGTACCTAAGGCGGCATGCACTTGCTGCAAAAACCTCGAGGTGAATCGTTCGTCTATGTCAGAGACTATGGTCCTAGGTACTCAATGAAGTCGTACTATGTGTCTAGTGAACTCCTCTGCTAATCAACTTACTGGCCACGTCTTCTTGATAGATTAGAAACGTGCGGTCTTCGTCAGTCGATCTACTATGACCCAGATGGCATCAAAGCCTCGACTCGGTCTAAAACCGGTAACAATGCCCATCGAGATGTCCTCCCACTTCCACTAGGGAACGGGAAGTGGGTGTAGCCCTCCTCCTGGTCGATGATGCTCAATCTTGACCTGCTGACAGGTTGCATACTGAGCTACATATCTCGCCACATCTGGCTTTAAAACTTCCCACAAAAATGAGCGTCTGAAGTCTTGATACATCTTACTTGTAACACCCCGAATCCGCGGGACTCGGAATGCTACATTGGGCTAGGATGTCACAATGGATCATGTCCCTAGCCTGACAACAAGTTCACTGGATCTTACAACAAGGCACAAGTAGAGTAAAAACAAATACATAAAAGTTGTATGATTCAACAAAAGAGTTTACAACTCAAAGCCGAGTACAAAACCATAACAACAACATCAACTAATACAAAAGACCCCCAACCCACGCATCCTAATGTACAGAAGTTCTCGGCTGGCCACACCATCTGGCTCACTCTGCAGTCTTCCTAACCTGCAGATCATCTACAATACGGTAAATACCGTTAGCTACAACAATGGATAAGCATGATAGTAATAGCACAAACACACCACAACATCTCATACATGCAATGCCACACACATTCATTTATTATCTTTAATTACATTATACCATTACTAATTCAACTTCTTTTGTAACACGAGGAGCCTCAAGAACCCCACCCCATCCAATGTAACACAGGAGTTTTGCATGGGGGTGACCGTCACTCGTCCCCTCCTGTGAGATCATCTTCAGGGCACCTCCTCCTAACCCAGCAGGCAGAGACCGGTGGTTACCGCCTGTTGTAATACACTTGGGCCAGATAAATGTAATGAATGGTCGTCCTAGTTCGGTTTAAATTGTAAATGCACAATCATATGAACACACACAACCATACAATCATACAATCCACAACTGCACGCTAAGTAAGTCCTATGGACTTACCTGATACACTCGTATCCTCTACCACGTCAAAGCTTCCCCTCGAGGAAGAACCCAACGCCTGCAAGAGCAAGGCACACCATATCACAACCTGAAAGGGTTAGGAGACTCGTCTCCATAACCAGAACCAACCTACAACCTAAAGATCATCACAAGCTCGCATATGCCTATAGCATACTCTCCACATCAACACAGGTGCCTAAGGCACATCTCTAGCATACCACTTATCCTAACCACCCTAGCCTAGCCAACAACTAAGCCAAAGCTAAAGGAAAGGAAGGAAGGAAGACATACCAACCAGGTATGCACCAACAGAAGCAAGAACACACCAGCCAGCCTAGTGAGGCGCAGGGGCGGCTCACCAGAGGCGCAAGGGCGGCTCCACACCAGGCGCAGGTGTGGCTCAGGTCAGGCGCAGGGGCGGCCAACTGTGCAGAGAGTTGGTCTCGACTTCTCTTCGACTCCTTTCTCGATTCTCTTCACGTCTTTAACACATCACAACAACACATATGCATAATATACACACATATGATCATCACAACATCAAGGAAGGATCCAATCACAAGTCCAACTTGTGATCCTAGGCTAGAAAGAAGAAGGAAGAAGAAAGGAGAAGGAAAGAAGATAGAAGGAGAGAAAGGACTTACCACTCCACTCTAGGTTGCAACTATGGAGTATCCACATCCCTCACCACTTCAACACATCAACAACAACACACATCAACAGCAGCATGGTCATCCAAAGCCAAAGCCACACTCAAAACTCTCAAAACTCTCTCACAAGATCAAGAAGAAGCAAAGATAAGAAGAGAAAGAAGAATAAGAGCGTAAAGGTGATGAAGGAGCTGCAATGGAGTGAAGAAACCCTCCATCAGAGGATTGGAAAGCTTATAAGCGAAGCTCCCCCAAAAGAAAGGTCAGAAGTCAACAAAGGTGGTTGCAGCCGCACAAAACCGCAGGGGCGGACCGACTAAGGTGCAGGGGCGGCTCACCTGGGGCGCAGGTGCGGCGAGCAGAGTCCGCTGAGGCGGCTGGCTGTGTCAAAGCTAACTCAGCTAAGGCTCAACAAGGTTCCTAGGCTCCAAAGGCTCAGGCTCTTACATCTCACCCCCTTAAAACAAGTTTCATCCCGAAACTTGCAAAAACCCAAAGTCTCTCGGACCCATAAGCCGAGGTAAACTCTCTCCCCAAAACGTCAAGTCAAAACCTATAACATTCTATATCCTCAACACATCATGGAGGTATCACAACTCCAGCATCACAACTCTACACAAGGTCTAGAGGAACATCATCTCTAGCCAAACACTAACCACAGCACACTGGCATGGAGGAAAACCATCTCCAGCCACCACGTACACGTAACACTACTATGTGGAGGAAAACCATCTCCACTCACACTATGTCCATCAAAGGTAGCATGGAGGAAAGAACCATCTCCTGCTAATCCTAACACATATACCATAGCATGGAGGAAAGAACCATCTCTAGCTATACCTATTTCGTGCTAGCAAACATGATCTAACAGATCATATGCACACACAACTAGCACGGAAACATAGCATATCATATAAGCACATAACATACAAGCACTCACCAAGAAGGCGCTAAGATCTACTCATAGACCCTACTGGTGCCTCTAACTCCGCATAAAACTCTGGATAGTTCCTCTGGATACTATCCTCTGTCTCCCAGGTAGCCTCATCTGGTCCTCGTCTAGACCACTGTATCCTCAACATAGGAATGTCCTTCGAACGCAGGCGTCTCACACCTCGCTCTAGGACTGCAATAGGGTGCTTTGCAAACGTGTGGTCCGGCTCAACCACCAGATCATCATAACTCACGATGTGCCTCGGATCTGGTATGTACTCCCTCAGCTGAGACACATGAAACACGGGGTGAACACCCTCTAACCTCGGAGGCAAAGCTAATCCATAAGCTGCTCGTCCAACTCTATCTAGTATCTCAAAAGGACCGACATATCGGGGACTCAACTTCCCCTTTATGCCAAAACGGCTGACGCCTTGCGTCGGAGATACTCTCAACCAAACATGAGCTCCTACCCTGAACTCTAGAGGTCGACGCCTCTTGTCTGCATACGACTTTTGGCGACTCTGTGTAGCCAACATCCTCTCTCTAATCAGCGCTACTCGAGCCATCTCATCCTGAATCTGCTCTGGCGTTATCCCACTAATACTGCTAGGCTCATCCTAGCATAAAGGTGTACGGCATCTACGTCCATACAATGCCTCATAAGGAGCCATCCCTATAGAAGCATGCCAGTTGTTGTTTTATGAGAACTCAACGAGTGGGAGGTAATCAGACCATCCCTGTCCCCAATCCAACACACAGGCTCGCAACATGTCTTCTAAGGTCTGGATGGTCCTCTCTGACTGACCATCTGTCTGGGGGTGAAACGCAATCGTGAAGTGTAGACTCGTCCCTAAAGCAGTCTAAATCTGCTGCCAGAATCTCGATGTGAATCGTCCATCAAGATCAGAAACGATCGTCCTCAGTACTCCATGGAGTCTCACTATCTGTCTAGTGTACTCCTCGGCTAGTCTGCTCATGGGCCACGTCTCTCTAATAGGGATGAAATGTTTCGTCTTCATCAATCTATCAACGATCATCCAGATGGCATCAAAGCTCCTACTGGTCTTTAACCCAGTCACAAAATCCATTGAGACATCCTCCCACTTCCATTGCGGCACTAGCAGTGGATGGAGCACACCTCCAGGCCTGAAATGCTCTATCTTGACCTACTGACAGGTCGCACACTGAGCCACAAATCTGGCTACATCGAGCTTCAACCCTCCCCACCAAAATGAACGTCTCACATCATGGTACATCTTACTCGTACCAGGGTGTACTGAGTAAGATGTACAATGAGCCTCCTGTAAAATCCGTTGTATCAGCTCTGTATCTGCAGGAACACAGATACGATCATGTCGCCTCATAACTCCATCTTCCCCAATAGTGAACTGGGGTGCCTCTCCACGAGACATCCTATCTCTGATCCTCGCTAAGGTCGGGCAGGTCCCCTGCTTCTGTTGGATCTCATCCAACAGACCAGGTAGAACATCTAAGGTAAATAACTGGGCATCCTCATCAGGAAACTGGATGTTCATCTCTAGCCAAGCTAGATCCCTCTGAAGGTGAGGCTGTACAATAAGTCTGGCAATCGCCTTCTCCCGAGGCGTCTTCCTGCTCAAGGCGTCAGCTACCACATTCGCCTTGCCATGATGATATAAAATCTCAAGGTCAAAGTCCTTGATCAATTCAAGCCATCGACGCTGGCGGTTATTCAATTCCCGCTGCGTGAAAATATACTTCAGACTCTTATGGTCTGTGAAGATCTGGCAGGTAGCACCATACAGGTAATGTCTCTAGATCTTCAAAGTATGAACTACCGCTGCTAACTCCAGATCATGAGTCGGGTAGTTCTCCTCATACGTCTTCAGCTGCCTAGATGCATATGCAATCACTTTGCCCCTCTGCATCAACACATACCCCAAGCCTAGCTTGGATGCATCACTGTAGACCACAAAATCCTCAGAACCCTCTAGTTGTGCCAAGACAAAAGTAGAAGTCAAAAGCCTCTTCAACTCCTCAAAAATTTGAGCACACTGGTCGGTCCATACAAATCTAGTAGTCTTCCTCAAAAGACTAGTCAATGGGCGGGCAATCACAGAAAATCCCTCCACAAAGCGTCTGTAATAACCGGCTAAGCGAAGAAAGCTACGCACTTCCTTGACGTTCGTCGGTGTCGTCCATGCAGCAACAAACTCGATCTTCGCCGGGTCAACCATGATCCCATCGGCGGAGACAATATGTCCAAGGAAAGCAACCTCATACATTCAAAACTCGCACTTAGAGAGCTTGGCGTACAACTCTCTATCCCTCAAAATCTGCAATACCGTCCTCAGGTGTCCCGCATGCTCCTCTCTACTACGAGAGTATACCAAAATGTCGTCAATGAAGACCACCACAAACTGGTCCAGGAAGTCAATGAAGATATTGTTCATCAACTCCATGAATACTGCCGGGGCATTCGTCATCCCAAATGGCATCACTACAAACTCGTAGTGTCCATAACGGGTACGAAATACCGTCCTGTGCACATCTTCCTCTCTCACCCTCAGCTAGTGATATCCTGAACGCAAGTCAATCCTAGAGAAAACTGTCGCTCCCTGCAGCTGATCAAGTAGATCATCAATACGAGGTAGTGGATACCTGTTCTTGATGGTCACCTTGTTCAACTCTCTATAATCTATGCACAGTCTCAACGATTCGTCCTTCTTCCGCACAAAGAGGACCGGTGCACCCCATGGTGAAACGCTAGGGCGTATGAAGCCCTTATCAGCCAACTCCTCGAGTTGCTTCTTCAGCTCCAACATCTCGACAGGTTCCATACGGTATGGGGCCTTTGAGATGGGTCTCGTGCCAAGCTCTAAATCAATGCCGAAATCTACGCTCCTCTGAGGTGGCAAGCTAGACGGCTCTGCAAAAACGTCTATAAACTCACAAACCACTAGTATGTCCTCCAAAGTTGGACTCTCTCCATCCTTCATGGCGTAGCACAAGAAGGTATCACATCCCTGGGCAATCAGTCTAGCTGCTCGTACAACACTGATAACAGATCCTGTCTTCCCAAGGTCCCAACCCCGGAAGACCTCTATCGGACCTAAGTCGGTAGAGACTGTAACAGTTCTCTTACCCACATCTAACACCGCACGGTGTCTACACATCCAATCCATACCTAATATGACTTCTTCATGCATCAAAGGCATGACTAAGAAGTTAACAAGTAGTACACGAGTCCCTAAGCGTAGGGGACAACTACGTATCTCCTGGGTACCTCTGACCCTACTACCATCAGGTAACCCTATAGTAAAGGGTGCCCCCTCTATGGTAGACAAACTCAAACGCTCAACACAAGATGCAGAAATAAATGAATGAGTAGCACCAGTATTAAATAAAACTCTAACAGGTAAACCATGTAACAGAATGGTACCTGTAGCAGCTGGTGCTGGTGGCTCCTCAGCACTCCTCAACTCAAAAGCATGGCCTCGAACTCCTCGAGCATCAATAGTGCTAGCCTCTCTACCTCTACCCCTACTCGGTCCAAGAGCTGAACCATGAGTAGCAGGTGTCCTTGGGACCCTCTGTTGTCCCTGATGTTGAGGCGGTCTCTGCCCACCTCCTACTGCACCTGCAGGGGAAGAACCCTGTTGTGATGGCGCCTTGCCCTGACGGCAAAACGTAGCTATATGTCCTGGCTTCCCACACGAGAAGCAAGTCAGCGGTGCTCTAGGGCAATCAGTCCTCATATGTCCATAGGCCCCACAGTTGTAACACTGCCGGCCTCTATCAGTAGTCTGTGCAGACACTAGAATACTCGAGCGACCCTGAGTCTGACCTCTCCCGAATCCAGATACGCCTGCACCAGTCGGTGTTGTACGCTGTCTCTTCTCAGACCGTCCGGTCTGAGAAGTCCTATTCTGGCTAGCCCTCTCCCTCTCATAAGCAGAGGCCCGATCCTGATAGTCTGCCAATGAGTCACAATGAAATCCCGCCATATATGAACGCGTACTCTCCCTCAAACTTCGGAAGAATAGGTATGTGTGCTGGTCCTCAGAAGGTGCAGCTGGACCCAACAAAGCTAACTCAGTCCGAAAGCGGCGAATGGCATCTGTAATGGGCACATCCTCAAAGCCTGTTTCTAATAAATCCTGCAGCTTCTCCCTCCTCAATGAGGCAGGGCATAACTGCTCCCTCAACAAAGTCCTCATCTGCTCATAGGTGGTGACCCGTGCTCTAACTGTCCTCCACCACTGATGTGCCAGGTCACGGAATAGAGACTGTACTAGCTCTATCTGTCTGTCCTCTAGGCAACGAATAGACTCTAAAGCTGAATCTACATGCCCAATCCACACCTCAGTCTCTAGGCCGATCTCCCCAGAGAAGTGTGGTACTCCCTGCTGGTGGAATGCCTTCAACCAGGTATCTAGTCGAGGCCCTCTAGTCTCCTCCACAACTCGAGCTGGCTCAGCTACACGAAATGGTGCAACTGGCACCTGAGTAGCTCCATGGGACTCCTCAGATAATCCCTATTGCCCTGGAGGTCTGGGGCTCGTCGACCCGCTCTGATGGCCTCTTCAAACTGCCTGAGATACTCCCTAAATTCTGATCCACCCATGGAGACACGATCTGACCCATCAGACTGGCCTGGATGGGTCTGCTGTCTCCTGGACCCACCACTCCTCGTAGCTAGAACAAAGCTCTCAACAACCTCCTCATGAGCCTCCTCCACCACTGGTGGATCTACAGCGGGAGTTGGTCCCTATCTCCTCTCTCCTGGAGGAAGAGGTGGTCTACCTCTACCTCTGCCTGCAGCAGTAGCTCTAGTCCGAGCCATATGCGGGGTATGCACACCTAACGTATAAGGCTCTATATAGGTCATATGTATAGATATATATATATATACATAATACTTAATAATACATGCACACATATCATCACATAAAAGGTATATATATATATATATATATATATATATATATATATATATATATATATACACTGTCGAGATCCTCAGATGGGTGACGACTTATGTACACACTATCCCAAAAGATCTGTACTCGCTTTAAAACCAAAACTCTTTAAAACGTCAGACCCCATCTGGGTTTTGTTTATTTATCCACTCTACCTTTATTGCAAATAGCACATGTCATTGTTGTCAACCTAAGGCTCTAATACCAACTCTGTAACACCCCGAATCCGCGGGACTCGGAATGCTACATTGGGCTAGGATCTCACAATGGATCTTGACCCTAGCCTGACAACAAGTTCACTGGATCTTACAACAAGGGTCAAGTAGAGTAAAAACAAATACATAAAAGCTGTATGATACAACAAAAGAGTTTAAAACTCAAAGCCGAGTACAAAACCATAACAACAACATCAACTGATATAAAAGATCCCCAACCCACGCATCCTAATGTATAGAAGTTCTCGGTTGGTCACACCATCTGGCTCACTCTGCAGTCTTCCTAACCTGCAGATCATCTACAACACGGTAAACACCGTTAGCTACAGCAATAGATAAGCATGATAGTAATAGCACAAACACACCACAACATCTCATACATGCAATGCCACACACATTCATTTATTATCTTTAATTACTTTATACCATTACTAATTCAACTTCTTTTGTAACACGAGGAGCCTCAAGAACCCCGCCCCATCCAACGTAACACAGGAGTTTTGCATGGGGGTGACCGTCACTCGTCCCCTCCTGTGAGATCATCTTCAGAGCACCTCCTCCTAACCCAGCAGGCAGAGACCGGTGGTTACCGCCCGTTATAATACACTTGGGCCAGATAAATGTAATGAATGGTCATCCTAGTCCGGTTTAAGTTGTAAATGCACAATCATATTAACACACACAACCATACAATCATGCAATCCACAACTGCACGCTAAGTAAGTCCTATGGAATTACCTGATACACTCGTATCCTCTACCATGTCACAGCTTCCCTCGAGGAAGAACCCAACGCCTGCAAGAGCAAGGCACACGATATCACAACCTAAAAGGGTTAGGAGACTCGTCTCCATAACCAGAACCAACCTACAACCTAAAGATCAACACAAGCTCGCATATACCAATAGCATACTCTCAACATCAACACAAGTGCCTAAGGCACATCTCTAGCATACCACTCATCCTAACCACCCTAGCCTAGCCAACAACTAAGCCAAAGCTAAAGGAAAGGAAGGAAGGAAGACATATCAACCAGGTATGCACCAACAGAAGAAAGAACACACCAGCCAGCCTAGTGAGTCGCAGGGGCGGCTCACCAGAGGCGCAAGGGCGGCTCCACACCAGGCACAGGTGCGGCTCAGGTCAGGCGCAGGGGCGGCCAACTGTGCAGAGAGTTGGTCCCGACTTCTCTTCGACTCCTTTCTCGATTCTCTTCACATCTTCAACACATCACAGCAACACATATACATAATATACACACATATGATCATCACAACATCAAGGAAGGATCCAATCACAAGTCCAACTTGTGATCCTAGGCTAGAAAGAAGAAGGAAGAAGCAAGGAGAAGGAAAGAAGAGAGAAGAAGAAGAGAAAGGACTTACCACTCCACTCTAGGTTGTAACTATGGAATATCCATACCCCTCACCACTTCAACACATCAACAACAATACACAGCAACAACAGCAGGGTCATCCAAAGCCAAAGCCACACTCAAAACTCTCAAAACTCTCTCACAAGATAAAGAAGAAGCAAAGATGAGAAGAGGAAGAAGAAGAAGAGTGTAAAGGTGATGAAGGAGCTGCAATGGAGTGAAGAAACCCTCCATCAGAGGATTGGGAGGCTTATAAATGAAGCTCCCCCAAAAGCAAGGTCAGAAGTCAACAAAGGTGGCTGCAGCCGCACAAAACCGTAGGGGCGGACCGACTAAGGCGCAGGGGCGGCTTATCTGGGGCGCAGGTGCGGCTAGCAAAGTCCGCTGGGGCGGCTGGCAGTGTCAAGGCTAACTCAGCTAAGGCTCAGCAAGGTTCCTAGGCTCCAAAGGCTCAGGCTCTTACATTACTCACGCTGGGATGCACTGAGTAAGGTGTAGAGTGAGCCTCCTGTAGGATCCGTTATCTCAGCTCTCGATCACAGGGTACACATACGCGCTCCTGGTATCTCAAAAATCCATCAGCACCGACTACAAACTGAGGTGCCTTTCCTCGAGACATCATGTCTCAGATCCGTGTCAAAGTTGAACAACTCTCTTGCTTTTGTCAAATTTCTACCAACAGATCGGGTAACACCTCCAAGGTGGACAAATGGCTATCGGAATCCGGGAAATGGATATTCATCTCTAGCCATGCAAAATCTCGCTGTAAGTGAGGCTAAGCTATCAGCCGAAAGATCGTCATCTCCGGGGATTCTTCCTACTGAGGGCGTCTGCTACCACATTCGCCTTTCTCGGGAAGTATAAGATCTCTAGATCGAAGACCTTAATCAACTCTAACCATCTCCTCTGGCGGTTATTCAACTCCCGTTGAGTGAATATATACTTTAGACTCTTATGGTTTGAGCAACAACAGCTAACTTGAGATTGTGGGTAGGGTAATTCTCCTCATACGTCTTTAGTTGTCTCGACACGTATGTTATAACCTTTCCCCTCTGCATCAAAAGACTTCCCAAGCCGAGCTTGGATACGTCGCTATAAACTACAAAGTCCTCAATTCCCTTTGGTTGAGCTAAGATAGGAGCGGAGGTCAACCACCTTTCAACTCCTCAAAGCTCTACAGGCACGGCTGGCCACACGAATCTCGTAGTCTTCCTTACCAAGGAAGTAAGGGGTCGGGCGATAATTGAAAAGCCCTCCACGAAACAACGGTAGTAGCTTGCCAAGCCTAGGAAGTTGCGTACCTCCTTGACGTTCCTAGGAGGCGGCCAAGATGCTACAGACTTGATCTTCGCCGGATCTACCTTGATCCCTTCAGCGGAAACGATATGACCAAGGAATGTCACCTCAAAGATCCAAAACTCGCACTTAGAGAGCTTGGCGTAAAGCTCTCTATTCTACAGGACATGGAGTACGATCCTTAAGTGTCCAGAGTGCTCCTCTCTATTACGAGAGTATAGCAGGATATCATCGAAGAAGACCACTACTAACTGGTTTAGTAAGGCAATGAAGATGTTGTTCATCAACTCCATGAACATGGCGCGCGCATTTGTAAGCCCGAAAGGCATCACTACAAACTCGTAGTGACCGTATCTGTCCGAAATGTCATCTTGGCTATGTCCTGCTCTCTCACCCTCAATTGGTGATATCCGGATCTTAGATCGATCCGTGAAAACACTGAAGCTTCGTGTAGCTGGTCTAACAGATTGTCGATACGGGTCAATGGATACTTATTCTTGATTGTCACCTTGTTAAGCTCTCAGTAATCAATACATAACCTAATCGACCCGCCTTTCTTCCTAACGAAGAGCATTGGTGCGCCCCAAGGAGATACGCTAGGGCAGATGAAGCCCTTCTATACTAACTCCTCTAGCTGCTTCTTAAGCTCAAGCATCTCGATAGGCGTCATGCGGTAAGGAGCCTTCGAGATCGGTCTCGTCCCGGGCTCTAGATTAATGCCAAAGTCTACACTCCTCTGTGGAGGTAAACCTGATGGCCCTCCAAAAACGTTGGTAAACTCGCATGCTACCGGAATTTCCTCCAACGTTGGACTCATACTATCCTTCATGGCATAGCACTAGAAAGTCTCACAACCCTAACCGATAAGTCCCGCAGCTCGCACTGCACTGATAATTGAACCGGCCTTTCCGAGATCCCATCCTCGGAAAATCTCCACATGGTCATACTCTATAGTTACCATCACCGTCCTCTTCCCGATGTCCAAAATAGCCTCATGACGATTCATCCAATCCATGCCTAGAATGACTTCTTCATGTACTAAGTACATGACAAAGAAGTCAGTTGGCCAATCGTGACCTCCCAATCTAATAGGGGAATCATGAACCTCTCGTGTACCCCTATCTTACCCCCATTGGGTAATCCTATGACAAAGGTTCTCCCCTCTATGGTAACTAAGACCAATCTATCTAGACATGCATCAGATATAAAAGAATGTGTAACGCCGGTATTGTAAAGAACCCTGACTTGAATACCATTAATAAGAATGGTACTTGTTGTCGTTGGTGTTGTCGGCTCCACAACACTCCTCGGGACCTCAGCTCATAAACTTTGTCTTATGCATCTCTAGTGTCTGCGAAACCACCAACTCGTTCCCTACCTCTCCCCTGTCCTTGAGTGGAACCTTGAGGAGCGGTAAAACCAGGAGCTTTCTACTACTGTTGGTGGTGATACTGAGGTCTCTGTTCACCTCCACCAACACTGGCAGGTGAAGATCCTTGTTGAGATAGTGTCTTGCCCTAACGAAAAACCGCAGCTCTGTGTCCGGGCTTGCCACAAGAAAAGCAAGTCACCGCAGTCTTCTTACAATCAGCTTTCATGTGTCCGACACCTCCGCAGTTAAAGCACTGTCATCCTCTATCGGAACTCTGCATAGACTGCAGGAAACTAGATCCTCCCGGTGTCTGACTGCGCCCAAATCCAAATGCTCCAGCTGGACCATTGGCTGGTCCAGTCCTATGTCTCTTCTCAGGACCTCCTACGTGAGAAGCTCTCCTTTGACCCGGTCGGTCTCTCTCATAAGCAGATGCTTTATCCTGATAGTCCGTCAAAGACTCGCATCGGAAACCAGCAAGATAAGAGCGTGTAGACTCTCTCAACCTCCGAGAGAAAAGATAAACATGTTGATCCTCGGGTGGTGCAGACGGACCTAGCAAAGACAACTCCTCCTGAAACTTGCTGACAATCTCAACGATAGGAATATCCTCGAATCCAGCCTCGAGGAAATCCTGAAGTCGATATCTCCTCATAGTTGTAGGGCAATAGCGATCCCTAATTATAGTCTTCATCTGCTCATAACTCGCAACCTTGCTGCGGGCAGTCCTCCACCAGGAATGAGCCTGATCTTTCAGCAACATTTGTGTTATGTCGACTCGGCGTCTCTCTGGGCAACTGATCGCCTCCATAGCGGAATCCAGTTTTCCTAGCCACAGCTCCACCTCTAATCAAGTATTTCTTGTGAAAGAAGGAACCTTCAACTGGTTGAAAGCCTTCAACAAAAAGTCGGGTATCGGGTCTCGGCTCTCTCGCCTCGTCTGGAACTCTAACAACCTCTGCAGCTCTAGCAGGTGCAGCAACAACCTCCGTAACTCTCTATCAAACCTCAGTTTATCTCGTAGTATTGGCGGTGCTGGTGTAGGTTCTCTAGTCTTGATAGCCTCCTCGACTCTCTGCATGTAGTCGCGGTATGCAGAAGCTCCGATAGATACTCGATCGGACTCGGTTGACTACGCTCTATGTGCTCCAGATCTAGCGGCGGTCTGTTCCCAGCCTTGGGAACGACGCTCTCATCAACTTCTTCAATGAACGCCTCAGCGATAGGTGGATCAGCAACTGGGGCTTGGCCCCGACCTCTAGCTAGTGGAGGTCTTCTTGCAAGTTCTCGTTCACAGACGGCATGTGGAAGAGGTGGTCGACCCCTTCCTCGCCCCATAGCATATGTAGCTCTAGTACGCGTCATCTACTATAAGGATAAATATAGATATATAAGGTCATGCTACAACTAAAGCAGAAATCCAAAAAAAGCACATAAGGTCAACATCAAAGAAAATTAACTATTGAGATCCGCGGAGGTAGTGGAGGTCGCTCGTATATCTATCGCAGACCGACAAGTTTAAAATAAATAAAAAAAACCCTTTTGTAAACGTAGACCCCTTGCGGGTTCTGTTTATTTATCTATTCGACCTTTAGAAGATTACGAGTGTCATTGTTGCCAACCTAGAGCTCTGATACCATATTGTAACACCTCAAGTTCTGGGAACTCAAACCGTTACGGGCTAGGACCTCACAATGGGTCCCGACCCTCAGAGTAGCAATGACAACATCAGATCTTACAAGAAGACACAAATAAATGAAAACCTAAACTTATATAAAACCAAAGGTTATATCAAAGGAAAACGTAAAAGACTCACAACCGAGTTCAAAACAAACTGAAAGAACAATAACTGAAATATAAACTCGATCCCGTCCTATAATGTACGGGAACCCCGGCTGACCACACCATCTGGATCACTCATCAGCACCTATATATTTCAAGGCATCTACAACATCGGTATAAACCGTTAGCTAAGATTCTAAATATCAGAAAGACGGTAAAGGCACAAACACATATAAGGTAATATAAACATATAGCATGCTCGCATCAATCGGTTATTATCTTTCATTAAGTTAATCCCTTTACTAATTTAAATTATGTTGTCACACGAGAATCACCGTGATCTTGCCTATGTCCCCTTTCACCAACAGGAATAGAGGCGATGCATCGCTCCATTACCTGTGGACTAGTCGCAAGAGCACCTCCCAGTTTCCCCATTTAGAACTGGACAAGTGGTCACCGTCCGGTTATAATACACTTGGGCCAATTAAGGTATACAAGGTCAATCCTAGTCCGGTTATTCGTTATAACAATAAACAATAACACAAACAAGCCAATACACTCCAACCAATATACGGAATGCAACTAAGTAAGTCCAAGGGACTTACCTCACTCGAAGGTAATCTCAAAGGTAACGCAACGGTCAGCGAACAACTTAGTTTCCCGAAGGAAAGGAAGGAATGCCAAAGACGGGGATACTATAGACAAAACCGCAACGGCGGCTGGACAGGGCGCGGGGACGGCACTGGGCAACTCCTATGGGGCGGCACGGAGGAGGCGCGGCGGTGGTTTTGGCACAGATGGTGCGTTTTCTCCTTCGACGGCAAGAAACTGCACAAAGGCCAAAGCTTTCTTCTCTCCACACACACACGTCAAAACTCAACCAAGGGAGCTTGTGAACATCAACGTATCAACAACGGAAGGCCAACAAGAATCAAGACTTGATCTTGATCCTTGTGAAGGGAAAGGAGAAGAACGAAGAGAAAAAAGAAGGAAACAAAAGATGAAGCATGCAGCGTATACCATGAAGGTACAAAAGATCAACGGAACGAAGAACTTACAATTCTATAAGAGAGCACAAGGAAGATACTACAGCTTTGCTCGAGGTTGAAGAAAAACGTATGCAAGAAACGGAAAAAGGAAGATAAGGCGGGAATTTATAGAAAACGGTTGGGAAGGATAAGGAAAGACATTTTAGGGTTTAGAAGATCCAGGAAAGCTAGCCAAAGATATAAAATCGGATCCTCTATGAAAGGAAACAAGATAGAAACGTAAAAGGAAAGCAGATCTCGCGATATGGGGTCCACAGCACCCACGGGAAGACCCTGCCGCAACCGCGGCTGGCTGTAGGGGCGGCCACTGTCATCGTGGGGCGGTGATAGACACCAGCTTGCCGCGGGGTGGTGACAGCCAGAAACCGGTTGTTACTTGTAGACATCTTTTCTAACAAATTATGCAAATATAAGGTCAATTGATATGGATATATGCCTATGCATGTAAAATAAAGGGGAACTACCTATATGAGTGTCTATACTAAAGTTATAATTCATGTTATTAGGTTCTAATGATGATATTGCAAGTAAACTGCATGTCGGGTTGTTATCAATATTTTCAATTTTTAGTATTTTATATTGACGTATGTAAGCATATACGTTTATTCTTCATTCTTTTTAGAGTTTTGACAAACAAAAAAGCAACCCTCCCTTTTTTGGATGTTCCGTATCATATACATATGCTTTGACCTTAAAGCTACTCATGTGGTACTTCATTCTATCATAAATAAAAGGTTCATTTGTATAGATATCATCATTGATCTACATCCAAAAAGTTGTATGCTTTGAAAGAAGCTTACTGCCCTGTCAAGGCGGAAATTGCGGGTTCGAGTACATCTTGTTTATTAACAAGATTGAGACTTTTGTAACTTATCCTCCATTTATAAGTCCATAGCTTTTGCGATAGCTTCATCAATGTTACCTACCAAATAAAATGCTTGCTCGGAAAGTCCGTTTAATTATCCGGAAAGTATCAGTTGAAACCCTAATTGTTTCCTCTTCAATCCTAACTATATTCAAGGACAAACCTAGTTCCAAAACTCTGATTATTCTCTAGAGTCCTAGTCCGGAATAAAACTATGAATTTAATTAACGAATTGAAATTAATTGTGAAGTAAAAAGGTATAAAATGAACCCCTAGTCTAGTCGTGCACATCCTCAAGACCTCAAGATCAAAGGCTCAAATCCACTATAAATAACAAGTGTTTACAACAAACAAGATTCGCTTAAGCTCAATGCAAGAAGTGCAATCAAATAAGGAAATAAGAGCACAAGATAATAGAGAGAAAATCCCCTATAACGTAGTAGTGGAGAAGGAATCAAAGTAGCTTGATTGTGCACGATTGAGAAAATCTTGATCAGCAACACCAACTTCAGGTAAGAATTCCGAACATTCAAATCTCTAGAATCGTGACAAGGAAGAACATTGACAAGAATACCACAACGTTTCAAGACGAAAACCTTGAGATCTAAAATTTTTGATCATCTCTCATATGGATGTGTGTGAGGTAAGAGAATGAACAAAGAGTTCAATTGAACGTTAAGGGGTTTCAAGGTGGACTTCTCGCTTTAATTGTTTATCTAGTTTCAAAACTCCAATTATTGTCTTGTACATATACCTTGAGTCCTTAAATAAAATAACCCTAAGTGTGTAACTTAGAGAAATTACATCAACAAATAGGTTGGTGTTTGAACGATTTTGGGTTGGATGATGAGTTTCGAGTTAATATATGGCTAATTTATTTGAATATAGTCGAGCTTACATATTTATGGAGTTTTTAATTTGGATCCGAGCTTAACCTGTATAGGTTGGAATGATGTCGTCTTTTTGAGGTCGAACTATATTTTTCTCTAGTTGTTAAGACCAATTCATTCAAGTTATGTTTTTGATCCCAAAAATCCGACCCTTGCTTATCATCTTGCATATATAGATTGAGCCCTTAAATAATATAACCCAAAGTATGCAACTTAGAGAAAAGCTCGATTTTTGAATGATTTTGGGTTGGATGATGAGTTTTCTCTTAATTTTTGAATGATTTTGGGTTGAATAATGAGTTTCGAGTTGATATATAACTAATTTATTGGAAAAAAAATCGAGCTCATTTATTTATAAAGTTTATTTTTTTGCTATCTAACCTTAACCAAAACGGGTTGTAATGGTATCGTATATTTGATGTTGTTCTCGTCTTGAAACAGTACTGAGCGCCGTGATCGGAACTATATTTTTTTCTGAGATCAAGTTTTGACAATGCTAGTGAAATATGCATGATCGTAAGTTGCATCTCAATTAAGAGCAATTTTGGACATCCCATTACAAATTGCATAAATTAGCCATATACCTTAAAATCATGCTCTTTGTGACCCATGAGCTTGATTCCAACATTTTTTGTAAATACTATTACGGTTTTGTAATTTGGCTTTGGTTAGTACATTTTTTTCCTAGATCTGAAGAATGATCAAATTGTGATATAAATATCTGAAATATAAAAACATAGAAAAACAATGGAAATAAAGAAAGTTGTAGCAAGTACTGTACTGACACTAAATTGAAAAACGTAAAATATATCTTTAAAAAAATAGTAAAATAGAGATAAAAATAGCAAGTATCATCGACTAGCGCATTCAAACGTGTGAACGAAATAAAGACTTCTGAGCACTCATCTCCTTCCTGTCGGGATGTCAAAGTGTCAAGTCTAAGCTAAACATATTATATTTCAATCAATTTCTGTTTTATAGTTTTTAATTTACACCTTTGTAAAACAGCAAGTTCATGGATTAAAATATCAACGGAAGTCATAAACGCACGGGTCAAGATTTAAAAAAGGCACGACGGTTATGGATTCTGTAACCGTCATAAGGTTACGGTTACGGGTCTCGTAACTGTCATGATTACGGGTTCTGGATCAGTGATAATTTTCTACATGAATTCTAACCCGAAAAAAAAAATTTATGACACCATCACAGTTACGAAACCCATAACCATGATGTCAGGAAAAAAAAAGCGAGTAAATATGATGTTGTATAAATAAGAGAGGAAGCGATTTAAGAAAATATGTATCCCACTATGATGAATCAAGATATAACCAATAACCAAGTATATGAATATTATGAATATTGATCAACGAATATTGCACGTAACTATCAAATATAGCCTTAACCACAGACAAATATAGACCGTTCTTAACCTATCTTGAAGACGCTCTCGCATTTGCAGCATGAATAAGAAAAACTTATGAAGCATGTAGAAAAAATCTAGAAAGACCAAACAAGTCATACTCTCACAAAAAAAGCTAGAAAGGTAAAAATCGATAAAACTATGATAGTTAAGAATCCTCAAGGTAAAGGTAAAATGCTACTCTATAAACCAAGTTGAAAAAATTGGTGAAATAAGGCCCTTTTTGTTTAATGTAAACTAACTAGGCCCCTCTATTTTGGCCCAAAATTTTAAATCCAAAATTAATTAAATAGAGGGGCATAAGGGGAACTTAAAAATAAAAGGCATATAAAATCACCCTAATCCCTCAATTATCTCATTAGGTTTCTCGTAGTCGTTCAGAGAAGACGGCCGCCTTCTTTTCTTCTCATATTGGTCAAGAAGGAGTAGCAGGTTAACATCCGTTCAGAGAAGACAACCACTATGAGCCACCGCCGGACTGGAACGAGGAGTAGCCGTTGTTGTGCAGTCCAGTTCCGGAGCCGATGTTGTGCAGAACCGGAGCCGACATTGTGCAGTCCCGGAGCCGAAGCTGTGCAGTCCCGGAGTCGCCGCTGTGCAGTCCCGGAGTCGCCGTTGTGCAGTCCCGGATCCGCCGTTGTGCAGTCCCATATCCACCATTGTGCAATCCCAGATCCGCCACAATGCAGCATTCCCACGAAACCCTAACGCATTTTTATAATGTTTGTATATTTACAAAAAAAGCTCCCCTGTTTTTAATTACATTTATGACCCACATTTTTGGAATTTGTAAAATTGTCCAATCTCCAAATTCACATTTGACGCACCCTGCTGCGCCGCCTCATCTCCATTGAAGCTAATTGGTTAGGGTTTTGGTCAATTTATGGTAATTACAATAAATAACCTAGATTTTGTATCACATTAATGACCTAATTTTTTTGTAATTTGCAAGTTTGTCCCTAAATAGATAATTACATAGAGTAACCCATATTTTTTAATCACATAAAATGTCTAGAGTTTTGAAAGTTCACAAATTGCCCCAATTTATTTAATAAATACGGGATATTTTATAAATACGGGATATTGACTACATATTTTATATATACGCGATATTGACTACATATTTTATAAATACGAGATATTGACTACATATTTATGTATATAATTGAGTTTGTGTAACTCGAATGGGCTTGAAACAAAGACGGGCTTGGGTAAACGACAAGCTTGTGTAAACGACGGACCTGTGTAAATGAAAATTATGTATTAACATTGTGTAATTGAACTTGTGTATTAAAATTGTGTATTAAGCATTATGTACTAATACCGTGTATGAACAAGAGAGTACACGAAGTTCAATTAGTCCAACTGGTATAAGGGTGGGAGGGAATGGTTGTCGTCCAGAGTTCGATACTCACTAGCTACAACATTTATATTTTCAATGTATGAAAGTGTCTACTTAGCCAACTCATCCAACCAAGTTCAACTTAGTAGCTACAATAAAATTAGCAAGCTCTTGCTAGGACTAATCTTATTTATGTTCCTAAAATCAACATCACTTTTCAATGTATGAAAATAAAAGGGTAAAAATGAAGTGCACTAAGAAGAAATAAATTTTTGCTGAAATACTAGGGATTCATCTTGTCTAAACTCTTCTCTTATCTCCCTCTCATGCTTATGATTCTTGTACCCTGGTCGAAATGACCCCCTCATGTACATTCTCCCTCTTACTCTATAAATTTAAACTTTCTAAAATACTTTTTAATTGATCTCAATTCAGCAATTTATATATGTAGTTATAATCAATTGATTGTAGGATTCAACCAGACCCATCTCGTTGATTTTAGAGGCCCGTGCAAAAATATATTTGATCACTTTAAAAAAAATTAATATAGTTAATCATACAATTAATTATTGATAAACAATGTTTACTTAAGTAATAT
The DNA here is from genome assembly GCA_033239125.1 of Fagopyrum homotropicum. Taxonomy (NCBI): domain Eukaryota; kingdom Viridiplantae; phylum Streptophyta; class Magnoliopsida; order Caryophyllales; family Polygonaceae; genus Fagopyrum; species Fagopyrum homotropicum. Next base: position 909,884 of record BSWB01000016.1, read on the forward strand.
GTAGTAATTAATTGACTATATTTTAAGTATTGGAAGATCTTTTTATAAATAAAAGTTTCAAGTATTATGAAAAATAAAACATTAAAAAATTAATGTTTATATAAATAAATAATATAATGTTAAAAAAAAGGGTAAAAAGAAGCCCCATAAGAAATCGGGCCTTAAACCATCTACAAAACCAACAATAATAACAATCTTACCACTTGAGCAATTAAAACAATGTTATCATGTACTCATTTAGTTTTAGGGCCCGTTTGGTTTTAACTCCGGAATCGAAAACGGAATGAAAACGAATCTAATCCATATGTATACCATTGTTCATGAAAGTTTGTGGAATCATTCCTTGTGGTTTGAAGGAATTGGAGTAGAGTTTGATTACTTTTGATACCCTATAGGGTAACAAAATGTGGGAGAGCAAGTGCATTTTGCATTAATCCACAAGGAATGATTCCACAAAATTTCATGAATAAGGATATACATATGGACTAAATTCGTTTCCATTCCGTTTCCGTTTCTGGAGTTGAACCAAACGGGCCCTTAATGTGAGACCCTAAAAAATTGAGGTTATGTACATAGAACTTGTTGCAGTAGCTCGTAGTCTGATAATTAGGATTGATATTGTATGGGTATATTTAGTTGCCTTCTAGGTTTTATTAGCATTATTATTATTTTTTTTAGTTAGCGTTACCATTATATATATATATATATATATATATATATATATATATATGTTATATTTGTTTATTTATAAGACAAGTCAATTGATTCATTTTATGATAATATAATTCTCACATGGTATCACGCTTCATTCGATCCTCAAACAAAACACGTTCAGAAAAAAACTCGAGCATGGTCGTTCTTGAAACAACAAGCACTTACTACATACATCCTTCGGATCATCCTGAAATTTCTCTTATTTCAGTGATCTCAAAGGAGAAACAAACTTTTCCGAATGGAAAAGAAACTTGACGAATGCTTTCCGAGCCAAGCAAAAACTTGGTTTCATCGATGGCTCGATTAATTGTCCAGAGGAGACATCTACTAATTTTCAACACTAGAGCCCCGTAAACTCGATGCTAGTCGGCTAGATATTACAGACGATAGATCCATCCGTTCGCTCGACGGTTTCAAATCTGGATACCGCGAGTGAACTTTGGATCGAGTTAGAGCAACGTTACTCGGTAGGCAATGGACCACGGATCCTGAAGTTACGAGCCGACATCAGTCAGTGCCGGCAACAAGGACAATTTGTCTCCGTCTACTATGGACGACTCCGTAGGATGTGAGATGAACTCGCTGCAGCTCTTCCTTCATCAACGGCAATTTGTAAACCGTGCTCCAAAGTTCTTGCGGTAGAACGAGAGGAAGAAAGAACCCATCAATTCCTCATCGGGTTAGACGATTCTTTTCAAACTCTCCGTTCAAGTATAATTTCCAAAGAGATCTTGCAAACAATGAATAAAGTCTATTCATTAACGATCCAAGAGGAATGCACTCATCTAGCATCTAAAGAAGTTGAAACTCGAATGGATTCAATGGCCATGGTTGCTCGTTCTTCTCAGCGATCCACACAAGGAACTCCGTATAAAACTCATTTACAATGTTTTCATTGTAACAAAACAGGTCATACAAAGGATCAATGCTTCAAAATAGTCGGGTATCCGGAATGGTGGAACAACGGAAAAGGGAGTAGCAATAACACAACCGGCGCCGGAAATAAAAACAATGCTCCTGCGCTTTCTGGAGGGTCCAACATCCGGCAAGTTGGAGGCAAAAGTCAAGGAAGCCACGCCTCCAGTAATGCAATCCAAAATGGCATTGTGTCTGCAGTAGCTGCTGGATCTCTATCAAGCCAAGATCGATCAAATGTAGGAGCCGATATTTCCGACACCCAATGGAACGATTTGTTGGAAAAATTTAAACATTTCCATGCTACGTCAAACGAATCGATGTCAGGTATTATTGAATCAAATCTTTGGATTTTAGATAGCGGAGCTTCGTTTCATATGACGGGTAACGTTAATTTATTTTCACATTTAAAAATATTTAATACGTATGTATTAAATTACCGAATGGATTGTTACAAAATGCAACACAAGCAGGAGATATTATTCTTGGCCAAAATTTAAGCTTAAAAATGTTCTATATGTTCCAGGATTAAAATGTAATTTAATTTCTCTAGTTTGTTTAACTAATGATTTTAATTGCAAAATTATCCTAACATCAAAATTATGTGTCATTCAGGACCTAACTTCGCGGATGCTGATTGGAGCGGGTGAGCCTAAGGACGGAGTATATTGGTTACGGTTTTCTGATTTCAACTTTCCTATTTCAGCCGCTATCTGAGGCGATCCGACGTCTTCATTGTCAAGTATTTGGCATAAAAGGCTTGGTCATCCTGCGTTTGATTTTATAACGTCCAATACGGACAATAATAATGTTATTTTACGATCTTACAAAAACATTCTGTGTGATGTTTGTCATAGGGCAAAACAAACTCGTTCGTCTTTTCCGAAAAGTTTATCTCATTCTGACACTATATTTGATCTTGTTCATTGTGATTTATGTGGTCCATATCGGATTCCGGCGTTATGTGGAGCTTCATATTTTTTAACCATTGTTGATGATTGCTCAAGAATAACATGGGTTTATCTTTTAAAATCAAAAAATGAAGTTTTTACTATTTTTCAAAATTTTATGAAAATGGTTCTAAGACAATTTAATTTTAAAATTAAATGTGTTCGATCAGATAATGGATCGGAGTTTCTCAAACTTAAACAAATATTTTCCGAGAATGGTATTCTCCACGAGACATCTTGTACTTATACCCCGCAACAAAATGGTAAAGTTGAACGCAAACATCATCTTCTTCTAAATGTTGCACACGCTTTAACTTTTCAATCACATTTGCCTATCGAATTTTGGGGTAATGTAGTTTTAACCGCGTGAATCGAACGCCGACAAAAGTTTTAAAAGACAAATCTCCTTTTGAAATTTTCTTTAACAAAAAACCGGATTATCAACATTTACGTATTTTCGGTTGTTTAGGTTATGCATCCATCTTACCCAAAACAACAAATAAATTCTTGGAACGTTCTCGGAAATGCGTTTTTATTGGATATCCGATAGGTCAAAAAGGATGGCGTTTATTTGATCTTGAGAATAAAACTATTTTTGTATCTCGAGATGTAATTTTTTATGAAAATATTTTCCCCTTTTCAAAATCATCAAATATGGTTTCCAAAAATTTGCCGGATATGGTTTATAATTCGATACCAAATGTTTTAGCTCCACAATCTCATCCTAACACTTTGCTTCCTAAAGTGACAGATATGCATGCTGACTCAGCGGCGCATTCTACTCCTTCCTTACCCAGTGGCGTGGATTTTCAATCTATTTCAAAGCACACTAACTTTGGACCTAAAATATTTGATTTACCTGTGACTTCGGTTCCTATTATAACTCAAAATATACAGCCTCCTTATTTATCTGATATTTCCCTTCCAACACAAAATTCATCCCCATCTGATACTAATCCTTCGATCACGCCGTAATCTACATCATCCCATGAGGATTCATTACCTATTTCAGAACAAATTTCCAATGAAGAAAATTCGGTATCCTTTTCCCATCCGTCTCCTCTTTCATCGAATACAACTTCTCAATTAAATATCGATCGATTGCCTATTCTGGAACATCTTTCCTCATCTGAAAATACGGTACCCGATCCAAGTCGATCCCTTCCTTCTACTCAGCCTTCAGAATCTTCTGGCGTCAATCCTATGATACGACGAAGCAATCGTATCTCTATCCCGAATACACGTCTTAAAGACTTCCACTGTAACACTCTCGTACCATACAACTCTGATCCAAAGCCATCGTTCCAATCAGTGTCTACAAGTAAGTGCCAATATCAAATTTCAGATTATTTAAGTTTACTAATCTATCTCCATCGTATGCATGTTCTATGAATACATCCTTCTCTATTCGTGAGCCAACATCGTACAAGAAAGCCATCACTTTTCCTGAATGGCGAGCAGCAATGCGTTTAGAAATTGATGCGCTTCAACACAATCAAACATGGAGTATATATCACTCCCTCCCGGAAAAAGGGCCATAGGATATCGTTGGGTATACAAGACTAAGCTCAATGCAATGGTTTCATTGAAAGACACAAAGCGCGTTTAGTCGCGTTAGGGAATTTGCAAATACGAGGTATCGACTACACTGAAACTTTTGCACCCGTAGCTAATTTAGTCTAGGTTAAGACCTTTCTTGCAGTCGCTTCGAGTCATCGTTGGGAATTACATCAAATGGACGTTCATAATGCGTTCCTCCATGGCGACCTTACCGAAGATGTTTACATGACTTTACCACCGGGATTCACAATCTCAGATCCAACCAAAGTGTGCAAACTGAAGAAGTCGATCTATGGACTTAAGCAATCTCCTCGCAATTGGTTTCAAAAACTGAATCAAGCCTTATGTCATGTAGAGTTTGTTCAATCCAAAGCGGATTACTCATTATTTTCATATGTCCATTCAGGTATTTGTATCCACATTTTAATTTATGTAGATGATCTTATTATTACGGGTAATGATCACCATGCTATCTCTAGGTTCAAAGCTTACCTTAAATCATGTTTTAAAATGAAAGATCTTGGTAAGTTACGTTTTTTTCTTGGCATTGAAGTTACACACACTCCACATGGTTTAGTCCTTGCTCAGAAAAAATATGTTCTAGATATTTTATCGGAAACAGGCACACTAGGATCGCGTCCGGTCACGTTTCCGATTGAACTTGGACACTCGCTAGGAAAGGACAAGTCGGCTGTGTTTTTGGATCCAGATAAGTATCGCAGGTTGGTTGGCCGGTTGGTGTACCTTACAATCACCCGACTGGATCTCACCTACTCAGTTCACATCTTGCCACAATTTCTGCAAAATCCAACGATACAACATTGGAATGCAGGATTGCGAGTTTTACGTTATTTGAAGAATAATCCAAGTTAGGGTATTTTATTATCAAATACAAGTACTTTTCAAATTAATTCCTTTTGTGATTCGGATTATACGTCTTGTCATTTAACTCGTCGTTTATTAACTGGTTTTGTTGTTTTTCTTGACAAGTCTCCCATTTCCTGAAAAACGAAAAAACAAAGTACAGTCTCAAGATCTTCCGTTGAAGCAGAATACCAAGCAATGGCATCCACAACATGTGAAGTCAAATGGATCAAGTCGTTACTCTCTTCCTTGGGAATTGTTCACAACCAACCCATAAATCTTTGGTGCGACAATCAAGCCACTCTACACATTGCTTCTAATCTTGTGTTTCATGAACGTACGTACCAAACACATCGAAGTAGATTGTCATGTGGTTCGAGATGAAGTCCAAAAGAAAACCATCAAGACTCTCCACATCCGTTCTAACGATCAACTATCTGACATTTTCACCAAAGCTCTTGGACATCAACTATTTCGCCATTTTTTGAGCAAGTTGGGCATTTGTGATATCCATGCTCCAACTTGAGGGGGAATGATTATTAGGATTGATATTATATGGGTATATTTAGTTGCCTTCTAGGTTTTATTAGCATTATTATTATTTTCCTTAGTTAACGTTACCGTTATATAGTCTAGTGTGTATATATATATATGTTATATTTGTTAATTAATAAGACAAGTCAATTGATTCATTTTATGAGAATATAATTCTCACATAGTCGGGTCTGAGTTTAATCAGTCTTTAGATCGTGAGAAATTTAACTAAATATAAAAAAAGAAACATAAAAATAAAAACTTTCATTAAATACACAATATTCAGTTTAAGTACAACGAGACGAACCTTGACTCAAAAGACGGCAATTTAGAAACTAAACTAAAGTCGTTGTAGGCTAGAAGATGCTAAACCTAGGGTTGAAACTCTGGATATGTAGGGTACAAATCATATTCAAAAGAAAATAATTTCACTGCAATATCTGCGTAATTGAAAAGGACATGAAATGGGCAACTTGCCCTGGGCCACACCGTCTCGATACCGTTTCATGCCGATCTCGCCTTTGTCTTCGTGGCGAACTCAAATCTCGCCACTCCGAGTTTCTGAGTTTCTGCGGGTCATCCAGGGGTATAATTTGGTACTAGATTATGCGATCTCCAATCATGAATGATGTTCCAATGTTGCTCTTAACTTCAAGAAAGATCGAACTCTTGTATTTCAACAAAAATGCGCCGGCAATAGCCTCGAACACCTGAAACACAAAACAACCCGAAATCTATACTATGGAATATAAATATTTTCTATACTATGAATGATAAACATTTGAAAGGAGATGTGAAGGACGACGTCATTTTCCCAATAATTGTAAAGGTTAAATATTGTGGGCTATGAATTAACTAGTAAAACAATTTGTTCATCAAACTCAATTCAGTTTGGAACATTTTGAGCCCCGGCGTCATTTCAATCAAGTCCTCGTGACATGTCGGGTTACTTCAGTTTTGCGGTTCATCTCGGACCAATATAATAGAAAATAATCGGGTTTCGAAAATTTCATATCTATATATACTACTAAAATATAACGCTCTTAGTCCACATGTCAACACGTTAGCCACGCCACTTAGCATTTTTAGCTAATAATTACGGATTTGCCATATTTTAATTACAATTTTAATTCAAAATTAAAACATTTTCGATATCATGCCAAATCAACAAAAAGAAATACATCTCATTATATTCTGTATCTTACGATTATAACAATACGATTTTGTTTGTTACCAAATCTACTAACAACTTAATTAGAAAAAGACCCGTTTATTAGCTAACAACTTAATTAGAAATACTATTCAAGACTAAGAAAAATCATTTCATCCAAACTTTGTCATTTTTATTAACTAATATGGCTAACATCATGTTGCAATGATTAAATTAAAAAATTTATAAAATGAAAGGACATAATAAAAATATATTAAAAATATTATTATTAGAGTATTATATTTATAACACAATATAATTTTTTTAAAAGTTATTTATTATTAAAAAATTTATTTAGAAATAATTGAATAGATTTTAAAAATAACATATAAATTTTTAAAACTCAAAATATGGTAAATTTTAACTATTTTGATTAACGAATTAGCTATAAACTATTTTTATTAAGAAAAAAACAACGTAATTATATAGATTAATATCAACAATTTGATATTGTTATAAATAAATAATTAAGTGAAAATAATTACTTCTAAAATTTAATTGTTAAAAAATTATAAATATTTCATAAATATATCATTAGTTTATACATATAAAACCTCGTGTGACGTATTACTAAAAAAAATCTAATATATAAATATACCGACAAGGGGTGTGAGTTATAAACTAGTTCTAAGTTAAATTGGTTTGTGTCCAATTGATATCAAATGTCATTATTTTTCATTTTCGAATATCGTATGATGGATGGATTGAAAATTTTCGAATGAATATGATTTTTTATGACGCAGAGATTCTGTCCGAAGTTGAGAATTTGAGCGTGGAAAATTTATTATTACAGCAGTGGAGTCACGTCGCCTTCATTTTCCTGGTAACAAAGGTTCTGCTTGTGTTGATTGCAACGGTAGAATTCAGTCCGTTATAGCAACACAAATGCCACTGCTCATCGTTGGATTCAATACAACAAAACCAAAAAAAACACAGACTAGTCCATTCGAGAAATCTGCAATCTGGATCACCTTAACCACCTTCTCATATCACTAGTCGACGAGGGTGACACTTCCCCACCAGCTAAGCTATCCGTATAACACGAAGAGTATATAGATTGCTGCTCCCCATACCCCAACGCCACTCCGCTTACACTCTTGAAGCTCGGACTCCTCAAGCTATACGTATCTGGACAAGGTGGGACCGGGTACGATAACCGCTTCTTCACCGACCCCCCACCCCGCTCCCTCTCCGGGGTCATCGCTCTCTGCCTCGGGGCGCTCTGGGACCGAATGCGCGCCTTAGCAGATTCCGTAGCCACCATATAATTGGGTATGGATCCACCGTAGCTGGCCATGCTGATACCGCCGCCGCCCCTGCTATGTGCCTGCAGGTTACCTGTGTAATGGTAGTTGGATCGTAAGCTCGGGGTCTGAGATGATACTGAGAAGCCTCGCTCTTCTCTAATGCATCGAGGGCTAGCTGATCGGACTTGGATGGGCCTTGATCTCGAGGGAGAAGGCGTAACCGGCGACTGCTGATGTTGATGGAGGTTCGAGCTGTGGCTGTGGGCTCTGTGGTGGATAGGTGAGGCGGGGCGTTGGTAGTGTTGGTGGCTCGGGGCGTTCGAGTAGGCGTTGGATCTTCTAGGTGGAGGGTGTGGGTAACTGTAAGGGAGTTGGGAGGAGGTGTCCATTTCTACGGTTTTTATGGCGGCTTCTGATCTGCACCTATCAACTGATGCTCTTCCTTCCCATTGTCTTGCAGTCATCCATCTGTCTAGCCATCTGGGTTTATCTTGATCTAGCTCCTCTTCGCCTCCAATTGAGCTCCTATCACTCCTCCACATCTATTTCATCATAAGTAGCAAATCTTACGAGCATTATGTATTGTTTATTAGCTTGACAACACACAAAAACAAACAAAATATGTTGAGATGTGGGGAAATCCCACATCGAAAATACAATACTGGACGTGTGGTCTCCATGTCATTTGGTACGCGACTTATATAGAAAAAATTTAACAAAATATGGACCTGTTCGGAGAAGGCTTGAGAAAGAGACTTTTCACGCTTGATAGCAGCAGCCTCCCTTCTACTCTGCAGCATGGCTTTCACTTCCTCCACCGTCTGCTGTCTCTCATCCCATTCGTTCCCTCCGCTGCTCGCCTCCCTCAGATGCGACTGCCGAATTCAATTCAGTTAAAAACATGACATGGGAGATTACAGGCGGCATTAATTATAATGGATGAAAACTTACAACAGATCTTCTCTCGGCCAAGTCCTGGACAAAGCAGGAGTCGCTGAATGCGGATTTGCGGGGATGGACCCGGACGCGTTGGTCTAGTACACGAGACTGGACCCGCACCAGGGCTTGCATGCACTTGAGTGTCATCTTTGCCTGTTTCCTCACATTGTGACCCCTCACAAGGGCTTGCAGCTTCACCAGCCCCTTTAGTGCTCTCAATGCTCTTCTTGCCTTGGAAATATTTTTAACAATTTAACAAAAACTCCCATTCACACTTATGCCAATACTAATCCACCATACTAGCATAAAGCTGAAATGCAAGATTTGGTATTTTATTTAGGAGATTTAAGTGAATTGTTCATTATAAATAAACATTGTTTAGGCGACACAGAAGCTAGCTACTAATAATGGTGGAACTTGAATAAGCTTAATGCAAACTGTGAGTTGTCTACTAGCTCCCAAAAAATGCTGAAACTTACAGTTCATTATTTTGGTCTGCAACCGGGTATGATTGGCCAATGGATTTACAATTAAATATTTATTTTGAAAAATTACTGTAACTTAAAAGATCCAAAACAAGTAAGTCTCAACTAGATTCTTGTAATTTATATAGGAAGCATTAAATTTGTAGAGAATTAAAAATTGGTGACTTACTAGATAGCCTCTGAATGCAGTCTGAATGAGTACAGCAGCGTAGTCCTCTCTAGCACTCCGCCTTGTATACGTTACGGCGGTGGTGGTGGTGGTGGTGGTGAGCCTGGCGACCTCCATAGCAGCCTGGGCAGTGGCGACAGCAGCCTCAGCAGCAGCTGTAGCGACTGCGACAGCAATGGCATGTCTCTGTTCATCCTCGGCGTTTGGGTGCTGCTTCTGCGGTGATTCCTGGGTTGGGGTCTTCCTGAAAAGCCACCTCCTCCTATCCTTCTTCTGCAGAATCAACTTATCATCGTCTGAGTTGGTGTTCTTATTAGGGTGATCTTTAGAAGGAGATCTGAAAGCCCTTTTGACAGCAGCAGTTAACCAAGAGCCTGTAGTGCTACTCCCCTTCTTCCCCATGGATGATGGCAAGTAAAGGCGAAAACAAGAGTGAAGCGAGTTGTATACAAACTACAGAAATCAAGTCAAATCAAACAACCTGGACTTGAATAGTAAGTGAGAGGGAATAATGTGATAGATGTAAGTTTTGCTTTTGGAGCAATGGAAAAGTGCAAAAAAGGAGAATTGAATAATCAAACACAAGTATGTGCAATAAAGTTGATGGGGGAAAAAGGCGAGCCCTTTCTTCTCATATATGTTTATTGAAGCAGCATATGATATGGCGCATATGGGAATGGGGTAGAGGACAGTAAATGTGTTGGGTGTTGTCAGAGTCAGAGATAAAGAATCATGTTACTTTCACTTTTCCCATTACATTATACTACTCTACAGCTACTGTTTAATCTTTTTTTTTTTCTTTACTTATTCTCTTCATACACTATTCTACTACTATTCTAATTTAATATCTTCTCTTACTACATATTTAGGGACACTACACAAGGTTTGGAACGCCCTCATCGCACGCCTTTGTGTTCCATTCAAAAATAGAGAACCGTTTCCTAAATGTATCTAATAATTTAATTTATTTTAAAAAATAATTTACCTGCCCAACAACTTAATGATTTGTGTTTACCACAATATATTTTGTTTGAGATCATCACATGAGTTGAACATTGAGACCGCCAACTTCAACTTACCAATTTGATGGGTTGGGGGCTTATATGGGCAAATATATGAAAACAAAACCTGAGTTTATCTCACCCCGATATAATCCTACTAAAACATAACGATGGTCATAAATTACCAAAATTGATTGAAGTCCGGAAGTGAAGAGAACAACAACGGGAGAAAGTGCATGAGTGGTTGCTTGGACCCCAAATCGTACGACGACCCTTCTTCACTTCTACATTGGATCCCGAAATGACATTCGGTCGTAGCAAAGAAGATCCTGGAACAATTTTGGACCAAACCCACAACTTGGGCCCAGGAGGTCGGCCGACGAGGCAGTCACGATCTGCTTGGCCAACGTCTTATTTTCTTTCCTTTGTTTCTAACTTATCTTTTAGTCTGATCCTATCTTAACATAAAATAGGATCGATAGAGATTTGGGTTTCCCATCTCTTTTTGGACCTTTTACATAAGGCTCTTCAGCCATTAGGTTATATATCTCCTTTTTCACACATTTACAAAGTTCTCGGCAAAAACACTTATTGTAGGTCGTACGACACCCCTACAGATCGGATGACGGCCTCTCCTTTTGATCAATATTATACTTTGTTTTGTTATCCTGATGTATGTGTGAGTAATCCCTCTTCGTTTCAAGGTCTGGTGAGCCCGATTTTGTACTAATCTATGATATTGGACTGATTATATGTATTGATTGTATGCCTATGAGTTATGGTAATATTAGTTATACTATATGCTCCACAAAGGGTGAGCTTGACTTTAAGTGACAACATAGTCCTCACACATTAATGCTTCATTCGATGTGATGAATCGGCAACCGTCTTGTGTATGTGACAATCATGGTGACAACATCGATGTGCTGCAAACAATGATCTAACCACATGTGACAATCAATGAAGTTGTTTTACATAACTCTACCTTATATTCAATATTGTGAATTGTCTTTTGAGATTTATAATATGCATGTTGAGGTGATCCGGATTCCGAAATGATTTATCACTATAGCTATTTGTTGCTTAGCTTTTAACCCCCTTAAATATGATTTCGGATGTTCTAAAGATCCAAACTTTCTCCTACCGTTTTTGTTTTTATTTATAAATTTTTTTACGTACTCAAGAGAATTCCTTGAGGGTCGTGGGATGACTTACCTACCTAAGTCTATGATTTTAATTCGATTCTCTGTCTGGTTATTCTCTTATTGTCTTATGGTGTTTTGACGTAGTGTTGACCCGTCGACCTACCCTTGCCGGATGATCTACCTTGTATTGTCTTTTGTTTCTAGTTACTTTAGGTGATCATTTATACATGTACATATTCAATTTACTTTATGCTTGGTTTTGGTTTTATAATTAATTCGTCAAAGTTAAACATCACATTCCTTGTATTCGATCCTAACACCCTCTACTACAACTGGTCATGTAAGTATTTGCGAGACCTGAGGTTAACACTTCAACCTCATCACTTCGCCACATCCATAAAGTGGAACTAGAGCCGAAAAATTATCCAACACCCAAACCATGGAATATTGGATCCATTCTTGCTTCACGATTCAACATTAGTCAAACAAATGAGATCACTTGCACAAAACCATAAAAATCTCAAGGTAACAAATTGAAAAAAAAAAACATTAATGAGAGTTTCAAGTTTGGACCTCTGAAAATTAAATTAGTTCGTGCTTGACCGGAGTAGAGAAATTATAATTGGAATCGAGATCAATGACCCGTTAGAGTTCTCAAGGGCCTATCAGTTATTATTTTCTGACAAAGTGTAATAATTACTAATTTAAAGGGTTAATTTGTAATAGAAGGGTGTATGTGTAATAGATATTAAATTAAAGGGTATTAAGTGTAACACCCCAAATTCTCAAAACTCGGGGGCTACTGGTTATGACTTCAATGGGTCCCGACCATAGTTTGACAACAATTTCACCGGATCTTACAACAAGACATAAATGTAAGTAAAACGATTTGAAAACAATAAAATATAATGGCATGAATGTATACCTTACAAGACAGAGATATCATTACATTGTGCATGTAGAAACTGAAAGACTCTCTCTTTTACAATCTATATGAGTACGTGGACCCAGATAACCATCCATTCCGGATCTCTCTACAACTACTTATACATACAAGACATCTACAAAGACGGATAAAGACGTTAGCTAACAATTCTAATATATCAGGAGATACTAGAATAGCACAAACACACGTAAATGTGAAACATAAACACACAACATGCTTTCACAAAGAACCGGTTATTATCTTGTATATATAAGTGATTCACTTCAAATCTGTTTAAGGTTTTGGCACGAGAAGTCTAAGTCTCTTGCCTCCGTTTCTTTATCTAGCAGGAGTGGTTTGGCGTACCTCCCCATATACCATGTGGAGTGGTTCAGTACCCTTCCGTATACCATGTCTGGCGTATTCGCGGAGATCATCCCAATCTCCCTCGGGTTACTGAGCAGCTGATGCCACCGCTCTTTACTCTTGGGCCAAAATAGAAGTCGTTGTATTAAACTATTATCATATTTATAAACACATGAATCAATAACCACTATCATAGTCCACACCAATATACAGAAAGCTAGCTAAGTAAGCCCAAAGGACTTTCCTGTATTGGTCCAAAACTCGACTACCGTAATGTTACGGTCTAGCCCGCATGTGACCCCAAATGCCTGGTCAAAACGGAAACACGTCTCAACATCATATCTCCATTTTCTAAAAATATCTAGGAAGGCTCTTAGGACATAATGGACAACTCGGAAAGCAATCGTAAGATTAGACCTAACTTTAAGGAAAAGACGATTTAACCCTTAACTTCCTCACAACTACCAAAAGAGTCCAAACGGCTCTAAACTTCAACATAAAGTCCACATACACACACATACACAAGTCCACATAACATTCAAGGCATTAGAACCATGTTATTAGCACACACACATACACAAGTCCACATAAACACACATCATGCTCTAACACACACAAGCTAGTTTATTGTCTTTTCATTTACATCATTCTCATTACTAACTCAATTTAGGTTTGTGACACGAGAATCCCCGGAACTCGCCTCTTTCCCTACTTACCGGAAAGGAATGGTACTGATGCATCCGATCGTCTAACTGCCCGGGCTAGTCGCAGAGAACCTCCTAGCTCTCGCAAGAGCTAGGCAGTGTTGTCACCGCCTGTTATCATACACTTGGGCCAAATATCTATCTATATAAAGGTCTTCCTATTTCTGGTTTCGTTATAATAAAACATAACTCGACACACACACAACCAATCACACATGATGCTAATACAAAGAAGCTAGCTAAGTAAGTCCGGAGACTTACCTCGTCCCAATGCTAAACCGACCAATACCGCTCTCGCTTACCGTAGGAAGGTACTCAACACCTGATCATAACAAGGCACAATTCAACAATACTCTCATAAGCTAGAAGTCCTTAGACTTCTAGACCCGATGATCTCGCAAGATCATAACCCATAACAACATACAAGGATAAACATGCCTAGTCTCGACAATCTCAACGGTAGCAACACTATGCTAGGATAAGCACATCCTAGCCCACAATCTCACAACCATATACTCACAATCTTAATCCTCACAAGCCTCACATGGGAAGCCATACACTCATCCCATGAACCAACTCCGAAACATACATTCATCAAATCATAGAACAATCCGAAAACCCCACACACTCGCCTAAGGTCCAAATCCACTACTTTGCATTCACGAGGCTATGCTAGATCCAACCTAGCATGCTACTATCATAAATACTCTCTAGGATCATCTATGAACACATGCTCAAGGGAGCGTACTCACCGGAGCAAAGACACGGGTGCGGAAGAAGGAAACACAGCCGCAAAGAGAAGAAGAAGGCCGCACCGGCTGGCTGATTGAGCCAGTGGCTGCCCCTGTTGCTCAATGCAGTATCCGCCCCCACGGCGCTATTCAGTTGGGGGTGCGGTCGAACTCCATAAAGCTTTCATCGAGCAGTCTTCGATGGTTCCGTGATGAGCAAAGGGTCTTCTAGCTTACTTGCTTGGCTCCAAAACGTCTACCACTTGGTCCATACACACACACTATCCTAAACCCGATCCACACACATGCAAGCCAAAAGAGGGAAGAACTTAGCTTCCACCATTGGAGCTCAAGGAAGAAGAAGAAGATGAAGGAGGGAGGAGGAAGAGAACTTACCCAACAATCCGGATATGCAGTACCTCACTGCTGGACATCACACACAAGAGGGAGAGGAAGAAGGATCCCCACGGAAGAGCTACCAAGAGCTTCCAAGCCAAAAGAGAGTGAAGGAGAAGAGACGGGAGAGAACAATAACGTGAAAGAGAAATGGGAGGAGAGAGAGGGTTGCACCCAAGGGTAAAACAAAGCTCAAGACATCCCATCACTTAGAGAAATAGGGGTCAAAAGCCAAAAGGGGGTAACCAAAGGGGTTGGACCAGGATTCGGAATAAAATCCCGTCACTCAGCACAACGTGCCTGCGGAAATGACTAAGCCGCGCCTGCAGGAAGACCGCTAAACCACCCACTAATCCGGAATAAAATTTTGGGTGTTACATCAAATCCTCCTAAAAACAAGTTTCGTCCTTAAACTTGCTAACGCAGAAGTCTCGGGCATAACTACCTCGGTAACTACTCAAATGTGTTCGCTCCAAAAGGTGTGTGCAAGCTTTAATATTTATACCAAGAATAGTTGCAAATAAGCGAACCCGCAGTGTACGGATCGATTGTAATAAAAACAAGAATTTCAGGGTCGAATACAGGGACTATGGTGAAACAAAGATCGGTAATTCAGGTTGTCAATAAAACACAAGAAACAAAGCAAAGATATCAAAGATGATATAATAACGAGGTAAAGAAAATGCGGATTCTAAAGATTAAAGCATCCAGTTGTGGTTCCGACTCAAGATCACAAAAGATAACGTGGGCAAAGCTGAGGTTTGCAAAGGGAAGGTGTTTCTAAGGTGGGAATAGATCACCGGGTAAGTCTCACTACTCACTATCCCAAACCAAAGAACCTTTTACCGGGTAAGTCTCAAGGTACTAAGGAAAGGAACTATAATCTCAAACCAACACACCACCCAAGGGGATAGAATCAACCTTTACCGGGTAAGTCTCAGGCTAACTCACAAAGATGGGATGAAGGCACACTCAAACCCCAATAAAGGATAAACCTTTATTACCTACACTCATGATCTTGGGTATATAAACAAAGGAATCACCGGGTAAGTCTCATCCTAAGCTTGCGTTGAACCAAGAAAGGTATAAAAAGGATAGGATTTGACAAACTGAAACCTCAACTCAAATAAGGATCATAAAAGGTCTCGCCTCGCTCAGATTATGTACCATCTCGGTCGAGATGTTCTATGACTGACCGAGGTGTTTGTTGGTTAAGGTAAAGGCTCGAGCTTTCAGGGTCCACTTGGGTAAAGGCTCATTCTTTCATCGTCTTCCCCACAACTTTCAGCCAATCACCCTAAAATCGCATAAAAAACTTAGCCAACAATCATCATGATAACAATAATCAAATATGTGAGAAAGGAATCAATATTCAAACAAGAAAACCTTAACACAAAGGTCTCAATAACTGAATCAATCAAACAAACAATCAGCGTTCCTCAATCACAAATCAGAAAAGACAACAAAACCCAACCAACTTAGAAAATCTTACAAACTTCCTTCAAAGCCAACTTCAAACTAGATTCCTTCCTTCCTTGATCTTCAACCTTCAAAACTTCCTTTAAAATTCTCAAAAAATCCTGTGATCCGAAGATGACTGAATTCCAAAAAATCAGCCCATATATATAGGAGAATTATCTTCCAAAGATAAAATATCTTAAAAAGATAATCTCCTTCTTTAAAATATCTTCATATCTTCCTTTCTTCCAAAATATATCAGCCAATAAGATATTATTCCTTCTAGAAATCCATCCAAAAATATATGATATTCACTTTCCAAAAATAGAAGATCTCAACCAAAGATAAAGATCTTATGCCCGGTCATCACTTCGCCTCGGTCCAGGCGATCCTGAAGATCACCTCGTTCGAGGTGGTATTGTAGTTGACCGAGGTGAATCTGAACTGAGTGTAAATCTCTCTAATTTGGTCTAAAATCAGTCTTCCATCTTATTTCCATGGTTCATGAGCCTTTCTTGTAGCTCCTCAATTCTCCAAAATGTAGCTCCAATGACTCCTTAGATTCCTTAGCTCCATTTTGTTCCAAAACGTCCCATTTTCCCTACAATTACAACAAAACTAGGTGTAGACCTCGACTCTCGCAAAGGTAGACAAAACAACAATATAATCAAAGAATATACATCCATACATGCAGATTTATGAAGACAAAACGTCTAAACCAATCCCAAAATATAGACTATAATACATGCTATTAAAATACCCCATACTTGTCCCTTGCTTGTCCCCAAGCAAGATCCAAATCTTTGATACAAGATAGAATGGATTATAAGTCATCAAAAAGATCAATGAAAAACATTTCAAAACATTTTGGTGGTGTGCTCCACTCATAGATCACCCTAAGAGAATGCTTCATAGAAATAGAATCAAGACATGATTAAAACATTTTATAAATATAAGAAAGCTATTCATCCTTGCATAAAATCATAGAATGCATAATAAATCATATTTATCGAAATCAATCATGTATAATCCAGTTTAAACCACCAAGTCAATCATCATACTCGAGGTCTCAAGGGCTTCCAAAAGAGGTCAAGAAACGTGTTAGGGTGGGATGTATATAGGGTAATGTGGTGCTAGAATCCGGGAATATGATCTTACTTCATTTTCTTTGAATCACAACATCTTCCACCAATAAGCTTTGCTTATTTTCATTTTACTTTACTTTTTGGGAACATGGACAGAGGTGCACAATAACCGAAGCCTAGGAGATCAACAATCATCTATTTCTCGAGATGCCTCAAACCCTTGATGCACATACCATGATCCGTTAGGACTATCGATCAATCCGACTTTGGCAAGACACAAACACCCGGCTATGTGAATGGTGCCGCGTTACTCATCATCAAGATCAACGTCCCTAAACCTAATTGTTTATTTCTAACACTTTCAGCCAAGATATCAACTTCACTTCACTTGCTTTTCGTCACTTGCATCCAAATTCCCGGATAGGTAAAGGGAGGCAAAAGGTATATGAGGGGCTAAAGCATGATCAAGAAAGAAGAAGAAGAGAGTAAATTGCCTTCGTCATCCCAGGAAGAATGTGATAGAACTCATCATGTGGTGTCAACCTTCAAATCCAACATAATTTTGATAAAAACAAAGTATTAAACATGCTAGAATTTCAAACAAAGCATTTTGCAACTTAAACATATTTCATAAAACCTTTTGAGCATATAAAGATTTCAAAACCAATCTGCAAACAAAATCATCATCGAGGTCATATCCAGAAAAGAAGCACAAAACGCTTCGAAAACCTTTCAGTTAAGAACCATCTCGGTCGAGGTGTTCTGACGTCATCCAAGGTGTTCAACCTCGATCGGTCGGTCGAGTCATAAAATTTTTTTTTCAAACTGGTTTTTGAAGTTTTTTTCAAACAGAAACCTGTATGTATGCATGTAATGACAGATAAGCACATAAAGCCAAATAAGCAATAATATCCGAAAGAGAGTCATACAAGCCATACACATAAGTCACATAAATACATCCAAATACCCCATACTTGGGACACATTGTCCCAATGGGTCAAATATAAGTCTAAGAAATAGAATACTCACCGGACCTAGCTGAACTTCATAATAAATAAAGAAAATCCATGAAGCTCAATCCTCATCAGCTGGCGGTGGTGGATGTGAAATGTAGGGATGCTAGGATGGATCGAATGGATAGCCCATAACCTGCTGATACTGCAGCTCCATCATCCGTCAAGTGAAGTGCTAGCTCTCCTCCATCCGATGCGTCCATCCCTCAATGTGTTTGCGCTCATCAGCAAAGCGCTTAGTGATGTCAACTGTCAGGGCCGCGTAGGAGTCAATCATATGCTCAGTCAACTCATCAATCCGTCGGTGGGCCTCGAGATCTCTACGTCGGTGGGATCTACGCTGAGGTGTGGTGGTGCTGCTTTCTCATCCTCTGTCACCTCATCATCAAGGTCAATAATGGGAACACTGGGCCCGCCGGTGTTAGTATCGGTCTCCATAACAGCTCCTCCTCCATACCCATCATCATCATCATCATTGTCATCTATAACATCCTGCATGTAAGGGAACCAAGCAGCAGACCAATACTGATGATCATAGACTGAAAACTGAGATGACCACATAATGCCCTGTGGAGAAGTCGTCTCCTATGGCATGGTAACGTAGGGCGTGCCAAGGCCACGAGGAACTAGAATACGGCGAGTGATCATCTCCTGCAGTCCCAGCGGCTTCGGAGCCGCGACAAGTGTACAACTAGACAGATCCAAACCCATGGAAGTGGCGATATGGGTCACCAGCCCACCACAACAGATATCGCCATTCGACTTCCCCTTGATCTTGTGTAGGTCATCTGCCAGCATGGTAGCAAAATCCGGAACTCCTCCTATCACCATACAGAATAAACTCAACAACTCCCCCTGACGGACCTTCTAAGACGTCTCAGTACGTGCCAAAAGTGTCTCACTAAAGATCCGGTTAGCAAGGTGAAAGATAATACGCTCCCGAGAATCTCCAGGCTGCCATCTATCTTGATGAATTGTCATATGGGCTATCTCGCCCTAAAAACTCCGAGCCACCGCTCGGGAAGGAAAATCAGTAACAGTAGGTGTAGGGAAGCCGAAAATCTCCCTGAACTGATCCATCGGAACTGCGTAGTTCCTGTTCAGCAGCCGGTACTTGATCCCGTTATGCTCCGGCACATACGTCACTAAAGTCACAAACTCCATTGTCGGCTGCAAATAAGCCGGCGCTCTAATAGTCATGAACTCCTCCAAACCAACAATGGAGATCATCTTCCTCAAGTCTTCCACCACATGGAGGTACTAGAAGGCATCAACATGAAGAAATCGCAGGGAAACGATGGGGCGCCCGTAAATCCGGTCATAGTCCTTCTAGTGTCGCTCGTGGATCACCGGAATGGTAAACTGAGAAGCTGGGGAAGGAGAAGAATGGTGTGAACTGCTAGGCCTGTCTCTCAAGGCCAACTATCGATCAGATTTGTTGCTCATGATGAATAACACCTCGGTTGCCCAAGAACACCTTGGCCGTGACACAATCGACTGGACCGAGGCGAAGCGCTGTTCGAAGGCAACTCCTGAATCTGTAAGCTTTTCCCCCAAAAACACTACCAAAAACTTTCTATGGGGTACTTATTTCCTTTTCAGCAACAAACAATGGCAACCAAAGCTAGATCTACTCAGAATCGACAAAAGAAGGAAGAAGTTAGGGTTTGGAACGAAATACCCTAGATTCTGCAGAATGAAGCGTTTTCCTTCTTGTTTGTTGCTTGGAAATTGAATCTCTTACTTCCTCCGGTGAATTCGATCCAAGAACCGTGGAAAACGAGCAAGAATCGAGAATTTGAGGAGAGTAGGGGCCGCAGTCGAGGTCGGTCGTAGAGAGGGAAAAGGTGGGAAGAGTGAGAAGCCGTCTCACCTCTTATACCCCTTGCTGAATTTTATTACACCTCGGTCGGGATGCTCCTGAGTGGACCGAGGTTTCAGAGTGGATTGTCCGACCTAGTCGCCTCAGTTGACCAAGAACATCTCGGTCAAGGTCCTATGATGGCACCCGAGATGTGTCTCATTTAAGCTCCGTCTTCTCAATTTCTTGATCTTCTGTCCTTCCAGTGTAGCTCCTGAGCTGTAATCCTTCCTTAGAGAGTACCTGGTTCCTGTCTAGGAGGACGCAAAAACAAAATGAAGTAAACTATCTAAAACTAAGCTAGAAAATGGAAAAGAAAGCAATACCTTGGGTTGCCTCCCAAAAAGCACTTGGTTTAAGGTCGCTAGCTGGACCATACGCCATCATCAAACAGTGTGTAAGGTGTCCTCTCCCCATACTTCATCTTCATCATGGGGTGAAACAAAGGATTCTATCCAATGTTCCAATAAATGCAAGTGCTCATCGGGAAACGAATCATCAATGGGTAGGTCATCCTTCTCGAGCGAGGTAGGAGGTAGCCGGCTGTGGTGATCCGCAACAAAATTTTCGGATCCCTTCTTATCGCGAATCTCTAGGTCGAACTCTTGAAGCAATAGAATCCAACGAATAAGGCGCAGCTTTGCATCTTTCTTAGCAAGCAAGTAACGAATAGATGCATGGTCAGTGTAAACAATAACTTTCGCTCCCACTAAGTAAGAGCAAAATTTCTCAAAAGCATAAACAACTGCCAAAAGCTCCTTTTCGGTGGGGCATAGTTCAGTTGAGCTTCATCTAGCGTCTTGCTAGCATAGTAAATGACGTTGGTCCGACCATCCTTGTTTTGTCCAAGTACCGCTTCTACGGCCACATCACTAGCATCACACATGATCTCAAAGGGCAAGGTCCAATCAGGAGGTTGAATGATGGGAGCGGTAATCAACGCTTTCTTTATCCTGTAAAAAGCATCAAGGTATTCCTGCAAAAACTCAAAAACAACATCCTTATTCAAAAGATTAGTGAGCGGTTTAGAGATTTTAGAGAAATCCTTGATGAACCTCCTGTAGAAACCTACATGCCCGAGAAAACTCCGCACACCCTTAACAGATTAAAGGGGAGGAAGTTTCTCGATAGTCTCGATCTTAGCTCAATTGACCTCAATACCTCGGTTGGAAAAGAGGTGTCCTAGAACAACTCCTTCGCTAACCATAAAGTGAAACTTCTCGCAATTCAAAACAAGATTAGTGTCTTCACAACGTTGTAGCACTAGAGAAAGGTAAGCCAAACAGTTATCAAAAGAGGAACCATATACCTCGGTTGGAAACGAGGTGTCCTAGAACAACTCCTTCGCTAACCATAAAGTGAAACTTCTCGCAATTCAAAACAATATTAGTGTCTTCACAACGTTGTAGCACTAGAGAAAGGTAAGCCAAACAGTTATCAAAAGAGGAACCATATACCGAAAAGTCATCCATGAATACCTTCATGATCTCCTCTATATACTCGGAAAAGATAGCCATCATACAACGCTGAAAAGTAGTTGGTGCGTTACACAATCCGAATGGCATCATCCGATAAGCGAATGTCCCCCATGAACAAGTGAAAGTGGTCGTCTCTTGATCATCCGGGTGGATAGGAATTTTAAAGAAGCCACTATAACCATCTAAATAGCAGAAATGGGAGTGTTGAGCTCACCGTTCAAGCATTTGGTCGATGAAGGGAAGCGGGAAATAGTCCTTCCGAGTGACCACATTCAGCTTCCTATAATCAATGCACATCCTCCAGCCCGTAACGGTCCTAGTAGGAATCAACTCATTGTTCTTGTCTGTCACAACGGTCATCCCTCCTTTCTTGGGAACTACATGCACTGGACTGACCCACTTGCTATCCGATATGGAAAATATGATACCTGCATCCAACAACTTAAGAATCTCCTTCTTCACAACCTCTTTCATGATCGGATTTAACCGTCTTTGAGGTTCCCGTGAAGTCCTATGATCGCCCTCCATTAGTATTTTATGCATACAAAAAGAAGGCTTAATACCAACAAGATCATCCTTAGTATAACCCAAAGCCTTTCTATGTTTCGTTAGAACATGCATCAGCTTAGACAATTCAATTTCAGAAAGAGAAGCACTAATAATAACGGGTTTACACTAGAAATGTATAACACAAAAGTCTTAAAATTTATAACTCGATCTAATTTCCTAACTCCTAGCGAACCCACAATGTATGGGTCGTTTTGTAGCAAGGATAGTTGTTCGCTCCAAACGGTATGTGCAAGCTTTAAATTTATATCCCAAGAAATATGCTTAAACAAGGATGCGAACCCGCAGTGTACGGATCAATTATATTAAAAGCAAGAATTCCGGGGTATCGATCTCAAGGACTTAGGTGAAACAAAGCAAGTATAGGTTGTCAATGCAACTATTAACCACAAAAGCGATTAAAGCAATCAAAGAGATGATAATAAGATCAATTAAAGGAAATATGCAAATTCTAGGGATTAAAGCATCTAGTTGTGGTTCCAACTCAAGATCTCAAGATAAGCGGACAGAGCTGAGATTTTGCTAAGGGAAGGTGTTTCTAAAGTGGAATAGATTACCGGGTAAGCCTCACTACTCACTAATCCAAAACCAAAAGCTCCTATTACCGGGTAAGTGTCAAGGTAATAAGGAAAGGAATTATAATCTCAAACCAACACACCAACTAAGGGAATAGAATCAACCTTTACCGGGTAAGTCTCATGCTAACTCACAAAGATGGAATGAAGGCACACTCAAACCCCAATAAAGGATAAACCTTTATTACCAACACTTATGATCTTGGGTAAACAAACTAAGGAATTAGCGGGTAAGTCTCGTCCTAGGCTTGCATTGAACCAGGAAAGGTGTAATAAGAATAGGATTTGGCAAACTCTAACACTTAACTCTCAGTTACGGATCAGAAAAGGTCACCTCGGTCAGCCAAGTTCCACCCCGGCCGAGATGTTCATCGACTGAACGAGATGTTCTAGGGTTAAGGATAAAGACTCGAGCTTTCAAGGTCCTAATGGAATTATTCTATCATTGTTTTTCCCACAACTTTCAGCCAATCACCCTAGAATCGCACAAAGAAATTAGCCACTCATCATCATGAAAGCAATAATCAAATATATGGGAAGAGAATGAATATTTGAGCACAAAAACCTTATGAACAAGGCTTCAATAACTGAATCAAATATCAAACAAATCAGCGTTCCTTGGATCACAAATCCAACAAGACAGTCAAACAAAAGGGAATCTAAGAAAGTCTTACAAAGCCCCTCAAAAGCTATAACAAGCATTGAACTTCCTTCCTTCTTCCTTCAAAACTTCCAAAAATCCTTCCTAACTGCAGCTTCCTCAATCTCCAAGTATGCGACGATGGTATATTGGATGCTGAATTTGTGGAAAATCCAACCCTTTATATAGGAGAATTATCTTCCAAAGATAATAATATCTTAATAAGATAATATCCTAATAAAATATATCTTTATCTCTAAAATAGATCTCCTAAATTTTTGAGCTTCCTTCCAGAAATCCAGCCCAAAAATATAAGATCTCTCCTTCCAAAAATAAAAGATCTCAGCCAAATGAAATATATCTCGCCGCGTCAGGGTATTCGCCTCGGTCGGGGCGCTCCTATAGATCACCTCGGTCGAGGTGCCACTGTAGCTGACCGAGGTGAATCTCAGCTGAATGTGAAATCTCCTAAATCTGGTCCAAAGTAAATCTTCTTTGTTAATTCCTTGCTTCCTGGGTTCTCTTTTAAGCTCCTGAATGTAGCTCCAATGACTCCTTTGCTCCTTAGCTCCATTTCGATCCAAAATGTGCCATTTTACCTACGATTACAACGAAACTTGGTGTAGACCTCGATTCCCATAAAGGTAGATGAAACGGCAATGTATTCACATAATATACATCCAAACATGCATATTATTGAAGACAAAACTTCTAAACAAGTCCCAAAATATAGACTATAATACATACTATCAAAATACCCCATACTTGTCCCTTACTTGTCCCGAAGCAAGTTCCAAATCTTAAGTACAAGATAGAATGCATTATGAGTCATCAATTAAAAGTATTTCAAAACATTTTAATGGCGTGCTCCACTCATAGATCACTCTAAGAGAATGCTTCATGGAATTTAAAATCAAAATATGATCAAAACATTTTATAAATATAAGAAAGTTGTTCATATTTGCATAAAATCATAGAATGCATAATAAATCATAATTATCGAAAATAATCATGTATAATCCAGTTTAAACCACCAAGTCAATCAACAAGCTCGAGGTCTCAAGGGCTTTTTCATAAGAAGGTCAAGAAACGTGTGAGGGTGGGATGTATATAGGGAATGTGGTGCTAGAATCCGAGAAAAGGATTTTCACTTCACTTTACTTGCTTTGAACTTCAACATCTTCCACTAATAAGCTTTGCTTATTTACTTTTTTACTTTTTGGGATGCATGGACAGAGGTGCACAATAACCGAAGCCTAGGAGATCAACAATCATCAATTTTTCGAGAATCCTCAAACCCTTGATGCACATATCATGACCCGTTAGGAATATCGCTCAATCCGACTTTGGCAAGACATAAACACCCGGCTATGTGAATGGTGCCGAGTTACTCATCATCATGATTGACTTACCAAAACCTATTTGTTTCTTTCTAACTTCCAGCCAACATCTCAACTTTTCTTTCACTTGCTTTTCATTTGCTTGCTTCCAAATTCCCGGATAGGTAAAGGGAGGCAAATATGTATATGAAGGGCTAAGCATGATCAAGAAGAAGAAGAGAAGAGAATGAATTGCCTTAATCATCCCAGAAAGAAAGTGATAGAACTTATCATGTGGTGTCAACCTTCAAATTCAACATAATTTGGATAAAAACAAAGTATTAAACATGCCAAAATTTCAAATAAAGCATTTAGCAACTTAAATATATCATAAAACCTTTCAAACATATAAAGATTTCAAAACCAGT
The DNA here is from genome assembly GCA_033239125.1 of Fagopyrum homotropicum. Lineage (NCBI taxonomy): Eukaryota > Viridiplantae > Streptophyta > Magnoliopsida > Caryophyllales > Polygonaceae > Fagopyrum > Fagopyrum homotropicum. The sequence goes on from BSWB01000016.1 coordinate 935,163, forward strand.
CTACAAACAAAATCTTCACTGAGGTCATATCCAGATAAGAAGCACAAAATCGTTTTGAAAACTGTTTCAGTTAAACCACCTCGGTCGAGATGTTCTAAGTCAACCAAGGTGCTGCACCTCGATGGGTCAGAATCACTTCGGTCGAGGTCATAATTTTTTTTTCTTAACCAGTTTTTGACGTTTTTTTAATCAAATAACCTGTATGTATGCATGTAGTCTCAGATAAACACATAGAGCAAGATAAAACAATAATATCCGGTAGAGTCATCAAAGCATACATAAGGTCACATAAATACATCCAAATACCCCATACTTGGGACACATTATCCCAATGGGTCAAAATATGTCTGAAAATAGAGTACTCACCGGACATAAGCTGAGCTGCATAAATAATAAAGAAAATGAAATCCCTGCAAGCTCTAGTCCTGATCTACTGGTGGTGGTGGTGGATATGGCACGTACGGATGCTGGGATAGGTCAAAAGGATATCCCATCGTGTGCTGGAACTGTATCTCCATCATCCTGCGCTGGTAGTGCTAGCTCTTCAGTATCTGATGTGTCCATCCCTCCATCCCTCGGCGCTGGTCATCAAAACGCTCACTCATATCAACTGTCAGGGCAGCGTAGGAGTCGATCATCTAGTCGGTGAGGTCATCAATCCTTTGATGCCCTACTGGATCTCTGATTCTGCGACGGCGGGATCTGCGCTGGGATGGTGGTGGTGGTGGTGGTGGTGCTGTCTCCTCCTCTGTCTCCTCGTCGTCTAGATCGACGACTGGCACACTGGGACCGATTGTATCTGTCCCTGTCTCCATGGCAGCACCTCCATTATCATCCTCATCCTCCTCATGTACCTGAGCTGCTACATCTCTAGCATCCTCAATGTAAGGTATCCATGCAGTGGACCAATACTGAGGGTCATAGACTAAGAAATGAGCTGACCACCTAATACCCTGAGGGGCAGTCTAATCCCTAGGCGTCTCCACATATGGCTTAGTGAGTCCACGAGGAACTAGAATCCTCCTGGTGATCATCTCCTGCAGACCTAGCGGCTTGGCAGCCGCGACCAATGTACATGTGCTCAGATCTAACTCCATCACAATCGCTATATGAGTCACTAAGCTGCCACAACAAATATCTCCCTTCCCCTTAGCCTTGATCCGGTACAGATCCTCAGCTAGCATCACACCAAAGTCAGGCACTCCCCTAGTCACCATACAGAATAGGCTCAGAAGCTCCCCTTGTCTAATCTTCTGGGGCGTCTTAGTACGCGCCAGAAGTGTCTCGTTGAAGATCCGATGGGCGAGTCTGAAAGCAAGGTGGAAGATGATACACTCCCTGGAGTCTCCAGGTCTCCACCTATCAGCATGCTCTACAACATGAGCTATCTGACCCCAAAACTGTCGAGCTACGGCTCGAGAAGGGAAGTCGGGAACTGTGGGGGGTCGGGAAGCCGAAGATGTCTCTCCACTGGTCCATAGGAACTAAGTAGTTCCGGTTCAGCAACCGGTACTTGATGGCTCTCTCCTCGGGCAAGTGAGTCACAAAACTTACAAACTCCAATGTAGGCTCGAGGTAGGCTGGAGCTCTAATCTCCATGAACTGCTCCAGCCCCACCATCGAGACCATCCTCCTCAAATCCTCAGCAACATAAATGAAATCAAAAGAAGCAATATCTAAAACCCACGGCGCAATCACAGGGCGCGTGTAGATGCGGTCATAGTCAGCCTGGTGACGCTCGTCGATCACCGGTATAGAAGGTCGGGAAGAAGAAGAAGAAGGTGAGGATCTATCCCTTAGAACTATCTGACGATCAAACTTGGAACTCATTTTATTTCTTTCTGACAGATCACCTCGGTTGCTCTGACAGATTTCAAGAACACCTCGGCCGAGGCACAAGTCGACTGGACCGAGGTAGATCGCTGTTCGATTTTAACTCTTTGAATTCCAGTTCTTTTCCCCAATATCACTACAAATTGTTCCTAAGGGGTACTTAAGTCTTTTTCAACAGAAATCAATGGCAACCAAAGCCAAATTGGACTGAAATCGGTGAGAAGAGGAAAGTTAGAGTTTTCGAACATTTACCCCAGATTCAGTCGATTTGAGGCGTTTTTGTTGCAGATTCTCGCTTGCAAACTGATCCTCTAGCATTTCCTCGCAGAATCGAAGCAGAAATCGTCGAAAATGAGTGAAAATCGGAGAAACGAGGTGGTTGTGCGCCGCGGTCGAGAGGGAAGTGGGAGGGAAAGAGAGAGAAACGTTCCCCTTTTATACCCCTCGCCGATTCTGCTTTCACCTCGATCGAGGTGGTCCGGACTGGACCGAGGTGTCTGGACCGATGTGGATCGTTGTCAGCCCTAGTCGCCTCGGTTGCTCAAGAATCATCTCGGTCGAGGTGCTGTGACTGCAACTGAGATGTGTCTTAGTCAAACTCCGTCTTCTCAATTTTTCGAACTTTTGTCCATCCAGTGTTGCTCCTGGGTTGTATTCCTTCCTCAGAGAGTACCTGGTTTCTGTCTAGGACGCCAAAAACAAAACAAAGCAAAGCAAAGCAAAAGCAAACTATCTAAAGTTAGACTAGAAAAGGGAAAAGAAAGAAATACCTTGGGTTGCCTCCCAAGAAACGCTTGATTTAAGTTTGCTAGCTGGACCGTATGGCATCCCTAAACAAGATATAGTGGTGCAATCTCCTTAACCTGGACTTCCGGTTGGTATTTCTTAAGCCTGTGACCATTGATCTTGAAGCTTCCACTTGTTTCTCCCTAAATCTCAACTGCACCATAAGGGAAAACATGTTTCACAACGTAAGGTCCTGTCCATCTAGATTTCAACTTACCTGGAAAGAGGCGAAGGCTGGAGTTGAAGAGTAGAACTAAATCTCCTTCTTTGAACTCCGTAGGAATGATACGCTTGTCATGCCATTTCTTAGTCCTTTCCTTGTATATCTTGGCATTCTCATAAGCGTTCAAACGCAGCTCTTCTAGCTCATTGATGTCCAATAGCCGCTTCTCACCGGCTTCCTTGATATCGAAGTTCAACCATTTGATTGCCAATACGCCTTGTGTTCTAGCTCAACGGGCAAATGGCAAGACTTCCCATATACCAAATTATAAGGGGTGGTACCAATGGGAGTCTTGAATGTGGTCCTGTAAGCCCAAAGAGCGTCGTCCAACTTCATGGCCCAACCCTTCCTCGTCCTAGAGACGGTCTTTTCCAGAATTGCCTTGATTTCTCTATTCGAGATCTCGACCTGTCCACTAGTTTGAGGGTGATAAGGGGTTGCTACCTTGTGGGTTACCCCATACTTCGATAGAAGTGCCTTAAACTTCCGGTTGATGAAATGAGTCCCTCCGTCGCTGATAATGATACTTGGAGTCCCAAAACGTGGAAAGATAGTCCGATTGAAGAACTTCACAACCACCATGGCGTTATTAGTGGGAGAGGCAATGGCTTCCACCCATCTAGAGACGTAATCGACAACTAGGAGAATGTAGAGGTTTCCTCCGGGTGATGAGAAAGGTCCCATGAAATCAACCCCCCATACATCAAATATCTCAAATTCCTGGATGTTGTTGAGTGGCATCTCGTTCCTCCTAGATAGGTTCTCTGTTCTTTGGCATGCATCACAAGAAACAACAAACGTTTGCACATGCTTAAATAATGTAGGCCAAAAGAAACCGGAAGGTAATACCTTAGCGCATGTTTTGTGAGCGCTAACATGTCCTCCACAAGGAAGCGAGTGGCAATGCCGTATGACACTAGTAATTTCATCTTCCGGAATGCATCTTCGAAGCATCCCTTCCGGACCTCTCTTAAACAGTAGAGGTTCATCCTAATAGTAGTGGCGTACATCTTAAAGAATTTTTTCCTTTGAGTGTACGTCAATCCGGGCGGTGTTTCTTGGCAAACAAGATAATTAACAATGTCAGCATACCAAGGTTCTTTATTATTAGAAGCTTGGTGGAGAAAGTTCTCCACCAACTGTGAATGAGTTTCAGAAAGGGAGTAAGAAGTTTGTTATTCTCAGTTGACGACATCTTGCTTGCGACCTCGGTCGAGGTTCAGAGTGGGTGACCGAGATTTTCTTCAGTCAAGAACACCTCGCTTGATCCAGAAAGTGCCTCGGTCGAGGTACTGCAACTGGAGATTCTCTTCTCCTGGATTAGTTATCAATCTTAGCTCCTGGATCTTCTTTCAGTGCCTTTAAGCTCCATATATCTGCATCACAAGAAGCATCTATACCTTCCTCCATTAAGCTAAAACTAATAACTCTTTCAAGTGGATCATTAATAAGGATAGAGCTCACCAATTCTCTTGATTCTTCTTCATCATAGATGTTGAAGATATCATCTTCAAGCGGCTCTCCTTTCATTGCAGCAAGCAATGCAAACTCCACTTGATCTCCGCCAATGTTGAATTGCAACTTGGCGTTCTTACAATCCACATTGAAACCCGAAGTTTCTAGAAATGGTCTCCCGAGAATGATAGGAACGGGATAATCTGCGGGAATATCAAGCACAACAAAGTCTATAGGTAAATTTAAGTTACCTAACTTAACCGGAACGTCTTCCAAAATGCCCACGGGATGGGTAATGGAGCGATCCGCCATATACAATCTTATCTTCACCGGCTTGGGCTCTCTAAGTCCGATCTTCACACATAGCTCTAGCGGGATGATGCTCACGCTGGCTCCTAGATTACACAACGCCTCACAAGTAATATCCCCAACTTGAATGGGAATGCAAAATGAGCCGGAATCTCTCAACTTAAGTGGCATCTTCTCCTTCATAATTTGAATGAGCTTCGAGGATTTAGATGTCATCCTTACTTCACCAAAATCTTCCAGCTTCCTCTTCCTTCATAGAATCTCTTTTAAGAACTTCCCATAGGCGGGCATCCCTAGAATAGCATCAAGGAAAGGAATGTTAATATGTAATTTATTCATCAAGTCAAGGAACTTACCAAAGTGCTTGTCTAGATGTGCTCTAGCCCTTGACTAGGGGAATAGAAGTGGTGGTTTATATACAGGAGGTGGGACATAAACTTCAGTTTTTTTTGTCGCTTCCTGGGACTCCACCTCGGGTGGCACCTCGACCGAAGTGTTCCTCGTCTGTACCTGGACCGTGGTGTTCTTCGTCTGCACTGGCATCGACCAAGGCACTAGATCTGTAGTTTTTAATCCACTTCTCGTCGTTATTGCCATGATATGTCCTTTGGGGTTGCTCTCTGTCCTTGCTGGGAGCTTCCCTGGATCTTTTGGCGCTTCATTTGCCTTATTAAAGAATTGTTGTTCTAAGGATTTTTGTGCCTTCGAAAATGAAGTTATGGATGTCTCTATAGCGTTGAGCTTGATCAAGATGGCCTCCAACACTGCATCTTTCTTCGCTGGCTTGGATGAGCTTGATCCAAGCTCCTGGCTCTTCAATGGAGTAGAAGAAGAAGAGGAGAAAGGATTAGAAGAATTATTAGAATTGGAATTAGAATAAGGGTTACCCAGATTTTGATTGTTGTATCTCCAATTGTTGCTGTTGGAGCCTCTATTGTTGTTGTAGTTGTTGTTCCGGGAACCATTGTTGTTTTTCCTTGAGCCTTGATATCCTCCTTCTTCCTTCTTGGTGTGAGCAACCAATAGGTCCTTCAATTGCTTCACATCATTCTTGAGGGAGATGAGTTGATTGTTATTTGATGGAGCTTCCTGGAAATTAACTCTTTTAACTCCATTTTCAGCTCCTTGGTGGGAGTATTTCTCCATATACAAAGCTTGTTTCTCAATGAACTCCCAAGCTTCATCAATCGGCATGTCCATGAATGTGCCGGCGGATAGTAGTTGAAGGTTGAATTGGGTAGCTCCATCCAATCCCTTGAAATAAATCTCCATCAACTCTATCTTTGGAATCCCATGATGTGGGCAATCCAAAAGAACATCTTGAAATCTCTCCCATGACTTGGACAAACTCTCCTTGTCCTTCATGATAAATGCATTGATTTTCCCTCTCATCTCAGCGGTTTTGGAGGGGGGAAAGAATTTTGTTAAGAACTCCGTCGTCATCTCCTCCCAAGTGTTGATCTTTCCGGGAGGAAGAGACTGATACCAAGTAAGCGCCCTGTCCTTCAAAGAAAAGTAAAAAGGCCTTAGCTTGTAATTATTATTTTTCAGCCTTGAAGGTCTCAAGGTCTCCATCAAAATTTTATAGTTTTGCAAATGTTGATGCGGAGACTTCCTCTCTAAACCTCCAAACTGGCATTGGCGGATCATGGAAAGAACTTGCGGTCGAAGTTCATAATCATGCTCCGCTGGATCTCCTAGGTTGACTCCTAGACGCCTCACTTGCTGGTTTGGGTCCATCCTCTGCCCTAGGGTGTGTGGAATACCTGGAAAAAGAACATCTCGGACAGGCATCCGAGGAGGAAGTATCTCAGCCGCGGCAGCTGGAGCGGGATCCTGCCTCGGTTGAGGGTCTGGTCGATGTAGAATCTGAGCTCGTAACTCAGCCATATCTGCTTCAATCTCTGCAGCTCTGGTGCGATTTTCTTCCCTTTCGCACTGCAGTTCTTTGCTATTGAGGCGCAACTGTTCCATCGCCTCCTTCAACTCAGCCTCAAGATCGCGATCGTCTCGATTGACCATTTTCGCTTCTTTCAAGCGTCTTTTGTATGTCTTTTCTGGTTCGGGATCGTAAGGAACAATTTCCTTCCCAGCACGGGTTCTTCGCATAAACCTAAAAAGAAGAACCTGCGAAAGTCACTCAAGTAGAGTGGTTAGTATCAATAGGGGCAATAGCCCCGAAAGACAACCGCAATCGGCTCGGTCTAGACCAAGTCCCCGGCAACGGCGCCAAAAACTTATTCGCTCCAAACGGTTTGTGCAAACTTTAAATTTATATCCCAAGAAATATGCTGAAACAAGGATGCGAACCCGCAGTGTACGGATCAATTATAGTAAAAGCAAGAATTCCGGGGTGTCGATCTCAGGGACTTAGGTGAAACAAAGCAAGTATAGGTTGTCTATGCAACAATTAACCACAAAAGCGATTAAAGCAATCAAAGAGATGATAAAAAGATCAATTAAAGGAAATATGCAAATTCTAGGGATTAAAGCATCTAGTTGTGGTTCCAACTCAAGATCTCAAGATAAGCAGAAAAAGCTGAGATTTTGCTAAGGGAAGGTGTTTCTAAAGTGGAATAGATTACCGGGTAAGTCTCACTACTCACTAATCCCAAACCAAAAGCTCCTATTACCGGGTAAGTGTCAAGGTACTAAGGAAAGGAATTATAATCTCAAACCAACACACCAACTAAGGGAATACAATCAATCTTTACCGGGTAAGTGTCAGGCTAACTCACAAAGATGGAATGAAGGCACACTCAAACCCCCAAAAGGATAAATCTTTGTTACCTACACTTATGATCTTGGGTAAACAAACTAAGGAATTACCGGGTAAGTCTCATCCCAGGCTTGCATTGAACCAGGAAATGTGTAAGAAGAATAAGATTTGGCAAACTCTAACACTTAACTCTCAGTTACGGATCAGAAAAGGTCACCTCGGTCAGTCAAGTTCCACCCCGGCCGAGATGTTCATTGACTGAACGAGATGTTCTAGGGTTAAGGATAAAGACTCAAGCTTTCAGGGTCCTACTGGAATTATTCTAGTATTGTTTTTCCCACAACTTTCAGCCAATCACCCTAGAATCGCACAAAGAAATTAGCCACTCATCATCATGAAAGCAATAATCAAATATATGGGAAGAGAATGAATATTTGAACACAAAAACCTTAAGAACAAGAATTCAATAACTGAATTAAATATCAAACAAATCAGCGTTCCTTGGATCACAAATCCAACAAGACAATCAAACAAAAGGGAATCTTAGAAAGTCTTACAAATCCCCTCAAAATCTATAACAAGCTATGAACTTCCTTCCTTCTTCCTTCAAAACTTCCAAAAATCCTTCCTAACTACAACTTCCTCAATCTCCAAGTATGCGACGATGGTATATCGGATATTGAATTTGTGGAAAATCCAACCCTTTATATAGGAGAATTATCTTCCAAAGATAATAATATCTTAAAAAGATAATATCCTAATAAAATATATCTTTATCTCTAAAATAGATCTCCTAAATATATGATCTTCCTTCCAGAAATCCAGCCCAAAAATATAAGATCTCTCCTTCTAAAAATGAAAGATCTCAGCCAAATAAAATATATCTTGCCGCGTCAGGGTATTCGCCTCGGTCGGGGCGCTCCTCTAGATCACCTCGGTCGAGGTGCCACTGTAGCTGACCGAGGTGAATCTCAGCTGAATGTGAAATCTCTTAAATTTGGTCCAAAGTAAATCTTTCTTTGTTAATTCCTTGCTTCCTGGGTTCTCTTTTAAGCTCCTGAATGTAGCTCCAATGACTCCTTTGCTCCTTAGCTCCATTTTGATCCAAAATGTGCCATTTTACCTACGATTACAACGAAACTTGGTGTAGACCTCGATTCCCATAAAGGTAGATGAAACGGCAATGTATTCACATAATATACATCCAAACATGCATATTATTGAAGACAAAACTTCTAAACAAGTCCCAAAATATAGACTATAATACATGCTATCAAAATACCCCATACTTGTCCCTTACTTGTCCCCAAGCAAGTTCCAAATCTTAAGTACAAGATAGAATGCATTATGAGTCATCAATGAAAAGTATTTCAAAACATTTTAATGGCGTGCTCCACTCATAGATCACTCTAAGAGAATGCTTCATGGAATTTAAAATCAAAATATGATCAAAACATTTTATAAATATAAGAAAGTTGTTCATATTTGCATTAAATCATAGAATGCATAATAAATCATAATTATCGAAAATAATCATGTATAATCCAGTTTAAACCACCAATTCAATCAACAAGCTCGAGGTCTCAAGGGCTTTTTCATAAGAAGGTCAAGAAACGTGTGAGGGTGGGATGTATATAGGGAATGTGGTGCTAGAATCCGGGAAAAGGATTTTCACTTCACTTTACTTGCTTTGAACTTCAACATCTTCCACCAATAAGCTTTGCTTATTTACTTTTTTACTTTTTGGGATGCATGGACAGAGGTGCACATTAACCGAAGCCTAGGAGATCAACAATCATCAATTTCTCGAGAATCCTCAAACCCTTGATGCACATATCATGACCCGTTAGGAATATCGCTCAATCCGACTTTGGCAAGACATAAACACCCGGCTATGTGAATGGTGCCGAGTTACTCATCATCATGATTGACTTACCAAAACCTATTTGTTTCTTTCTAACTTCCAGCCAACATCTCAACTTTTCTTTCACTTGCTTTTCATTTGCTTGCTTCCAAATTTCCGGATAGGTAAAGGGAGGCAAATATGTATATGAAGGGCTAAGCATGATCAAGAAGAAGAAGAGAAGAGAATGAATTGCCTTAATCATCCCAGGAAGAAAGTGATAGAACTTATCATGTGGTGTCAACCTTCAAATTCAACATAATTTGGATAAAAACAAAGTATTAAACATGCCAAAATTTCAAACAAAGCATTTAGCAACTTAAACATATCATAAAACCTTTCAAACATATAAAGATTTCAAAACCAGTCTGCAAACAAAATCTTCACTGAGGTCATATCCAGATAAGAAGCAAAAAATCGTTTCGAAAACTGTTTCAGTTAAACCACCTTGGTCGAGATGTTCTAAGTCAAACGAGGTGCTGCACCTCGATTGGTCAGAATCACTTCGGTCGAGGTCATAAAATTTTTTTTTCTGAACCAATTTTTGACGTTTTTCTCAATCAAATAACCTGTATGTATGCATGTAGTCTCAAATAAACACATAGAGCAAGATAAAACAATAATATCCGGTAGAATCATCAAAGCATATATAAGGTCACATAAATACATCCAAATACCCCATAGTTGGGACACATTGTCCCAATGGGTCAAAATAAGTCTGAAAATAGATTACTCACCGGACATAAGCTGAGCTACATAAATAATAAAGCAAATGAAATCCCTGCAAGCTCTAGTCCTGATCTACTGGTGGTGGTGGTGGATATGGCACGTACGGATGTTGGGATGGGTCGAAAGGATATCCCATCGTGTGCTAGAACTATATCTCCATCATCCTGCACTCGTAGTGTTGGCTCTCCAGCATCTGATGTGTCCATCCCTCCATCCCTCGGCGCTGGTCATCAAAACGCTCACTGATATCAACTGTCAGGGTAGCATAGGAGTCGATCATCTGGTGGTGAGGTCATCAATCCTCTGATGCGCTACTAGATCTCTGAATCTACGACGGAAGGATCTGCGATGGGATGGTGGTGGTGGTGGTGCTATCTCCTCCTCTGTCTCCTGGTCGTCCAATAGCGGCTTGTGAGGCTCACTACTACCTAGAGTTCATCATCTTTGGTATGTAAGATCAAGAATTACCGGGTAAGTCTCTTCCCTCACTTAGTTTGCTAGCATTAGGTCACCCTAGGCTAGATTATACTTAACAAACACTAGGATTTCAACAATCTAATATCCTAACATTCAGATTCATCAATACAAGCACAACAGAACAAACCACGGGTAGATCATGCAGAACCACGGGCGTGGAATCACATGAACAGGCCGTGGTTTTCATCAGAGGTTAGGTTCGAGCATGCAAATCATCCAAAGGTACATTCAAGTCTATTCTATCATAGTCCAAGCCATAACCATCATTCCATTACCCTAAAATCACAACTACTTAGCCAACAACATGCATTTTAAGATTCAAACTCAACAAGCAAACATTCATGGCTTCCATAGCAAGAAAATAAGATGAAGATGAAAATGAACAATTAGTCTTAGCTGAATATGAGATTAAACAAGACTTACAACCCTTCAATCACAGCTCCAAAACATTCCTTACAATGCTTTTAAATGTTCTCAACAAAAGTCACTCAAAAATCACTCAAAAATCACTCAAAAGTTCACTCTAAATCTCTATCTTGATGTGTTGTTCTTCCTCCAAAATGAGAGTGTTTTTCTTCTTCTCCAAGAATTCCCAATGTAGATAATGATAATGTATGAGAGAATGTGGGAGGATCCTCTAGCAACAGCCTGCAGGACGACTTATATTCTCCACCAAGAGCGAGGGTCGGGCAAAGAGATCGTGGGACATGTGTCAAAGCCGTCCAGAGAAAACCACGGGCGTGGTTCTGGCCTCTAGGCCGTGGAAATGCCTGTTAAGCTCTCTTTGGATCATTAAGCCATGAGTTGGTGCAAGACATGCACCAACAAGGTCTTTTGTGTTCTCTTTTGCTCCTAGCTTGCTCCTTAATGTGTCCGGAAGTGTGCCATCACGAGGAACGATCCTCGAATCTATCGATTAAGCTCCAAAAGCTCCCAAAATACCTACAAAATCGACAAGAGTTTGTGTAGATGTCTATTTCGACAATATGCATGAATTAAGCGTAAACGTCATGAACTAATGCCAAACCATGCATGAATAACGGGAAAAACTATCTAAATGAATGCCTAAACTAACGTCATAAATTGTGTCATCAAAATACCCCATACTTGTCACTTGCTCGTCCCCAAGCAAGGTCCAACTATAGGCTACGAGATGACATGATTTATGAATGTAGAAAAACAGAAAACATTTTTTGAATTGTGCTTCTAAAATTGGATCACCTTCATAGTCATGTTTCATGGCAATGGACAAGAAATCATGTATTAAATGAATGAAGGCACGTAAAGGCAATTATACTTAATTCGAAAGCATGCATGAAAGGTGAAAATGAAGAAGTCAAGATGATCATGAGAATATCCAATCTAGATCACTAAGTCATACACATATGCAAATAGGTCACAAGGACTTAGGAAAGAAGGGGCCAAGAAACGTTGTTATAGGTGGGGAATTTTTTAGGTCATGTGATGCTAATCCGGGAAAGGAACTAACTCCACAAATTCATTTTTGATCAACTTTCCCACAAGTGTATGTTTTTCTCCATCTTTTCTTTCTCCTTCTTTTCTTTTTCTTTCACTTATTTTTAAGACAATGACATTGGTGTACAAAAGCCGAAACCTTGGTGATTAGCGGACCTCGGTATTTTTCCGAGGTGCCTCACACCGGGCACACGTACCAAGGCTCGTTAGGACATTCGGTTTATCCGACTTTGGCAAAGCACAAACACCCGATTATGTGAATGGTGCTGAGTTACTCATCATCAAAACCAAAGTCCCCAAACCTATTTTTTTCTACACTTTTCACAACAAATTCAGCACTTCATTCACAACATTCATTCATCAACAACTTCACCCCATACTTGCTTTTCACACACTCAATACACTAGCATGCTCCTATTTCCGGATGGGTCAAAAGAGGTCAAATTTCATATCAAGTGAGGTGCTCAAATAACATGATCAAGATGAGAAGAAGAGAGATGAATTGCCTTAATCATTCCTAGATGATGTGCAAGAACTAGCATGTAATTTCGACCATCAATTTTCAATTCAATCAAGACAAGCATCATAATCACAAATCATGCATAGGATTCAAGAGAAGTATTTCAAGTCCACATATGCATAAATCCATTCAACACACAAGGCCATCCATAGCCAATTAACAAAACAATCTTATCATAAGGGTCATATCTAAACTAGGAAGCACAAATTTTTTTTTTAATTTTCAAATTTGATTTTTTTTTGAAAATTTTGAGATAAATATGTACAATGCAAGAGCTAATGAAACATGTGACAATATGAAACTATTCTAGATGCAATCATGCAAATGATCATGAAAACCCCACCCCATACTTCAAACCACATTGTCCCCAATGTGCAAATTAAATAAAGAAGTGAAAGAGAGTCCTCACAATGTAAAAATGGTGTTTTCGGTATTTTGGTTCACTCATGTGGAGTGATGGTGGATGATCAATCAAAGGTGGTAGAGAGCTCTTGATGTTCATTATGGCGTCGGGACCCGCGCTAAGCACCGCAAGCCGTCCAAGTCTCACGTCCGCTCCACCCACGTTTGATGCGGGATCATCATCATCATCAATTCTATGCTTTGCAAGACTTCCATGTTTGCTAGACTCTAGCACACAAACACCAAAGACACACAAACACACCAAAACAAAAACAAAGAACGAAAAGGGAAAGATATGTACCAATGGGTTGCCTCCCATTAAGCGCTTCCTTAAGGTCATTAGCTTGACCAAATTCGGGAGCGTTTCACTCAAGGTGAAGTGGGGCAATTATATCAACCGGAGCTTCCGGGATATACTTCTTCAAATGGTGCCCATTCACCTTAAAATCTCCACAATGCTCCCCACCTATCTCAACCGCTCCATAGGGGAAGACCTTCCTCACTGCATAAGGACCCGTCCATCTTGACTTTAGCTTTCTGGGGAAGAGCCGCAGCCTTGAATTGAAGAGAAGGACTAAGTCACCTTCACTCAACTCCTTTGGGATTAGACGTTTGTCATGCCAACGCTTGGTCCTTTCCTTGTAAATCCGGGCATTATCATAAGCATCCAACCGGATCTCCTCAAGAGCATTAATGTCTAGCAACCTCTTCTCACCGGCTTCCTTGAGGTCAAAATTCAGCCACCTTATGGCCCAATATGCACTATGCTCCATCTCCACCAGAAGGTGGCAAGACTTGCCATAAACTAGCTTGTAGGGGGTGGTGCCAATTGGTGTCTTGAAAGCGGTTCTATAAGCCCATAAGTCATCATCAAGCTTCATAGCCCAATTTTTTCTTGTCCTAGAAACCGTCTTCTCAAGTATCCCCTTGATCTCCTGGTTGGAGATCTCCACTTGGCCACTAGTTTGGGGATGGTAAGGTGTGACCACCTTATGAGTTACCCCATACTTAGCTAAAAGTGTCCCAAAGTTCCTATTGGTGAAATGCTTCCCTCCATCACTTATGATCACTCTTGGTGTTCCAAACCTAGGGAAGATGACTCGGTTGAAGAATTGCACCACTACTTTGGCATCATTCGTGGGAGAGGCGATTGCTTCCACCTACCTTGACACATAATCCACCGCCAATAGAATGTAGAGGTTGCCACATGAAGCGGGGAATGGCCCCATGAAGTCCACACCCCAAATATCAAAAACCTCAACCTTTTGGATATTATTCAGGAGCATCTCATTCCTTCTTGAGATGTTTCCCGTCCTTTGGCAAGTGTCACAAGCTACTACAAAATTCTGCACATCCTTAAACAAGTTAGACCAATAAAAACCGGATTTGCAATACCTTTGCACACGTTTTGTGTGAGCTAGCATGGCCTCCACATGGTAAGGAGTGACAATGATGGATTACACTCTCCACCTCATCCTCCGGAATGCACCTCCTAAAGACTCCATCCGGTCCTCTCTTGAACAAGAGAGGCTCGCTCCAATAGTAATGCCTCACATCCTTGAAAAACTTTCTCCATCATTTGCAATTGCTTATCCCGGAATGAGTCATCAATCGGGATGTCATCTCTCTCAATCTCCAATGGTGGTAGCCTACTAAGGTGGTCCGCTACTGAATTTTCGGAGCCATTCTTGTCCCGAATCTCCAAGTCAAATTCTTGGAGGAGAAGGATCCACCGAATGAGGCGAGGCTTGGCATCCTTCTTTGTGAGGAGATAACGGATCACAGCATGATCCGTGTACACAATGACCTTTGCTCCAACAAGATATGATCGGAACTTCTCAAAGGCATACACCACCGTTAGCAATTCCTTCTCGGGTGTGACATAGTTGAGTTGGGCATCATCTAGGGTCTTGCTAGCGTAGTAGATGACATGTGTAAGCCCATCTTTATTTTGTCCTAAAACAGCCCCAACAGCCACATCACTCGCATCACACATTACTTCAAATGGTAAGCTCTAATCCGGAGGTTGCATGATAGGGGCGGAGATCAAAGCATCCTTCAACCTACAAAACGCTTCAAGGCAATTCTTGAAGAAAACAAACTCAACATCCTTCATTAGTATGTTAGTGAGAGGCTTAGAAATTTTAGAGAAATCTTTTATAAACCTCCGGTAAAAACCGGCATGCCCTAAGAAACTCCTTACCCCTTTCACCGAGGTAGGTGGTGGCAACTTCTCTATCGTTTCTATCTTTGCTCTATTAACCTCAATGCCACGGTGGGATACCAAGTGTCCCAACACTATGCCTTCACTCACCATGAAGTGGCATTTCTCCCAATACAACACAAGATTAGTTTTCTCACATCTCTTCAACACCAAAGATAGATTAGCCAAGCAATCATCAAAGTAAGAGCCATACACCGAGAAATCATCCATAAATACTTCCATAATATTCTCAATATATTTAGAAAAAATAGTCATCATACACCTTTGAAAGGTGGCGGGTGCATTACATAACCCAAATGGCATCCTCCTATATTCAAATGTTCCACAAGGACAAGTAAATGTTGTTTTCTCTTGGTCATACGGGTGAATAGGGATTTGAAAGAACCCATTATAGCCATCTAGGTAACAGAAATGTGAATGTTGAGCTAACCTTTCTAGCATTTGGTCAATAAAGGGAAGAGGGAAGTGATCTTTCCTAGAGGCCACATTAAGTTTCCTATAGTTAATACACATTCTCCACCCCGTAACCGTCCTAGTTGGGATAAGTTCATCGTTCTCATTAGTACTACGGTCATACTACCCTTCTTAGGAACAACATGTACGGGACTAACCCATTTACTATCTGAAATCGGGAAAATGATTCCCGCATCTAGCAATTTTAGGATCTCTTTCTTGACTACCTCTTTCATAATAGGGTTCAATCTTCTTTGAGGTTCAATTGAAGGTTTATGGTTGTCTTCCATCAAGATTTTATGCATGAACAAGGAAGGTTTAATGCCAAATAAGTCATCAGTGGTGTATCCAATAGCTCTCCTATGCAATTTCAATTCATTCAACAATCTATCAAGCTCATCATCATTCAAAGATGCATTCACAATCACGGGATAAGTAGAATTTGAGCCAAGGAAATCATACTTTAAATGAGAAGGGAGAGGTTTGAGATCAAGTTTAGGAGGACCTTTCTCGGTTGGATGTGATCCATATAGCTCCACATTAGATGAATTCAAAGCCATTGAAGACTCTCCAAGACTCCTTGAAGCTTGATCAACAACTAAGGGACTTTCTGGTAAAACCACGGGTGAAACCACGACCTCTGGAACAACCCCGGGAGTGGTTTTGGAAGAGCTGGCACAAATGGACATTACAGAGAGTTCCACGGTTGAAACCACGGGCGTGGTTCTGGCCCCCTAGCCGTGGTTCTTACAGTGCTTCAGCACTACTTCGTGCACTTCAAATTCAGCACTTGTCTCCTTTTCTAATGCATCCAAAGCTCGGATTTCTTCATTGCAAGCTTCCTCAACTCCTTCCTCCATGATACTCAAACTAAGAACCTTCTCAAGTGGATCCTTTATCAAGATTGAGCTCATAACTTCTCTAGACTCCTCTTCCTCAACAATATTGAAGACATCTTCACCAAGGGTTGGCCCCTTCATCATTGTGGACAGCTTGAACTTGATATTCTCTTCTTCTATGTTGAAGGAGAGGATCTTATTTTTGCAATCCACTAAGCATCCGGATGTGGGTAGAATGGCCTCCCTAAAATGATAGGAACCGGGTAGTCCGCCGAGATGTCCAAAACAACAAAATCGATTGGCACATAGAACCTCCCAAGCTGAACCGGTATGTCCTCTAGGATTCCCACGGGGTGAGTAATGGATCGGTCCGCCATGTAGAGGGTCATCTTGACCGGCTTTGGTTCTCCTAGCCAAACCTTATTGCAAAGTGCAAGCGTGATAATGCTTACTTGCTCCAAGGTCACATAGGGCCTCATATTGCACTTCTCCCACTGCAATTGGCACACAAAAAGATCCGGGATCTCACAACTTAGGAGGCATCTCCTCCCTCATAGTTTGTATCAACTCGGAAGACCTCTTTGTCATTCTCACTTCTCCATACTCCTCCAACTTCCTCTTGTTGGAGAGTATCTCCTTCAAAAACTTTCCAGAGGCCGGCATACCTAGAGTTGCATCCATGAACGGAATGTTAATATGTAATTTAGACATGAGTTCAAGGAATTTACCGAAATATTTATCCAAGCGAGCTCTTGCTCTTGCTCGTGATTGTGGAAATGGTAGTGGTGGCTTGTATGGAGGGGGTGCCACATATGATAGCTCATCATCTTTGCTCTTGCCTCTTGCTTCTTGCAATGGTTCTTCATCCACTACTACTTGCTTTCCCTTGTCATTCTCCCTTGGTGAGGGATCTTTCATGTTCAGCCCACTCCTTGTGGTAATGGCCAACACTTGGCCTCTTGGATTGTCCTCGGTCCTTCCGGGAAGCTTTCCCGGATCCCTTTGTGCTTCACCCGCCTTTTGGAACACTTGTGCTTCTAGCACCTTTTGAGCCTTGGAAATGGATGTCACCGTGCTCTCAAGTCCACTGAACCTTCCAAGCAATTGTTTAAACATCATTTCGGTTTTCCAATTTGATCCCATTTGAGAAACACCCTTTTCCCAACATACCGTAGCTTGTCCAAGGTTGATTAGAAGCTTGAGTCCAATGCCATAACCGGAAGTCCTAACCCCTAGAATATGCTTTTCTCTCTTTGATCACATATCTTGTGTTTGTGTTGCCAGCTTGAGTTGTTTGTTTGATTTATATTCTTGCATGACTTGTGATCTTTGTTTGATCACCACAAAAACCCAACCAAAAATATCATGATTTTCATTTCTTTAGTTCCTTCTCTTTTCTTAGACTAGATTTGCACTATCCATGATCACTAGTTTGATTTGATTTCACCTTAGTCTTCGTGTTTGACCTCGGAATACTATCCTTGCTATAAAACGACCCATACACTGTGGGTTCGCTAGGAGTTAGGAAATGAGATCGAGTTATAAATTGTAAGACTTTTGTGTTATACATTTCTAGCGTAACAAGTTTTTGGTGCCGTTGCCGGGGACTAGGTCTAGATTGAATAATTGTGTGTGATTGTTTATAGTGTAGGTCTTTCTTGTTGCTTTTGATCTTCTTTGTTTTGTGTCTTTGATTTTTCAGGACATCTCTCACTCTTTAGGTGCATGCGAAGATCTCATGGCAAGGATTTAGCTCCATTCGATCCCGAACCGGAGAAAACCCGTAAGA
The DNA here is from genome assembly GCA_033239125.1 of Fagopyrum homotropicum. Classification (NCBI taxonomy): domain Eukaryota; kingdom Viridiplantae; phylum Streptophyta; class Magnoliopsida; order Caryophyllales; family Polygonaceae; genus Fagopyrum; species Fagopyrum homotropicum. The sequence goes on from BSWB01000016.1 coordinate 953,300, forward strand.
CTAGATCCAAGAGCATTAAGAAGAAGTAGGAGATGGCCGAAAGAGATCTTCAAGCTGAGTTGGATGATGCCTTAGAGAAAATTAGGCTAAGGGATGAACTCTTGGAGAATGAGAGGAGACTTGCAAATAAAAGGAAAGAAGTAACTAGGAGGGATATTGAAGAGATTAGGCAAGCTCTTGTGCAAAGGGAGCTTAATCGTCAACAACCTCCACCACCACCACCACCGCAATCGGCGGTCAATGTTCGGGTTGAGCCGATCATCATTGAGGAGCCACAAACGCTAGGGCAACGTATGGATCCAGCCCAAAGAGTGCACCGTCCGGGTGTAAACTTAGGAGATCCCACAACCCATGACTATGAGCTCCGCCCTCAGGTACTACAAATGATCCGGCACAATCAATTTGGAGGGATGGAAGGAGAGTCTCCTCATCAACACTTGATGATTTATGAGATCTTGATGGAGACTCTAACCACCTAGATTGGAGAGCAACAACCACAAGCTTAGGGCTTTTTCCTTCTCACTTAAGGATAAAGCCTTGGTTTGGTACCAATCCATTCCACTAGGACGTGTGGGTACTTGGGAGGAGATGACAACCGAGTTCTTACCAAAGTTCTTCCCACCTTCGAAGACAACCGAGCTAAGAGGGAAGATCAATGCCTTCATGATGAAGGACAAGGAGAGCCTATTCAAATCATAGGAGAGGTTCAAATACCTCCTCCTAGATTGTCCACACCATGGGATACCGAAGATAGAGTTATTGGAGATTTATTTCAAGGGGCTTGATGAGGATAGTCAATTCAAGCTCCAATCACTTTCCGGAGGAACATTCATGGAGAAGAATGTGGATGAGGCTTGGGAGTTTCTAGAGAAGCAAGCCTTGGTGATAGAGAAGTACTCCCATAGGAAGAGTGATGGGAGGAAACCGGGAGTATACGAAGTAAGTGAAGTCACTAAGGTACACAAAACTTGTTACGCTAGAAATGTATAGCACAAAAGTCTTACAATTTATAACTCGATCTAATTTCCGAACTCCTAGCGAACCCACAGTTTATGGGTCGTTTTGTAGCAAGGATAGTATTCGAGGTCGAACACGAAGACTAAGGTGAAATCAAATGAAACAAGTGATCATGGATAGTGCAAATCTAGTCTAAGAAAAGAGAAGGAAATAAAGAAATGAAAATCATGATATTTTTGGTTGGGTTTTTGTGGTGATCAAACAAAGATCACAAGTCATGCAAGATTATAAATCAAACAAACAACTCAAGCTAGCAACACAAACACAAGATATGTGATCAAATAGAGAAAAACAGATTCTAGGGGTTGGGACTTCTGGTTATGGCATTGGACTCAAGCTTCTAATCAACCTTAGACAAGCTACGGTATGTTGGGAAAAGGGTGTTTCTCAAACGGGATCAATCACCGGGTAGGTCTCATGCTCCACTAATCCCTCACCTAAGGTCCTTTTACCGGGTAAGTCTATAGGAGCTTAAGGTTAGGAATTCTACATAAACCGGATTGCTATCTAGGGGTCAAACCTCTCCTTACCGGGTAAGTTTCGGGAAGGCAAGTCCTAAGCATCAATCCTAGCACACTCAGTCCAATAGCGGCTTGTGAGGCTCACTACTACCTAGAGTTCATCATCTTTGGTATCTAAGATCAAGAATTACCGGGTAAGTCTCTTCCCTCACTTAGTTTGCTAGCATTAGGTCACCCTAGGCTAGATTATACTTAACAAACACTAGGATTTCAACTATCTAATATCCTAACATTCAGATTCATCAATACAAGCACAACAGAACAAACCACGGGTAGATCATGCAGAACCACGGTCGTGGAATCACATGAACCGGCCGTGGCTTTCATCAGAGGTTAGGTTCGAGCATGCAAATCATCCAAAGGTACATTCAAGTCTATTCTATCATAGTCCAAGCCATAACCATCATTCCATTACCCTAGAATCACAACTACTTAGCCAACAACATGCATTTTAAGATTCAAACTCAACAAGCAAACATTCATGGCTTCCATAGCAAGAAAATGAGATGAAGATGAAAATGAACAAGTAGTCTTAGCTGAATATGAGATTAAACCAGACTTACAACCCTTCAAACACAGCTCCAAAACGTTCCTTACAATGCTTTCAAATGTTCTCAACAAAAGTCACTCAAAAATCACTCAAAAGTTCACTCTAAATCTCTTTCTTGATGTGTTGTTCTTCCTCCAAAACAAGAGTGTTTTTCTTCTTCTCCAAGAATTCCCAATGTGGATAATGATAATGTGTGAGAGAATGTGGGAGGATCCTCTAGCAACAACCTGCAAGACCACTTATATTCTCCACCAAGAGCAAGGGTCGGGCAAAGAGATCGTGGGACACGTGTCAAAGCCGTCCAGAGAAAACCACGGCCAAAACCACGGGTGTGGTTCTGGCCTCTGGGCCTTGGAAATGTCTGTTCAGTTCTCTTTGGATCATTAAGCCATGAGTTGGTGCAAGGCATGCACCAACAAGGTCTTTTGTGTTCTCCTTTGCTCCTAGCTTGCTCCTTAATGAGTCCGGAAGTTTGCCATCACGAGGAACGATCCTCGAATGTATCGATTAAGCTCCAAAAGATCCCAAAATACCTACAAAACCGACAAGAGTTTGTGTAGATGTCTATTTCGACAATATGCATGAATTAAGCGTAAACGTCATGAACTAATGCCAAACCATGCATGAATAACGGGAAAAACTATCTAAATGAATGCCTAAACTAACTTCATAAATTGTGTCATCAAAATACCCCATACTTATCACTTGCTCGTCCCCAAGCAAGGTCCAACAATAGGCTACGAGATAGCATGATTTATGAATGCAGAAAAACAGAAAACATTTTTTGAATTGTGCTTCTAAAATTGGATCACGTTCATAGTCATGTTTCATGGAAATGGACAAGCAATCATGTATTAAATGAATGAAGGCACGGAAAAACAATTATACTTAATTCGAAAGCATGCATGAAAGGTGAAAATGAAGAAGTCAAGATGATCATGAGAATATCCAATCTAGATCACTATATATACACATACGCAAATAGGTCACAAGGACTTACGAAAGAAGGGGCCAAGAAACGTTGTTATAGGTGGGGAATTTTTTAGGTCATGTGATGCTAATCCGGGAAATGAACTAACTCCACAATTTCATTATTGATCAACTTCCCCAGAAGTGTATATTTTTCTCCATCTTTTCTTTCTCCTTCTTTTCTTTTTCTTTCACTTATTTTTGAGACAATGACATTGGTGTACAAAAGCCGAAACTTTGGTGATTAGTGGACCTCGGTATTTTTCCGAGGTGCCTCACATCGGGCACACATACCAAGGCTCGTTAGGACATTCGGTTTATCCGACTTTGGCAAGACACAAACACCCGATTATGTGAATGGTGCCGAGTTACTCGTCATCAAAACCAAAGCCCCCAAACCATTTTTTTTCTACACTTTTCACAACAAATTCAGCACTTCATTCACAACATTCATTCATCAACAACTTCACCCCACACTTGCTTTTCACACACTCAACACACTAGCATGCTCCTATTCCCGGATGGGTCAAAAGAGGTCAAATTTCATATCAAGTGAGGTGCTCAAATAACATGATCAAGATGAGAAGAAGAGAGATGAATTGCCTTAATCATTCCTAGATGATGTGCAAGAACTAGCATGTAATTTCGACCATCAATTTTCAATCCAATCAAGACAAGCATCATAATCACAAATCATGCATCGGATTCAAGAGAAGTATTTTAAGTCCACATATGTATAAATCCATTCAACAAACAAGGCCATCCATAGCCAATTAACAAAACAATCTCATCATAAGGGTCATATCCAAACTAGGAAGCACAAATTTTTTTTTTAATTTTCAAATTTGATTTTGCACCAACCTAAGGTTGGTCGGACTACCTTCTTTTTGCCTAAACCGCCCTTTCGGGTTTTCGGTTTATCCAAGGATTTTCATGCCTTTTTTCTTTTTCTTTGGCTTTTTTTTTATGAATTTCAAACTGAATTACAAATCGAAAGACTCAATGCAAAACAACTCAAAACAACTCAAAACAACTATACATGCATTGATATGTCCCTCCCCCATACTTGAAGCACACTTTGCCCTCAAAGTGGAAATGAAACAAAGATAAATGTGGGAAAGGGATGAAAATGATACCACTAGTGGGATGGCCCGGCTGGATCATCCGGACCCTCCTCCAGTGGGCATGGGAAGTGGCTGAAGAAGTGCTCCTACCGGCGGTAGATGGAGTCGATGCGGGTCTGATGAGCCTCCATCCGACGGCCAAAAGAGGTCTCAAAGTTGGCCTGCCAAGCTAATTGCTGAGCCTCCAGCTGTTGTTGCTGGGCCGTCTGCCAAGCCTCCTGCCTCTGGTCAAAGTGGGAGGTCATGGAGGTGGCAAAACTCGTCTGCCAGCTCTGCTGCTGCTCAAGCATGGTCCGTTGGTACTCGGTCTGCCATGCCTGATGCTGGGTGGTCAGGGCTGCCATCTGAGCCTGTAGGCTCGCAAGAGCCGGATCCTCCTCCGGTGGCGTAGTAGGCATCTCCTCGTCGTCGGGGATGGGCATGTGCTCCTCATGATGATCCCGGCTGGAGCTCGCAGCATGCCTCTCCACAATGGCCACTAGCGGCCTCCTCGGTACGAAGGATCTACCGGGATGTAGAGCTCGGACAGCTCATCCCCGAATGGTAAAGGCCGAGGGAGGTAAGTGAGGTGGCTCCCATCTGCAAGGGAGATCCAAAATAGGTTCTCCCCGTCCCGTCGGAGGAGCTTGCACCTCCTGAGCATCCCCTCCGTGTAAAGGGGAGCCTCCAACCCATTCTCTAAGCCGGAAAGGTCCATAACCTGTGAGGCGATCAAGGAGATCAGCCCACCGCCTACAATGTCCCTCGTCTCGTTCTTCCTAATCCGCTTCAAAGCGGCAAGGAAGAGGGATGGCCAATCCATTACATTCTTGCTCATCGGAAGGGAAGAGAATCGTAGTGGAAGGTCCTTGAGGGCGACCTTGTTCTCCTCTTTGTGTCCACAGAAGACACTCATGAGGATCTTGGAGAGGAGCCTCAAGCTGGGGTGAGTGAATTTTTTGGAGTACTCACTATTCGCTCGAAAACGTGCGTGCAGATAAGCTTTATATTTATAAAACTAGAATAAAAGCAAGAGAACCCGCAGTGTACGGATCGACGTAGATCAACAAGTATTCCAAAGTATCGAACAAAGGGATTTGGTTAAACAAAATCCAATTTCAAGTTGTCAAGCAAATAAGTTGTAAAGTTTTGAAAATATTGGGAAAATAGCAACCCTAATGATCCAGGTAACAAATTGTGGCAATCGATTCAAGATATACTAAAGAACTAAGGACAGAGTCAAGAGTTGCAAAGGTATGCTAAGGTAAAGTAATGTACGGTGAAGTTCCAAGACTTTATATGACTTATCTAAAGACACTCTCTATAAAGGTTGTTGAGGCTGCATTATAGAAAGGATCTATGAACAAGAATTAATCTCAAACACCCAAACTTGTAACCCAAGGATCAAGATAAACTCAAACGGTTAAGGTTGTGACACTCGAAACCGAAATAGGGGATGTTGAGTCTCACTACTACCTAGAAAACGGCAAGCCAATACTAGATTAAAGCTAATCTTTAACCTTGGATCAAAGTAAAAGCAAAGTTCGTAAACCAGGGGAAATCACAGCTAGATCTTGAGAATCACGGCCGTGGAAACCAAGAACAACCCGTGATTTAGGTTCGTCGACGATATCTCTCAAACTCTCAGGTTCCAATCAAATTACGATCGATCTATCATTATCTAAGCCACAACTATCAACCCTTCACCTTAGAATTGCTAAAGGGTTTTAGCCAATAACCATTGTCATAATATCAATATTCAATTTAAATAGATTAAAATATGAAAACCCTCAAATACTCAATAAAACTTCGAAACCAAATCTCAAATCCGAAACACAAGAAGCAATGTTTAATGGTTTCAGAATGTATAACACAAAACCTCACAATGATCTAAGGTAAGTAAGAAGAACAAGTTGTCAATCTGTCTTCAATATCAAAACCTAAGAAAGAGGCTAAACCTTCGGCGATCTTCAATCAACCCTAGGCAAGAATGCTCCCGAAGCAGGGTAAGCGGCCGTCTATCCCGAAGTGTATGCGAGATGTATGCGCCGTCTAAGCGGCGATAAGCAGGGATCCCCGAAACTCTCTTTTCTGACCTTTTTATAAGATGAGAAATAAAACCGTCCAGGCCCATTACGTAAGTAACGTGGCAAATAAAGACACGTCAAAAGATCGCCTCAATCACGGTCTTATGGGTTTCCACAACCGTGGTTTAGAGCGTGGAAAAGGTTTACGGTGTCGTGTGACTTCCATGACCGTACTTTAGGCCGTGTAACTTACTGGAGTGCTCCACGTTCATGATGTCAAGATCCATGGCCGTGGTTTAGAGCGTGGACTCTTCTACGGCCGTAATTTAGAGCGTGGAAGTGTAAAATGCTTGTGGTTTCCTTTGTGTCGTGACATTCTTCATCATATCTCCTTCCTTAGCTTCCTTGATGTGTTCCTAATCCTCGAACATGATCGATTACTCTCTTTTCTCTCTCAATTTCTCTTATTTAGCTCCTTTTCACCTACAATCAACACAAAGCTAGTGTAGACATCCATATCGACAAAATAGACAAACAAGCTAACAATTGCTTCTAAACTTCATCCATGTACACAATAATAAGGGAAAAACAACCAAAATAAGTGCCTAGAATATCGCAATATTTCATGCTAACAAAATACCCCATACTTGTCACTTGCTTGTCCTCAAGCAAGGTTTTTAAAAGCTTAGAATACAAGTTAGAATGAAATATGCATGCAATCTCAAAACAAAACTATCCTTTAGGTAAATGTGCTTCTAGTCAATAGATCATCCTCAAACCTTGCTTCATTCATCCTTGAAACGCTTATATACATAAACCAAAGAACGTAAAGCAAAGAAACATCATAAATTGCTTAAACTTTAAGACAAACATCATAACCTTCAAGTATTGTCAAAATCAAGCATAAGAAACTATAATTTAGATCACCAAGTCAAATAACATTCTTTTGATCTTAAGGACTTTCAGGTAAGGTCTAGAATGCGGAAGGGAGGGAAACTTATAAGGGATGTGCTGCATGAATCCGGGAAAATGAATAACCCAACTCTTTTTCTTTTTTACTTTGAATTGCAACACCATCAACTTTGAGCTTTGCTCTCTTGTTTTTCACATTATTTTTCGACTTTACTTTTTGAAAGATGGACAGAGGTGCACAAAAACCGAAGCCTAAGAGATCGGCGTTTCTCAAAATTTTGAGATGCCTCAAACCCTTGATGCACATGCCATAATTCGTTAGGAATATCGCTCAATCCGACTTTGGAAAAACACAAACACCCGGCTGTGTAAATGGTTCCGAGTTACTCATCGTCATGATTGACTTCCCCAAACCAATTAATTCTATTCTTTGAATGCAAAATTTTTGCTTTCATGGCCCTTCCACATCAAACATGCCAAATATCAACTCCTCCAATTTCCCGGATAGGTAAGGGAGGCAATTACTTTTATTGAGGGGCTAGGTGATCAAAGAAAGAAGAAAGAAAATTGAATTGCCTTAATCATTTCATAAAGAAGTATAAGAACTCATCATGTGATTTCAACCTCAATTTCTCAATATGATTTAGATCAAACTTTCACATTATAAAACTTGCAAGAAAGGATAAACAACACATTCAATTTCTTTTCAATTCATTCTTTCGTTTAAGCATACAATTGTCATCAAAAACTCACTTCACAAGTGAGAGCTATCATAGAAGTCATCTCTAATCTTAGAAGCACAAGAACTCTTTTAAATTTTTCAAAATTTTCGGATTTTTATGGGTTTTTTTGTCAAACTTTTTCATGCATTGTAATAATGAAACGTGTGACTATGAAAATGAAACATGCATAGTGTTATGGATAGAAGCAAACAAATGTAGTAGAGTTATTACACATAATAGTCACACCCCACCCCATACTTAGAAAATACATTGTCCTCAATGTTCGAAAAGAAATAAAGAAAAGAAGAAAAAGAAAAATGAACTCACTAAAACGGTGGTGGGGCAGTTGAAACTGTCAATCGGCATAGCTCATCACTGCGGAGGCGGCGGTAGTGGAAATGGGCGGAAGTCAGGGCTGAAGTTCCGCCCAAACTGCTGGCGGTATATGTCTCTCATCATCATGTCATGCTCCTCAGCCCGTGTGTCCCGATGAATCTCTAAGTCTCCCACCCTCCTGGATAGATCGGTGGCCCATGCCGGTAGCTGCTCATACCAAGCCGGTGGCTGGCCGTACCATGCCGGTGCGTCCTGTGGAGTCGGTGCTGATGGTGTTGCTGGTGCCTAACTATACCAAGGTGGTGGAGCTCCCATCCACTCCGGCTGCACTCCGTACCAAGCGGGAGGAGCGTCCATCCAGGTCGGCCTCTCACTCACACTAGCACGGCGAGAGGAAGAGGCTCCAGAAGGTCCAGCGGGTCGTGGTGAACGCCTAGGAGGGTCAGGGAAGTGTGCCGGTTGATTCGGGAAAGTGCCAAAGTCTTGCTCTTCACCTCCTCCCTCAAAACCATCACCTCCTCCTACCTCATCCTCAACATCTACAGCCGGAACCTCATCGGGGACATAGGGAGGTACCACTAGCCTATCCACATGCATAGCAGCGAAAGTCTGCTTCCAATTATGGCGTCCGGCCATAATGGAATACTCAAGGAGCCACGGGATACCTCTACATCCTCTCTCTTCCCAAGGCATACCGGCGGTAGGTGGACCGCGGTGCCTAGGGAAGATGATACCTCTCGTCATCAAGCTATTGAGACCCAAAGGTCTCGCTGTAATCCTAGTACAGGCATAAAAATCTATCCCAAGCTGCCTAGCAATGTGTGTAACCATACCACCGTATCCTTTGTTACCGGATCTCTTGTTCTTGAGCTTACTCATGGTGGAGGCTAGGAGGGTAGCGCAGTCAGCAGGTCTACCGTGAAGCATAGAATAGAGAAGGAAAAGCTCATCAGTCTATCTTCTGAGGGGTCTCGGTCCTAGGAAAAAGGCACTCGGAAAGAACCCTATGAGCTATCTTCAAGGCTAAGTGATAGATAAGTGTTACGCTAGAAAGGTAGAACAAAAATCTTTACATTTATAAACTTGAACTAAAATCCTAAACTACCTAGCGAAACCCGCAATATACGGATCGTTTTGTAGAAAGGAAATTATTCCGAGGTCGAACACAAGAATTGAGGTGAAATCAAGTCATTCAATGATCAAAGATAGTGTAAATCTAAACTAAGATGAGATGAGGAATAAAGAAAGTGTAAAACACAATATTTTTGGTTGGTTTTTGGTGATCAAACAAGGATCACAAATATATCAACACAAATAAGCAACACAAACACACACACAAAGATAAGAGATAAGAGGTAAAAAAGCGGATTCTAGAGATTCGGGATTCCGATTATGACAATGGACTCATGCTTCTAAAGATCAAAGGAAGGGTTGTGGTTGTTCGGAGTTGAGTGTTTCTTGATTGAGAGCAATTACCGGGTAAGTCTCATGCTCCACTAGTCTCGTACCTAAGGTCCTATTACCGGGTAAGTCTCAAGGAACCTAAGGACGGGAATTCTACACAAACCGGCCACTACCTAAGGGTCAAACCCCTCCTTACCGGGTAAGTCTCGGAAAAGGCAAGTCTTAGGCAACGATCCTAGCACACTCAATCCAATAGTGGCTTTTTTGGCTCACTACTACCTAGAGTTCATCATCTTATGTATCTAAGAGAGGAAATTACCGGGTAAGTCTCATTCCTCAAAAAGGTTGCTAACATTAGGTCGCCCTAAGCTAATTAAGCTCAACAAATACTAGGATTTCAACACATCTACATCCTAACATACAGATTCATCAACATAAGCACAACACAACAAAACACGGGTGGATCATGCAAAACCACGGCCGTGGAGGCATGAAGAACAGGCCGTGGAGGCATGAAGAACAGGCCGTGGTTTGGGTCTGAGTTGGGATTCGAACACAAATCGATCCTAAGCTAACATGGAAGTCCATACAATCATAGTCCAAAGCATAAACATCATTCTTTCACCCTAGAATCGCATCTATTCAGCCAATAACATACATTTCAAGATCAAACTTCACAAATAAAGCATGCTTGCAAGTCATGGATAGATGATGAAGAATAATCCAAAGAAAAGACATTAAAAGCTAGAATAGAAGTTACCAATTCTTACAAAGGCTCCAAGAGTTGTTCCAAGTTGTCATCAATGGAAACCTCACTCAAAACCTCTCTAATCTCACTCTAAAATGAAAATCTACACTAATCTCTTCCAAGAACACCCACAATGGGTGCTTGGAAGAGAGGCTACAATGGATAAGTGTTTTGGGGAAGAAGCTAGGTCAAAAGGAAGGAAGAGGAAAATATCCCAATTACAGCCTGCAAAGATCACTTAAATACCCCACTAAGAGCAAGAGTCGGCCAAAGAGATTGTGGGACACGTGTTAAGGTGGTCCAGACAGAAACCACGGCCAGATTCCACACCCGTGGAAATGCCAGTGACCGTGGTTTTGCTCCAGAAACTCTCTTTGGCTGCTTAAGCAAAGAGTTGGTGCAAGACATGCACCAACAAGGTCCTATGTGTTCTCCTTTGCTCCTTGCTTGCTCCTTAAAGGGTCCGGATGTGTGCCACCACAAGAAATGATCCTCGGATGTGTCGATTAAGTCCAAAAGCTCCCCAAAATACCTACAAAACATGCAAAAGTCCGTGTAGACGTCTATCTCGACAATATGCATGAATTAAGCGCAAACATCATGAACTAATGCCAAACCATGCATGAAAACCGGGGAAAACTATCTAAATGAATGCTTAAACTAACGTCATAAATCGTGTCATCAATAAGCTTAGCCTTGGTGTCGGCCGGCTGCCAACGGTCCTCACTAGCATAGATCATGGCTATGTCCTCCCAAAAGTCCTTAGCGTACACGCCGTTAGGAAACTGACCATTGAAGGTCTCTTGGAACCCAAAGAAGGATCCAAACTGCAAGATTGAGAACTCATAGTTCTCCTCCATCAGCCTAAAAGAAATTGTCCTATCCATTGCACTGTGCTCAAAGGAAATCACAAACTCCCTAGTAATCTCCTCATATGCATCTTACCTAATAGCGGAGAAGACAATCAAACCGGCTCTATCTAAGAGCCATGTCAAGTCATTCACTACATTCAGCGGCTCTAACTCCTCAAGTACTAAGTAGCGCGGTCCTATGACCGCTCTCTTCTTGATCCTTTCCAAGGCATCGAGGTAATCCTCATGGATTGTTGGAATTCTAGGAGGTGGGGTTATGGTGGCTCATTAGGGGGTTTTGGGAGGAAGAGGAAGTGTCTCCTTTCCTCTTCTTGATCCTATTCGACTTCCTCCTAAACAAATCCATTGCAGAGGGAAAATCACGGTCTGTTCTACAGAAACCACGGCCGTGGAACCTACAGGGACCGTGGTTCGGCTCTATTTTGCTCAAAACTCAACTAAATCATACCAAATTCAGCAGGCATAGTCCTAGACTATTTCCAATCCAATTCCAATCAGTTCTCCTAAAAAATCTTGCAAGAATTTAGCCAATTTGACAAAGTAGAGAAAGAGAAGAAAAACCTAGGTTTTGGACTCTTAAACTACAAAATCTGTCTTCTGTAGGGATTGTTCCTTCATTTGTTGATTGGATCTTGTAGATGATTGAATTTTCTTCACTTTAGGCTCAAGAATCGTTCAAATCGGACTCCGAACAAAGATTTGAGAGAGGGGGAGTGGTTTCGGCGTTCCGGTCGTGGAATAGGGTCGTGGAATGGGGTTTGTGTGTTGTTTTTGTGAAGAAGGTGGTTTATATAGTGACCATAAAAATTTTTGAAAATCAAGGTCACTCGGGGTGTTCCACGGCCGTGGTTTTGTACGGAACCGTGGTTTTGGTGATTTTTCTCAGATTTTTGCAAATTACGGTCTCTGTAGCTTCCACGACCGTGGTTTAGGGTGTAGAACTCTATGTAATGTGCCAAAATCCATGTTTCGTCAATTCCTTCTAACCTTTTCTCTTCCCATTGTCTATTCCATTATTCCTACATCCAAAAACACGACATACCGGGAGGTATCGAAAGCAAAACCGACTAAACTAATCTAATCTAAGAATGAAAAAACAAAAGCATAAGTGCAATACCTTGGGTTGCCTCCCAAGAAGCGCTTGTTTAAGGTCCATAGCTAGACCGTACTTGCATTTATTCGACTGTGGTAGGTGCAAACTCCTCAGCTTGGAGCTCCGGTGTATACTTCTTGAGTCGTTGACCGTTCACCTTAAAACTTCCGCTCTTTTCACCCCATACTTCAACTGCACCATGGGGAAAAACATGTTTGATTAGATAAGGTCCAGTCCAACGAGATTTAAGCTTACCTAGAAAGAGACGAAGTCCCGAATTGAAGAGGAGAACTTGATCTCCTTCTTTGAGGTCCTTTGGAATGATATGCTTATCATGTCAACGCTTCGCTCTTTCATTATAGATCTTGGCGTTCTCATAAGCGTTTAAGCGAAGTTCTTCAAGCTCATTAAGGTCCAAAAGGCACTTCTCGCCCACTTCCTTCATGGTGAAGTTCAACCACTTAACCGCCCAATACGCTTTATGTTCCAGCTCCACCGGTAAGTGACAAGACTTCCCATACACAAGGTTGTAAGGTGTTGTTCCTATGGGAGTCTTGTATGCAGTCCTATACGCCCACAATGCATCATCTAGTTTTAAAGACCAATCCTTCCTTGTCTCCGAAACAGTTTTCTCTAGGATTCCATTAATCTCCCTATTCGAAATCTCCAATTGTCCACTCGTTTGTGGATGATAAGGGGTGGCGATCTTGTGAGTCTACTTAGCTAGTAGAGCTTCGAATTGTCGGGCAATGAAGTGAGAGCCTCCATCACTAATGATAGTCCGTAGTGTCCCAAACCTTGGGAATATAGTTCTATTAAAGAACTTAACCACAACCATGGCATCATTAGTTGGAGAGGCAATTGCTTCAACCCATCTCGAAACATAATCTACAGCTAGAAGTATGTATTTGTTTCCACAAAATGATGGGAAAGGTCCCATGAAGTCTACTCCCCAAACGTCGAAGATCTCTACCTCCTGAATGTTGTTAAGAGGCATGTCGTTTCCCCTAGATATGTTCCCTGTTCTTTGACAAGCATCGCAACAGGAAACAAAGGTTTGCACATCTTTAAATAAAGTAGGCCAAAAAAATCCAGATTGCAATACCTTAGTGCTAGTCTTGTTTGAGCTAGCGTGTCCTCCACAAGGTAGTGAATGAATATGACGGATGATGCTTTGCATCTCGTCTTCCGGCACACATCTTCGAATGATGCCGTCAAGACCTCTCTTGAAGAGTAGAGGTTCATTCCAAAAGTATTCCCGGACATCCTTAAAAAACTTCTTCCTTTGTGCATAAGATTGTCCGGGTGGTATTTCCTGACAAACCAATTAGTTAACAAAATCAGCAAACCATGGTTTGTTAACTTTAGTTATCTTATCGATGCACTCCTCTATGATGTGTAAATGCTCGTCCGGAAAGGAGTCATCTATAGGTAGATTGTCAACTTCTAGATGTGGTAGACGACTCAAATGATCCGCAACAGAATTTTCCGAACCCTTCTTGTCACGGAACTCTAGATCGAATTCTTGTAGGAGAAGAATCCATCTAATCAGCCTTGGTTTCACATCCTTCTTTGCAAGTAGATACCGGATTGCAGCATGATCTGTGTATACAATCACCTTTGCTCCTACAAGATAAGAACAAAACTTTTCAAAGGCATAAACAATAGCTAGAAATTCTTTTTCAGTAGTGGCGTAGTTAAGCTGCACTTCATCTAGCGTCTTGCTAGCGTAATAGATAGCATGGGTTCGGCCTTCCTTCTTTTGCCCAAGCACAGCTCTTATAGCTACGTCACTTGCATCACACATAACCTCGAACGGGAGATTCCAGTCCGGAGGTTGGATGATCGGGGCTGAGATTAGAGCTTCCCGAATCTTATGAAATGCATCTAAACAATCCCGCGAGAAATTAAAAACTGCATCCTTCATCAATAGATTAGTAAGCGGTTTTGATATCTTAGAAAAATCATTTATAAAACGTCTATAAAATCCAGCATGTCCTAGAACGCTTCTTATCCCCTTCACCGAAGATGGAGGAGAGAGCTTTTCTATGGTCTCTATCTTAGCCTTATCCACCTCAATCCCTCTACTAGAGATCAAGTGTCCGAGTACAATGCCTTCCTTCACCATAAATTGACACTTCTCCCAATTTAGAACTAGGTTAGTGTCTTCACATCTTTGTAGTACAAGAGAAAGGTTAGAGAGACAATTATCAAAAGAGGAACCATAAACAGAAAAGTCATCCATGAAAACCTCCATGATCTCCTCTATGTACTCCGAGAAGATAGCCATCATGCACCTTTGGAAGGTGGTTGGGGCGTTGCAAAGCCCGAACGGCATTCTCCTATAAGCGAACGTACCCCACGGCCACGTGAATGTGGTCTTCTCTTGATCGTCCGGGTGAATCGGAATCTGAAAGAAGCCACTATAACTGTCAAGATAGAAAAAATGAGAATGCTGTGCTAACCTTTCAAGCATTTGATCAATGAAAGGTAATGGAAAGTGATCCTTTCTAGTTGCATTGTTTAACTTCCGGTAATCAATGCACATCCTCCATCCAGTCACGGTTCTTGTAGGAATGAGTTCATTGTTTTTGTTGGTGATAACCGTCATTCCTCCCTTCTTTAGAACAACGGCCTGTACGGGACTCACCCACTTGCTATCGGAGATAGGGTAGATGATACCTGCATCAAGTAGTTTAAGAATTTCCTTCTTGACAACCTCCTTCATGATCGGATATAACCGTCGTTGAGGTTGTCGCGAAGGTCTAAAGTCTTCTTCCATTAGGATCTTATGCATACACAATGAAGGCTTAATTCCTACTAGATCCTCTATAGTGTAACCTAAGGCTTTCCTATGTTTCTTTAGAACAACCATAAGTTTACTATATTCATCTTCAATTAGATCGGAACTAACAATTACCGGAAAAGTAGAATTAGTTCCTAGAAATGCGTACCTTAGATGTGTGGGAAGTGGCTTCAATTCCATCACTATTGGAGTCTCTAATGGCTCTTGAGGAGTGTCCAATGCTTCCGTAGAAATCTCTAAGGATGTAGGAGTGGTTGAAGAAGATTCAAGAACATTGGTGGAAAGAACGTAATTTGTCTCGGAATTTCCCAAAATTACGGCACCTCTGTTACTTCCACGGCCGTGGTTTAGGGCGTGGAAGTCAATTACGGCACCTCTGATGGTTCCACGGCCGTGGTTTTGGCCGTGTAACTCTCTGGAGTCCTCTGAATAGCTGATTACGGTCATGTTGTTGGAAACCACGGCCGTGGAATAGTACGACTGACCGTGATTCCTCACATCCTTTGACCCATCGTAGAGTTTTTCAAACTCTTCTTCATGCACTTCCTTTAGCTCCTCCAAGGCTTCAATTTCCTCATTGCAATCCTCTTTTTCTCCTTTCTCCATAATGCTGATAGTGATAACCTTTTGTAAAGGATCCTTGAATACAATCGAGCTTACTTCCTCTCTAGATGTCTCTTCGTCATAAGTGTTGAATATATCTTCTCCAAGAGCTGGCTCTTTCACCAAAGTGGAAAGAACAAACTCTACTTTCTCCTCTCCTATGTCGAAAGCAAGTCTAGCATTTTTGCAATCCACCATACAACCGGATGTTGCAAAAAACGGTCTTCCGAGTATGATTGGGACTGGACAATCTGTAGGAATGTCAAGCACAACAAAATCTATTAGAACATAGAACTTACCAAGCTTGACCGGGACGTCCTCAATGACACCGACGTGACGAGTTATGGATTGATCGGCCATGTAAAACGTCATCTTCACCGGTTTAGGTTCACCTAAACCGATCTTCCTGGATAAGGCAAGCGGAATGATGCTAACGCTTGCTCCTAAGTCACATAATGCATCATATATGGCTTCTCCCACTCCTATTGGAACACAAAATGACCCCGAATCTTTCAGCTTTGGGGGCATCTTTTCCTTCATCGTTTTGATGAGATCCAATGATTCCGAACTCATCTTGACTTCTCCAAAGTCTTCCAGCTTCCTCTTGTTAGAAAGGATCTCCTTTAAGAACTTCCCATAAGCGGGTATACCTACAATTGCATCAATGAAAGGTATATTAATATGCAGTTTGCTCATGAGTTCAATGAACTTACCGAATTACTTGTTTAGACGCGCACTTGCTCTAGATTGTGGGAATGGTAGGGGCGGTTTGTAAGCTGGAGGAGGAATGTAGATGTCTTCCTTTTCCTTCCCCTTTTCCTTCTCCTTGTCGACGGGAACTTCAACAAACTTAGGTTGCGGGTCGGTAGTTGTTGCTCCGCTCCTAGTTGTGATAGCCATCACCCTTTATCCTCCGTCTTTCTTGGAAGTTTTCATTGGTTTCTAGGAACTTCCTCAGCATTGTTGAACATTTGGCTTTCTAAAACCTTTTGAGCTTTATCAACCTTTGTGATGTGATTCTCCAGCCCTTGAAGCTTTCCCAAGATCGTTTCCAGCATGGGATCGGGCTTCTCTTTCCCCGAAGTGCTCCACTATTAGATGTTTACCCCTGGCTTTTCAATGGAATGGAAGAAGAAGATGGTGGAGTTAGTGAATTTCCTGAATTGGGATAAGAATTACCGGAATTTTGTTGTTGGTTGGAACGCCAATTGTTGTTGTTTGAATTCGGATTGTTGTTCCAATTATTGTTCCGGTTGTTGTTGTTCCAATTGTTCCGGTTGTTGTTCCAGTTGTTGCAGTTGGTATTCTCATTCCCATGATGGTTATTGTTATTTCCTAGATATCCAACATCTTGCTCCTTAGGCTTTTGAAAGCTAGCTTTAATAACTTCCTTCAACTCTTTAATCTCGGTGTTGAGAGAAAAGATTTGAGTTTGCGCAGCTTGTGTTAGCTTCGCTCCTTGCTCTACTCGGTTAGCTTCCGCATTCCGGTGAGAGTACTTCTCAATGACTCGGGCTTGCTTCTCAATGAAGTCTCAAGCGTCATTTTCCCTCATGTCCATGAATGTGCCACATGAAAGGGCTTGGAGCTTGAATTGTGTTTCCACATCCAGCCCCTTGTAGTATATCTCCAACAACTCTAACATGGAAATCCATGATGTGGGCAATCCAACAATAAATCTTGAAATCTTTTCCAAGACTGAAACAAACTTTCATTAGATTTCATAGAAAAAGCATTGATTTTACCTCTCAATTCCGCTGTCTTGGATGGCGAAAAGAACTTGGTTAGGAACTCTGAAGATAGATCCTCCCATGTGTTGAGTCTTCCATTTAAAAGCGCTTGATACCAAGATAAAGCCTTCCCTTTCAAGAAGAAGAAGAATGGTTTGATCTAGTAGTTGTTGGTAGTTGCATTCTTTGGCGTCATTGTCTCCATCAAAATCTCAAAATTCTGTAAATGTTGATGTGGAGATTCAGCACTCGTCCCTCCAAACTGGCTTTGGCGAACGATGGTAATAACTTGTGGGTTAAAGCTAAACCCCTGAATATCATCAGCATCAAAGTTCACACCTAGACGGCATGGTTGCTGAATCGGATCCATCCTTTGGCCAAGAGTTCTTGGCTCTTCATCTACACGAGCGGCTCTCGCACCCCCAACTGGGACACGTGGATTGGTGGCTGGTATTGGACCAACCCGGATTGGATTGATAGTTTGATCAATCTCCTCTAATTCCGGCATATCCGGGTCGAATTCTTCATCATCGGATGATTCCACTCTAATGGACTTATTTGGCTTCTTGACTTTCTTTTTCTTAGCACTATTTAGTTCCAACTTCATGTCCAATATCATAGCTTTGAGCTCATCAATTTAGAATTGATGGCGCTCCGCTTCTTCGTTACGAGCCTTCTCACTCAACCTATGTTGAGCTTGAGACTCCTCTAACTCCGCTTGGTAATCTCTCTCTCTATTTTCAGCCATCTTTCTTTCCTTAGCTTTCTTCCTAAGAGTTTTCTCAAGTTCCGGATCAAAAGGTAGGAGGTCTTTGTTGGATCTAGACCTGCGCATATACCTAAGAGAACCTGCGAATAGCACTCATAAGAGATATCAAATAACAACAGCAAAGCTCCCAAGCTCGACAACCGAAAACCGAAGTTTGGTCTTGACCAAATCCCCGGCAACGGCGCCAAAAACTTGTTCGCCCGAAAACGTGCGTGCAAATAAGCTTTATATTTATAAAACTAGAATAAAAGCAAGTGAACCCGCAGTGTACGGATCGACGTAGATCAACAAGTATTCCAGAGTATCGAACACAGGGATTTTGTGAAACAAAATCCAATTTCAAGTTATCAAGCAAATATGTTGTAAAGCTTTGCAAATATTGGGAAAACAGTAACCCTAAAGATCCAGGTATCAAATTGTGGCAATCAATTCAAGATATACTAAAGAACTAAGGACAGAGTCAAGAGTTGCAAAGGTATGCTAAAGTAAAGTAATGTACGGTGACGTTCCAAGACTTTATATGACTTATCTAAAGACACTCTCTATAAAGGTTGTTGAGGCTGCAGTATAGAAAGGATCTATGAACAAGAATTAATCTCAAACACCCAAACTTGTAACCCAAGGATCAAGATATACTCAAACGGTTAAGGTTGTGACACTCGAAACCGAAATAGAGGATGTTGAGTCTCACTACTACCTAGAAAAGGGCAAGCCAATACTAGATTAAAGCTAATCTTTAACCTTGGATCAAAGTAAAAGCAAAGTTCATAAACCAGGGAAATCACATCTAAATCTTGAGAATCATGGCCGTGGAAAACAAGAACAGCCCGTGATTTAGGTTCGTCGACGATATCTCTCTAACACTCCGGGTCCAATCAAATTACGATCGATCTATCATTATCTAAGCCACAACTATGAACCCTTCACCTTAGAATTGCTAAAGGGTTTTAGCCAATAACCATTGTCATAATATCAATATTCAATTTAAAGAGATTAAAATATGAAAACCCTCAAATACTCAATAAAACATCAAAACCAAATCTCAAATCCGAAACACAAGAAGCAATGTTTAATGGATTCAGAATGTATAACACAAAACCTCACAATGATCTAAGGTAAGTAAGAAGAACAAGTTGTCAATCTTTCTTTAATATTAAAACCTAAGAAAGAGGCTAAAACCTTCGGCGATCTTCAATCAACCCTAGGCAAAAATGCTCCCGAAGCAGGGTAAGCAGCCGTCTATCCCGAAGTGTATGCGAGATGTATGTGGCGTCTAAGCGGCGATAACCAGGGATCCCCGAAACTCTCTTTTCTAACCTTTTTATAAGATGAGAAAGAATAACCGTCCAGGCCCATTACATAAATAACGTGGCAAATAAAGACACGTCAAAAGATCGCTTAAATCACGGTCTTATGGGTTTCCACGACCGTGGTTTAGAGCGTGGAAAAGGGTTACGGTGTCTTGTGACTTCCACGACCGTATTTTAGGCCATGTAACTTACTGGAGTGTTCCACGTTCATGATGCCAAGATCCACGGCCATGGTTTAGAGCGTGGACTCTTCTACGGCCGTAATTTAGAGCGTGGATGTGTAAAATGCTTGTGGTTTCCTTTGTGTCGTGACATTCTTCATCCTAGCTCCTTCCTTAGCTTCCTTGATGTGTTCCTAATCCTAGAACATGATCAATTACTCTCTTTTCTCTCTCAATTTCTCTTATTTAGCTCCTTTTCACCTACAATCAACACAAAGCTAGTGTAGACATCCATATCGACAAAATAGACGAACAAGCTAACAATTGCTTCTAAACTTCATTCATGTACACAATAATAATGGAAAAACAACCAGAATATGTTCCTACAATATCGCAATATTTCATGCTAACACTCACCCCCTACATGAAACTCAGATCTGGTAGCTACCTGCCAGAATTCACACAGGTCCGGAGTTGGGACTAGATCCCACCAGTTCGCGGAGGGGTTGAGAGTCACCCCAAAGGCCTCCTGTAGCTGGTAGTAATCAAGTGTGTATTTGGTCTTGTTGAACTTGAAAGTGCGTCCAATACACACGTTATCCTCCTTCTCCATGGTGAAGGTGGCTATGAACTGTCTGCTGAGTTCGGGATACGTTGGAGCATTCTTCTGTAGGAAGTCTCCAAGCCCAGCATTGGCTACAAAGGACTGCATGCTCTCCAGCATGCCTAGCTTCTCCAACGTAGGAACGTGCGAAAACCGAGTTGCGTACACAACCCAATCTTGTACGATCCTATACCTCTCCTTCTCAGCTTCCGACATCTTGTACTTTCTTTGTGGTTCCATTCTTGCAGTTGATTAGGCAAAAGAATTAGCAACTTTCAAAAACAGGGAAGAAAGATGAACCCTCTATTGTGTTTTTCCGCAGGGGCGGGTGAAGAGGCGCAAGGGCGGTGAGGCGCAGCTGCGGTAGCTTGTAGGCGTAGGGGCGGGAGAAGTGCAGAGGGCGATTCTGGAGACTGCGATGATGGTGGTTGTTGGGGGCGTTCCGATGGCTTTTTGGGTAGTGCAGGCGTCGTCGGAGATGTTGCGTAGTGGAGTTTTGTTGGGGGTAGTGGTGAAGGGTGTAGTAGGATGAGGGAGTTGCAGAATGAGCAAGGTCGTGGTAAGCTAGAGAAGGTGGAACAGGGGTGTCCCAGGGGTGTTTACTGGTCGTCGGAGGTGGCGTGGGGGCGGTTGCAGATGGTGGCTTGTGAGGGTTTGTTGAGGGCGTAGGGGCGTTGCAGCTTGAGAGAGGGAAGGCGCGAGGGAGATGTGGTTGTGGTTGGTGAGGAGAGAGGGAGTGGGTAGGTGAGGTAGGTGTAGGGAAATGTTTTGTGATTTCTATTATTTTTTTTTCTGGGTAAACCCGCAGGGGCGGGGGCTTGTCGCCGCAGGGGCAGTGACAAGGAAGAGGGGGTACACAGGCTCAGCGCCGGGGACGGCTTTGAGGATGTGTGTCAAGGATGGCAGTCGCAAGGGCGTAGGGGAGTCACCGCGGGGGCGGTGACCAGTATGTTGCAGACGCTGGTCCAGCGCCGGGGCGACGCTGGTCCAGCGCCGGGGGCGGCGCTGGGCATGGGTGTCACCGCGGGGGCGGGGACACTGAGCCGCAAGGGCGGTTTTCTTGACAGAGGATCCTCTTCTTATTCCTTCGGGTTGCCTCCCGAGCAGCGCCTTTGTTTTATGCCGTTGGCTCGACGTAAGGCCTCTACTTCTCTAATTGTGCCTCCTCCAGCACCATCTCATCAATCGGATCGTTCATTACTCCTTCAAGGTAAGGCTTTAGCCTTTGTCCGTTTACCTTGAACACCTTGTGCGTTTGGGGATCATAAAGATCCACAGCTCCGTGAGGGTATACTTCGGCTACCACGAACGGCCCCGTCCATCTTGAACGCAGCTTACCTGCAAAGAGTTTCAAACGTGATTGAAAGAGAAGTACCTTATTACCTACCTTGATGTCTTTCCGGAGAATGTTTTGGTCATGCCATGCTTTAGTCTTTTCTTTGTATGCAGTGACATGGTCATATGCATCTAACCTCAACTCCTCTAATTCTTGCACTTGGAGTTTCTGGAATTCTCCCACTTCCTCTACGTTCATATTGCACTTCTTTACCGCCTACCAAGCTTTGTGCTCTAGCTCCACCGGAAGGTGGCAAGCTTCCCCAAACACGATCCTGAAGGGAGACATCCCGATAGAAGTTTTGTAGGCTGTCCGATATTCCCATAGAGCGTCATTTAGCCTTGCACTTCAATCCTTCCGTCCGGGAGAGACCGTCTTTTCAAGGATGGCCTTTATTTCTCGGTTGGATACCTCAGCTTGGCCATTTGTTTGTGGATGATAAGCTGTTGACACTCGTTGGTGGACGTGATACTTCTTATGGAGAGCCGTGATCGTCTTGTTGCAAAAATGGGTACCCCTATCGCTGATTAAGGCTTTTAGAATTCCAAATTGTGCAAAAATGTTTTTCTTAAGAAAAGCTGCAACTACTTTTGAATCATCAGTTTTGGTGGCCTTTTCTTCCATCCACTAGGAAACATAGTCCACCGCAAGCAAAATATATGTGTGCCCGAATGAAGTAGGAAACTGCCCCATGAAATCAATCCCCCAAACGTCAAATATTTCGCAAAATATAAGAGTGGATTGGGGCATTTCATGTCTCCTTGAAAGATTTCCTACCCTTTAGCATCTATCACACACTTTGCAAAACGCAAAAGCGTCTCTAAAAATATGTGGCCAAAAGAAACCGGCATCCAAAACTTTTCTTGCAATTTTGTTTGCCCCAAAGTGCCCCCTACATGCTTCAGAATGACAGAATGTTAGGACGGATTGTACCTCATTATCCGGAATGCAACGTCGGATCACTTGGTCACTATAGTGCTTCCAAAGGTAAGGATCGTCCCAAACGTAGTGTCGAGCTTTAGCCTTTACCTCTTCTCGTTGTGCCTTGGTGAAGTCTAGAGGATACTCCTTCCTGACAATGAAGTTCACAATGTCAACAAACCAAGGCTTAAAAGACTGGTGCTTAAGACAAACCTCTGTCGACAATTCCGCAGGGGCACCTAGACTGAGCCGCAGGGGCGGCTGGTGTGAGGCGCGGGGGTGGTTACACAATAGAGAGTTGTGTAAAATGTATCGTCAGGAAAACTTCCGGCTATCTCTTTTCCTCTTCCTGGATCCTCCTCTTCCTTTACTAGCCTGCTCAAATGATCGGCCACCAGGTTCTCAGCCCCCTTCTTGTCCCGTATCTCTAGGTTAAACTCACTTAGAAGGAGCACCCATCGAATCAATCGTGGCTTTGCTTCCTTCTTCGCCATGAGGTACCTAAGAGCTGCATGGTCAGTGAAGATAATTACCTTTACCCCAAGTAGGTACTGCCTGAATTTCTCAAGGGCAAAAACCACCGGTAACATTTCCTTCTCGGTGGTAGAGTAATTCCTTTGCGCTCCATTGAGTGTCATAGACGCATAATGGATCACATGTAAAGCCCGTCCGTCTTTCTGTCCTAAGACCGCTCCAACGGCGTAATTGCTGGCGTCAAACATGATTTCGAAAGGTTTCTCCCAATCCGGAGAACGGATGATTGGTGCGCTGGCGAGACATACCTTCAAAGTGTCGAAAGCTTTCTTGCAACTTTCATCCACTATGAAGGTGACGTCTTTCTTGAGCAATTCACATAGGGGTGCCGAGATCTTCGAAAAGTCTTTAATGAAAAGTCGGTAGAAACCTGCATGACCAAGAAAAGATCGGATTTCCCGAACATTAGTAGGTTAAGGTAAATTTTGAATTACATCAACCTTTGCCCTATCTACCTCTATCCCTTTGGAGGATATTATATGTCCTAGCATAATTCCTTGTTCGACCATGAAATGGCATTTTTCCGAATTAAGAACTAAATTGGTTTCAACACATTTTTCAAGAACAAGTTTTAAATGTCCTAAATATGCATCAAAACTGTCTCCATGGACGGTAAAATCATCCATGAAGACTTCAATGAAATTTTCTATGTATTCGGGGAAAATACTTATCATGCACCGTTGGAAGGTGCCGGGTGCGTTACAAAGTCCAAATGGCATTCTGCGGTACGCAAAAGTGTCAAATGGGCAAGTGAACGTCGTCTTTTCTTGGTCTTCCGGTGCAATAGCTATTTGGAAATAACCCGAATATCCATCAAGGAAGCAGTAGTACGGATGACCTGCAAGACGTTCCAACATTTGGTCAATAAAAGGTAATGGGAAATGGCCTTTACGTGTTACCTTATTGAGCTTGCGGTAGTCAATGCAAACTCTCCATCCGGTTTGCGTTTTGCTCGGGACCATCTCTCCATGTTGATTTTCCACCATGGTGATGCCCCCGTTCTCTGGAACCACTTGGGTTGGACTAACCCAAGTGCTATCCGAGATAGGGAAGATCATATCCGCTTGGAGGAGCTTCAACACCTCCTTCTTGACCACATCCATCATTGGCAGATTCAACCTCCTTTAAGGTTGCCTAGAGGGTTTGGCTTCATCCTCAAGTAAGATCCTATGCATGCAAGTTAATGGACTTATCCCTTTGATGTCCGCAATGGTCCATCCAAGGGCCGTCTTGTGTTCTTTCAACACTTTCACCAACTTGTCTTCTTGACCGGTAGTCAACTTGTTGGAGATGATCACCAGCAAGGTGTTGTGTTCTCCAAGGAAAACGTAGTTGAGGTGTGACGGGAGGTCCTTCAATTCTATTTTTGGTGCCTGCACTATGGACGGAACAAGCTTCTCGCTTGGGGTTAGCAAAGTGGGCCCAATGGCCAAATTGGAGATAGGTAGCCTTTTATGCCCATCTAATTGGGCTAGGACCTCTTTCATGCTCGATGTTAATACATATTTTGGTTTGAAACCATCAATGTCATACTCAATTACATTTTTCAATTCATCAACATCAGAATTATCAAACACATCTTGCACAAAAGGTTCAACAATGTCAATAGCATGCTACACTAGAAAGGTAACACAAAAACCTTTTCATTTATAAACTCGAACTAAAATCCTATACTACCTAGCGAAACCCGCAGTGTACAGGTCGTTTTGTAGAAAGGAAAGTATTCCGAGGTCGAACACAAGGACTGAGGTGAAATCAAGTCATTCAATGATCAAAGATAGTGTAAATCTAAACTAAGATGAGATGAGGAATAAATAAAGTGCAAAACACAATATTTGTGGTTGTTCGAAGTTGGGTGTTTCTCTAATGGGAGCAATTACCGGGTAAGTCTCATGCTCCACTAGTCTCGCACCTAAGGTCCTATTACCGGGTAAGTCTCAAGGAACCTAAGGACGGGAATTCTACACAAACCGGCTATTATCTAAGGGTCAAACCCCTCCTTACCGGGTAAGTCTCGGAATGGGTAAGTCTTAGGCAATGATCCTAGTACACTTAATCCAATACGGCTTTTTTGTCTCACTACTACCTAGAGTTCATCATCTTAGATATCAAAGAGAGGAAATTACCGGGTAAGTCTCAATCCTCAAAAAGGTTGCTAAAATTAGGTCACCCTAAGCTAGATTAGGTTCAACAAACACTAGGATTTCATCACATCTACATCCTAACATCTAGATTCATCAATACAAACACAACAGAGAGAATCACGGATGGATCATGGAAACCACAGCCGTGGAACCATGAAGAACAGGCCGTGATTCTCCACTGAGTTGGGGTTTCGAACACAAATCGATCCTAAGCTAACGTGGAAGTCCATACAATCATAGTCCAAAGCATAAACATCATTCCTTCACCCTAGAATCACAAATATTCAGCCAACAACATAAATTTCAAGATCAAACTTCATAAATAGAGCATGCTTGCAAGTCATGTCTAGATAATGAAGAATAATCCAAAGAAAAGACATTAAAAGCTAGAATAGAAGTTACCAAATCTTACAAAGGCTCCAAGAGCTATTCCAAGTTGTCAACAATGGAAACCTCACTCAAAACCACCCTAATCTCACTTTAAAATTAAAATCTATACTAATCTCTTCCAAGAACACCCACAATGGGTGCTTGGAAGAGAGGCTACAATGGAGAAGTGTTTTGGGGAAGAAGCTAGGTCAAAAAGGGAGGAGAGAAAAATCTAAATATATATCAATTCCAGCGTGCAAGATCACTTAAATACCCCACCAAGAGCAAGAGTCGGCCAAAGAGATCGTGGGAGACGTGTCAAGGTGGTCCAGATAGAAACCACGGCCTATTTACACGCCCGTGGAAGTCCCAGTGACCGTGGTTTTGATGCCTCAGCCTTCTTTGGATCATTAAGTCACGAGTTGGTGCAAAGCATGCACCAATAAGGTCCCATGTGTTCTCCTTTGCTCCTAACTTGCTTCCCAATGAGTCCGGAAATGTATCATCACGAGAAACGATCCCCGGATGTATCGATTAAGCTCTAAAAGCTCCCAAAATACATACAAAACATGCAAAAGTCCGTGTAGACATCTATCTCGACAACATACATGAATTAAGTGTAAACGCCACAAACTAATGCAGAAACATGCATGAATGGGAAGGAAAACTATCTAAAAGAGTGCCTAAACTAGTGTCATAAATCGTGTCATCATAGCACATATAGAATGATCATCACTAGGAAATCTAATTGCATCGTAGATGTCAAATTCTACTACTTCACCATCAAACTCCATGGTGAAGTAGTGGTTTACCTGTTAGGAAATTTGTGCCGGCAGCTACAGGTACTATTTTGCTTCATGGTTTACCTATTAGGGTTTCGTTTGATAGGGATGCTACACATTCCTTTATTTCTGATGTATGTGTTGAGCGTCTGGGTTTAGCTACTATAGAGGGGATACCCTTTAATATAGGGTTACCTGATGGTAGTAGGGTCAGAGGTACCCGTGAGATATGTAGTTGTCCCCTATTAGCATGAAATATTGTGATATTTTAGGCACGTTTTCTAAGTGTATTTCATCCATATTGATAAAGCATTGAAGCATTTGTGAGTTAGTTTATCTATTTTGTCGATATAGAGGTCTACATAAGCTTTGTGTTGATTGTAGGCGATTTAGAGCTAATTCCGAATGGATTGAGAAAGAATGGAGTTTGATTGAGCGTGTCCAAGGATTGAGGACATCTATAGGAGCTAAGGAAGATGCTAACTTGAAGAATAGCACAAGGCTAAGGAAACCACGAACTACCTCTAAACCACGCTCTAAAATACGGCCGTACTACATTCCACGTTCAAGTCCACGGCCGTGGAACCTTGGCAAGAGAGGCGTGGTTCATTCCAGCAACTTCTACGGCCGTGGAGGGTTGTGTCAAACCGTGACCAATTTTCACGCTCTAAATTACGGGCGTGGAACCCTTCCACGACCGTGATCTGGACGATCTTTTACGCACACTTTGAAGCCACGATCTTCTACGCAATTGGGCCGGGCCGATATTTTATCTTACACTATAAAAGGACGGAAGAAGAGAGATTCCGTCACCTTCGCTTACACTTTGCCTACGCTTATTGCATGCGCCTAGGGTTTCAAGATTCCCGTTGAGAGATTGCGTTTTGCTATTGAGATTTCCGGATTGACGGAAGAGTCGAAGATTTGGAAGATTGTTTGCAAGGAGATTACGCCTCATCTTTAGGTTTGACTAGAAGACGGATTGACATCCCGTTCTTCCTTCTTAATCTAAGATTGTGATTGCTTGTGTTATTCCGAAACCATTGACATTATTGTTCTTGATTTGTGGATTTGAGATTAGTTTGAAAGTTATTAAAGGTTTTCGGAAGTTTTCATCTTTCATTCTTTTAAATCTTGAATTTGATATCAATATGACTGTTGTTGGCTAAAACCCTTTAGCAATTCTAAGGTGAAGGGTTGATAGTTGTGGCTTAGATAACGATAGATCGATCGTAAACAGATTGGACCTTGAGAGTTAGAGAGAATAGCCGACGAACCTAATCCACGGTCTGTTCTTGAGCTTCCACGGCCGTGGAACTCAAGAACTACCCATAATTTTGTGTCAGTTTACGAACTTGCTTTTACTTTAATCCAAAGTTAAAGATTTGCTTTAACTTAGTCTTGGCTTGCGTTTTCTAGGTGGTAGT
This sequence comes from Fagopyrum homotropicum, assembly GCA_033239125.1. Lineage (NCBI taxonomy): Eukaryota > Viridiplantae > Streptophyta > Magnoliopsida > Caryophyllales > Polygonaceae > Fagopyrum > Fagopyrum homotropicum. Next base: position 981,070 of record BSWB01000016.1, read on the forward strand.
GAAGCCTCAACAACCTCTACCTCGATTGTGAGTGTCACAATCTTAATCGATTTAGTTAGTCTTGATCCTTGGATTACAAGTTTGGGTATTTGACGCTAATTCTTACCTTTAGATCTTTTCTATACTGAAGCCTCAACAACCTTTATAGAGAGTGTCTTTTAGGAAGGTCATATAAGGTTTTTGGAACCTCACCGTACGATTATCTTACATTAGTATACCTTTGCATATCTCAACTCTGTCCTTATATCTTTAGTATGTCTTGAATCGATTGCCACAGTTGGATTCCTGGATCTTTGGGATTGTTGTTTTCCCAATAATTTGAAAAGCTTCATACATTTACTTGTTTGATAATCTATAACTGGATTTAACCCCCCAAATCCCTGTGTTCGATACTCTGGAATTCTTACTCAACTATATCGATCCGTACACTGCGGGTTCGCTTGCTTGATTTCTAGTTTTATAATTAAAGCTTATTTGCACGCACGCTAAGTGGCGAACAAGTTTTTGGCGCCGTTGCCGGGGATTTGGTTTAGGCCGAATTCGGTTATCGGTTGTCAAGCTTGGGAGCCCTTCCCTTGTTATTTGATATCTTTTCAAGTGCATGCGTAGGTCTAGGAACACCGAAGACCTCTTACCTCTTGATCAAGAGCTTGAGAGGACTTTAAGGAGAAAGCGTAAGGAAAAGAAAATGGCTGTAGAAAGAGAACGTGATCTCCAATCGGAGCTAGCGGAAAAGGAAGCTCAACTCCAATGGAGTGAGAAAACACGTAGAGAAGAAACGGATCGTCACCAAATGAAGGTTGATGATCTAACAGACATGATGTTCCAAATGAGGTTGGAAATAAACAACCTTAAGGAGAAAAAGAAAAGGAGGAGACCAGGAAGATCGGTTAGAGCTAACTCATCCAATGAGGATAGCGACTCCTCCATGCCACCGCTAGAGGAAATTGATCCCACGATCAATGTGAATCCATTCTTCCCATGACCAGCTGGAAATCGCCGTGTTCCACCTAGGAATGCGAGGATCGAACGTGTGGATGAGGAGCCAAGAACTTTTGGCCAAAGGATGGATCCAACGCAGCAACCACGCCGTTTAGGTGTGAACTTTGATGCTGACGATGTACAAGGGTTTAGCTTCAACCCGCAGGTTATTACTCTTGTTCGCCAAAACCAATTTGGCGGAATGTTCGCCCCTAGAGGTGTGTGCAAATAAGCTTTATATTTATAAAACTAGAATCAAGCAAGCGAACCCGCAGTGTACGGATCGATATAGTTAAGCAAGAATTCCAGAATATCGAACACAGGGATTTGGGTGGAACGAACTCGATTGCAGGTTATCAAGCGGTTAATATGAGAGTTTTGCAGATATTGGGAAAACAACAATCCTAAAGATCCAGGTATCCAGCTGTGGCAATCGATTCAAGATATACTAATGATATAAAGACAGAGTTGAGATATGCAAAGGTATACTAATGTAAGGTAATCGTACGGTTGAGGTTCCAAAAACCTTATGTAACTCACCTAAAAGACTCCTCCTATATAGGTTGATGAGGCTCAATATAGAAAGATTCTAAAGACAAGGATTAGCATCAAATACCCAAACCTATAATCTAAAGATCAAGACTAACCTATCCGATTGAGGTTGTTGAGGCTCACAATCGAGGTAGAGGTTGTTGAGGCTTCACTACCACCTAGAAAAGACAAGTCTAAACTAAGCTAAAGCAAATCTTTAACTTTGGATCAAGGTAAAAGCAGGCTCGTAAACTTTAGGGAAATTACGGTTAGTTCTTAAGAATCACGGCCGTGGACTCAAGAACAGGCCGTGATTTAGGGTTTTCGGCGACAATTCTCTAACTCTCAGGGCCTAATCTGTTTGCGATCGATCTATCATCATCTAAGCCACAACTATCAACCCTTCACCTTAGAATTGTTAAGGGTTTTTAGCCAATAACAGTCATATTGATATTAATTCAAGATTTAAAAGGTAAAAGATGGGAACTTTCAAGAACTATCAATAATCTTCAATTGAATCTCAGAATCACAATCAAGAGCAAGTGTTTGTCAACAGATTCAAAACGGAATGAGCAATCAAAATCTTAGGAAAGAAAAGAAACGGGATGTCAATCCGATCCTAAATCAAACCTAAGCAAGAAGAGGAATCTTCTTGCAAAATCCTCCAAGAACTTCGATCTTCCACACGAAGATCACAAACAGCAACTCTCCAATGCGAACTTTGGAACTTCAATGAGATCTTCAAAATCACCTCCAAGAATGAGGGTTTGTGTTGCTAAGCGTGCGTTTTTGCCGCTAAACTTTAGGGTTGAAAGGTCGTAAGCGACGTTCACGAGGTTAGGCGAGGTGACGGAATCTTGCTTCATCCGTCCTTTTTATAATGCAGGGCCAAAAGTTGGCCCGGCCCAATCTTCAAGAGATCATGGCTTCGAAACGTGGCGAAGGGATTCGCCAAGATCACGGTCGTGGAAGATTCCACGACCGTAATTTTGAGGCGTGGAAACAAATACGGCTAGCTTCCACGGCCGTAATATCCCCTGGAATGAACATCGAATTCTGCTTCACAATCCACGGCCGTAATTTAGGGTAAAACCGTGATTCTTGCCTTCATTCGTGCATTCCTCAATCTAATACTCCATTTTGCTTCCAACGAGTGTCCTCGATCTATGGACACATCAACTCAACTCTCCTTTGCTCGATTCCGTTCGGAAATAGCTCCAAATCACCTATAATCAACATAGAACTCGTGTAGACATCTATATCGACAATATAGGCAATACTAGCTCATATATGCATAAAGCTCAATCAAAGACTATCAATATGAATCAATTACGACTAGAAAACGTGCCTAAAATATCACAATATTTCATGCTAACAAATAACCCCATACTTAACACTTGCTTGTCCCTAAGCAAGGTCTTTCAAAAAGCTTTAAAACAAGAGTTAGGATGAAATATGTGTACCTTCTTTTGGATGAATGTGACTTCTAAAGAATAGATCATTCTCAACCCTTGCTTCAATCGTTCTCAAACTTTCACACACTTAATTAGAGAGTAAGAGGCAAAGAAAAATCATGAATCAATTTAGCTTCCAAACAAGCATTATAACCTTCAAACATTATCAAAATCAATCATAAGAATTTCAATTTAGATCACCAAGCCATATAACATTCTTTTGATCATAAGGACTTTCAAAGAAAAGGTCTAGAGCATGGAAGGGTAGGGAAAACTTTAAGGGAAAGTGGTGCATAAATCCGGGAAAGTGGACAACTACCTTCTTCTTCTTTTGCGGTTTCCGCAACACTTCACTTAGAGCTTCGCTCTTTTCTTTTCATTTTTCGACTTTACTTTTGGAGTTATGGATAGAGGTGCACAAAAACCGAAGCCTAGGAGATTGGCGTTTCTCATTTTTGCGAGATGCCTCAAACCCTTAGTGCACATACCATAATCCGCTAGGAATATCGCTCAATTCGACTTTGGCAAGACACAAACACCCGGATATGTGAATGGTGCCGAGTTACTCATCGTCATGATTGACTTCCCCAAACCTATAGTTTCTTTCTATTCAATTGATTGCAAATATATGCTCTCATGGCCCTCCCACATCAAACATGCCTTTTTCTCTTTCACTTTCCAAGTTCCCGGATAGGTAAGGGAGGCTAATATTTCAATGAGGAGTTAGATGATCAAAGAAAGAAGAAAGAGAATATCGAATTGCCTTAATCATTTCAACAAGAAGTATAGGAGCTTATAATGTGATTTCAACTTCAATTTCTTATATGATTTAGGTAACATTCTCACATTATACAACTTGCAAAAGAGGTAAAATTCATTCATTCAAATCCTTTTGATTCACAATCCTTTTAAGCATGCAATTGTCATCAAACTCGATTCACAAGTAGTGATTATCATGGAAATCATCTCAATTCATTAGAAGCTCAAAATTTTCAAAATTTTTCAATTTTTATGGTTTTTTTAAAGTTCTTTTTCATGTAATGCAAGAATGAAACGTGTAACATACAATGAACATGCAATGATAGTCTCGGAATAGAAGCAACATATAGAGTAGAGTTATTACAAACATTTAGTACATCCCACCCCATACTTAGGACGAACATTGTCCCTAATGTTCACAAGAAAGAACAAAAAGAAAGAAAAGAAAAAGAGAACTCACATATGGTGGCGGGAATGTCTAAAAACGAGCTGTCCGGTCATCTATCACTGCGGTGCCGGTGGAGGTGGGAACGGGGAGAAACTCGGATCATAGTACCGCCCAAACTGCTGGCGGTAGACGTCCCTCATCATGTGGTCAAGGTCGTCCAAGTGTCTGTCTCTAGTGTCCGCCCGGATCTCCAATGCGCCGACTCTGTCTGAAAGTCCGGTAGCCCAATCCGGCATCTGCTCGTACCATCCCGGAGGCTGACCGTACCATGTGGGGGCGTCGGCTGGTGCTGGTGCTGGTGGTGGCGGTGGTGGCTGCGTCGTGGACCAAGGAGGGGGTGTGTCGTACCAAGTGGGAGGTGTAGTCATCCACGTGGGCCTCTCGCTCACACTGGCGCGGCGAGATGACGAGCCTGAAGCTCTAGCTGGGCGTGGAGAGCGCCTAGGTACATCCTGGGTCGCATCCGGCTGATCCGGAAACGAGCCGAACTCCTGCTCTGCTCCTCCACCACTCTCGTACTGCTCTCCCATGTCCTCCTCATCATCAGCCGGTGGTGGGACGTAAGGGGGAGCTACAAGCCTGTTCGCGTGCATCGCAGCGAACGTCTCCTTCCAATTGTGGCGTCCCGCCACAATGGAATACTCCGGCAGCCACTCAATACCCCTGCCGGTCCTACTCTCCCAGGGCATGCCCGCATAAGGCGGACCTCTATGTGTGGGGAAGATGAGTCCCCTAACCATGAAAGCGTGTAGCCCTAATGGAACTGCCGGTATACGTGTGCAAGCCGAGAAGTCCACTCCAAAAGTCCTAGCTATGTGGGTCACTATCCCACCATATCCAATGTTCCCTCTCGATTTGTTCTTTAGCTTACTCATCGTCGCCGCCAAAAGGGTAGCACAATCGGCGCGGCATCCATGAAGCATAGCGTAGAGGAGGAATAGCTCGTCCGTCTTGATCTTTTGGGGCGTCTCCGTCCTAGGAAAGAGACACTCCGAGAGAACACGGTGAGCTATCTTCAAGGCCAAATGGTACATCAATTTGGCCTTGGTATCAGCTGGATGCCAACGGTCCTCGTCGGCATAGATCATCGCCACATCCTCCCAAAAATCCTTAGCGGAAACGTTCCTAGGGAGGCGACCGTTGTAGGTCTCATGGAACCCAAAGATGGTCCCGAACTCAACAATGCTAAGGTGGTAGTCTCTATTCATGAGACGGAAGGAGACGGTCCTATCAACATGGCTGTGCTCGAAAGATGTCACAACCTCTCGGGTGATCTCCTCATAAGCGTCTTCACGAATGTTCGTGAAGACGGTCAAACCGGCTCTATCCAAGAGCCATGTGAGGTCATCTACTATGTTGAGAGGATGTAGATCCTCCAACAACAGATATCTAGGACCTATCACTGTCCTCTTCTCTATTCTCTCAAACGCAGCTATGTGGTTCTCGTGTATGATCGGGATGCTAGGAGGAGGGGGTGAAGATGGAGGTGAAGGTGAGGATGGTGGTGAGGGGGATGAGGGTGGTGGTGCCCTAGATGTGGAAGGGTTGCCCTTTCTCTTCTTATTCTGTTCCCCTTTCTTTTCCTTAATCCTTCCCGAAACTCTCCTCACAAAGTCCATTCTGTTGAAAATTACGGTCTGTTCTTCGTAAACCACGGCCGTGGAATCTGGGTAGACCGTGATTCGACACAGAAATTCTCAATTCTCAGTAATTCAGCAATCAAACTCCATAACAAGCAGTCCTAATCTAATTTCTTCCGATTTCAATCAGTTCTTCCTAAAAATCTCTAACAAAAACGAACAAAAACGACTAGAATCAAGAAGAGAGCAAAAACCTATTTTTCGGATTGAAAAATCCGAAATGCGGGTTTGTTGATCGTTTTCCACTCGATTTGTTGCTTGGATCCTGTTCTTGGTTGGATTTGCTTCAGTTTAGGAAGAAGAATCGTTAAAAACGATTAAAGAACGAAGATTTGGGAGAATCTGCGGGTTTTCGGTATTTAGGGCGTGGAAATTGGGGGTTTTGTGGTGTTTTTGTGGTGAAGTGTGGCTTTTATACTTGCAGGCAAAATTTCAAAAATCACGGTCTGTCGGGGTTTTCCACGGCCGTGGAAATGTACGGACCCGTAATTTTTGTGGTTTTTCACAGGCCTTTGAGAATTACGGCCACTGTAGCAATGACGACTGTAATTTAGACCGTGGAACTCTCTGTAAAGCTTCAAAGTCCAAATTTCGTCACTTCTCTTCGACATTATCCCCCTTTTCTTCTTTTCCATCGATCCTACAACCAAAAACACGAACATACCGGGAGAAATCGAGGCAAAAATAAAGCAAAAACTTCTATTCTAAGCTAAACTATGAATTGAAAGCAAAAACGAAAATGCAATACCTTGGGTTGCCTCCCAAGAAGCGCTTTGTTTAAGGTCCGTAGCTAGACCATTCTCGCACTTATTCGAGTGCGGTAGGTGCAAACTCCTCAGCTTGGAGTTCCGGTGAGTACTTTTTGAGTCGTTGACCGTTCACCTTAAAACTTCCGCTAGCTTCACCCCATACTTCAACTGCACCATGGGGGAAAATACGCTTAATTAGAAAAGGTCCAGTCCAACGAGATTTTAACTTACCTGGAAAGAGGCGAAGTCTCGAATTGAAGAGGAGAACTTGATCTCCTTCTTGGAAATCCTTTGGGATGATATGCTTATCATGCCAACGCTTTGCTCTTTCCTTGTAGATCTTAGCGTTTTCATAGGCGTTCAAACGGAGTTCATCCAGCTCGTTGATGTCTAGGAGACGCTTCTCTCCCGCTTCCTTCATGCCGAAATTCAGCCATTTGATAGCCCAAAACGCTTTGTGCTCTAGCTCTACCGGCAAATGACAAGACTTCCCATACACGAGGTTGTATGGTGTGGTTCCTATGGGAGTCTTGTATGCAGTCCGGTATGCCCACAATGCATCATCTAGCTTCAAGGACCAATCCTTCCTAGTCCTTGAAACCGTCTTCTCTAGAATTCCCTTGATCTCCCTATTTGAGATCTCGACTTGTCCACTCGTTTGTGGATGGTAAGGGGTAGCGATCTTGTGAGTAACCCCATACTTGGCTAAAAGAGCTTCAAAGCGACGGGCTATGAAGTGAGAACCTCCATCACTAATGATTGTCCTTGGCGTCCCGAATCGCGGAAAAATGGTCTTGTTGAAGAACTTGACCACCACCATGGCATCATTTGTGGGAGAGGCAATTGCTTCGACCCATCTAGAGACATAATCTACCGCCAATAGTATGTATTGGTTTCCACAAGAAGAAGGGAATGGTCCCATGAAATCGACTCCCCAAACGTCGAAAATCTCCACCTCTTGGATGTTGTTGAGGGGCATCTCGTTCCTCCTAGAGATATTGCCTGTTCTTTGACAAGCATCGCAACAAGAAACAAAGGATTGCACATCTTTAAATAAAGTAGGCCAATAAAATCCAGATTGCAATACCTTTGCGCTAGTTTTGTTCGAACTAGCGTGTCCTCCACAAGGTAGTGAATGACAATGACGGATGACACTTTGCATCTCATCTTCCGGCACACATCGCCGGATGATGCCATCCGGACCTCTCTTAAAGAGGAGAGGCTCGTTCCAATGGTATTCCCGGACGTCCTTGAAGAACTTCTTCCTTTGTGCGTATGATAGTCCGGGTGGTATCTCCTGGCAAACCAAATAGTTAACAAAATCAGCAAACCATGGTTCGTTACCTTTGGAGATTACCTTGATGCACTCCTCTATGATGTGTAGGTGTTCGTCCGGAAAGGAGTCATCAATGGGTAAATGATCGTCCTCTAGATGTGTTAGACGACTCAAATGATCCGCAACAGAATTTTCCGAGCCTTTCTTGTCGCGGATCTCAAGATCGAATTCTTGTAGGAGAAGAATCCATCTAATCAGCCTTGGCTTCGCATCCTTCTTTGCAAGGAGGTATCGGATCGCAGCATGATCCGTGTAGACAATCACCTTTGCACCTACAAGATAAGAGCGAAACTTGTCAATAGCATAGACAATGGCTAGAAACTCTTTTTCCGTAGTGGCGTAGTTGAGCTGGGCTTCGTCTAGCGTCTTGCTAGCGTAGTATATGGCGTGGGTTCGTCCTTCCTTTCGTTGCCCAAGAACAGCTCCAATGGCTACGTCACTAGCATCACACATAATCTCGAAGGGGAGAGTCCAATCCGGAGGTTGGATAATGGGTGCTGAAATTAGAGCTTGCCGAATAGTGTTGAACGCATCTAGACATTCCTGTGAAAACTCAAAAACCGCATCCTTCATCAATAGATTAGTGAGAGGTTTTGATATCTTAGAAAAGTCTTGAATGAAACGTCTATAAAATCCAGCATGTCCTAGGAAACTTCTTATTCCCTTCACCGAAATTGGGGGAGGAAGTTTCTCTATGGTCTCTATCTTAGCTTTGTCTACCTCTATCCCTCTACTAGAGACTAAGTGACCTAAAACGATTCCTTCCTTAACCATGAATTGACATTTCTCCCAATTAAGAACTAGGTTAGTGTCTTCACATCTTTGCAAAACAAGAGAAAGGTTAGAAAGACAATCGTCAAAAGAGGAACCGTAAACGGAGAAGTCGTCCATGAAGACTTCCATGATTTCCTCTACATACTCGGAGAAGATGGCCATCATGCACCGTTGAAAGGTGGCTGGGGCGTTGCAAAGCCCGAACGGCATTCTCCTATAGGCGAACGTACCCCAAGGGCACGTGAATGTGGTCTTCTCTTGATCATCCGGATGTATCGGGATCTGAAAGAAACCACTATAACCGTCAAGGTAGCAAAAGTATGAATGTTGTGCTAACCTTTCAAGCATTTGATCGATGAATGGCAATGGAAAGTGATCCTTCCGCGTTGCATTGTTGAGCTTGCGGTAGTCTATGCACATTCGCCATCCAGTCACGGTTCGGGTAGGAATGAGTTCGTTGTTCTTATTGGTGATGACCGTCATTCCTCCCTTCTTTGGAACTACTTGAACCGGGCTCACCCACTTGCTATCGGAGATAGGATAGATGATACCTGCATCAAGAAGTTTAAGAATTTCCTTCTTGACAACCTCCTTCATGGTCGGATTCAACCGCCGTTGAGGTTGTCTTGAAGTTCTAAAGTCCTCCTCCATTAGTATTTTGTGCATGCATAGGGAAGGTTTAATTCCTACTAAGTCCTCAATAGTGTACCCTATGGCTTTTCTATGTTTCCTAAGGACAATCATGAGCTGTTCATGTTCATCTATGCTTAATTCGGAACTAACGATAACCGGGAAGGTAGAATTAGATCCAAGAAAAGCGTACCTTAGATGAGTAGGAAGTGGTTTAAGTTCCATTGCTTTCGGAACTTCTAATGGTCCTTGAGGAGCTTCCGATGTTTCCTTAGAAGTTTCTAAGGATGTTGCATGGTTTGGAGAAGAATTGGAAGAAGTTGAAGAAGTGTGCCGATCGCTCTTTTCCACGGTCAAAATCACGGTCTCCCCTGGTATTCCACGGCCGTGGAGTGCTCTGGAATGGAGGTCGATTTTGGTCGTGGAATCCACGGTCGTGGAATACAGAGTATGACCGTGGATTCGAGTGTCTTCAGCCTCATCGTGGAGTTTCTCAAACTCCACTTCATACATCTCTTCTTGTGCTTCTAAGGCTTCAATTTCCTCTTTGCACTCTTCCTCTTCCCCTACATTGGTTAGACTCATAGTAATAACCTTTTGCAAAGGATCGTTAAAGAGAATCGCGCTTACCTCCTCCCTAGATAAACCTTCTTCGTCTTGGACATTGTAAATGTCCTCATCAAAGATTGGTTCCTTCACTAGAGTGGAAAGAACGAACTCTACTTTCTCTTCCCCAATGTCAAAGGCGAGCCTCCCATTCTTGCAATCGACCATGCAGCCGGAAGTTGCAAGAAACGGTCTTCCGAGTATGATCGGGACCGGACTATCTGCAGGAATGTCAAGCACGACAAAATCAATGGGAACAAAGAACTTGCCTAGCTTGACCGGGACGTCTTCTACAATACCGACGGGACGAGTAATGGATCGATCCGCCATGTATAACGTCATCTTTACTGGTTTAGGGTCGCCTAAACCGATCTTCCTACATAATGCAAGTGGTATGATGCTCACACTTGCTCCCAAATCACATAAAGCGTCATATGTGATCTCTCCCACTCCAATGGGAATGCAAAATGACCCCGGATCTTTCAGCTTTGGGGGCATTTTCTCCTTCATAGTCTTGATGAGATCCGAAGAATCCGAACTCATCTTGACCTCACCGAAATCCTCTAGCTTCCTCTTGTTAGAGAGGAGCTCCTTCAAGAACTTGCCATAAGCCGGCATACCTACAATGGCATCAATGAAAGGTATATTAATATGCAGTTTGCTCATGAGTTCTATGAACTTACCGAATTGCTTGTCTAGGCGCGCCCGCGCTCTAGATTGAGGGAACGGTAGGGGAGGTTTGAAAGCTGGAGGAGGAACATAGACGTCTTCCTTCTCCTTCCCCTTTTCTTTGCTCTTTTCTACGGGGACCTCAACAAACGTAGGCTGCGGATCGGTGGTAGTTACTCCGCTCCTAGTTGTAATCGCCATTACCCTTCCCTTAGGGTTGTCCTCCGTCTTTCCTGGAAGTTTCCCTTGATTTCTAGGAACTTCCTCCGCATGGTTGAACATTTGGTTTTCCAAAACCTTTTGAGCTTTGTCAACCTTAGAAATTTGATCATCAACCTTGATGATGCGGTTCTCCAACCCTTGAAGCTTTCCCAAGATCGTTTCCAACATGGGATCCGGCTTCTCCTTTCCCGTATCGTTTCCTCCATTTGATGATTGCCCCTGGCTTTTCAAAGGAGTAGAGGAAGAAGAGGGTGGAGTTAGTGAATTGGAATTGGAAGGATAGGAGTTACCGGAATTTTGTTGATTGGAGCGCCAATTGTTGTTATTCGAACCCCGATTGTTGTTCCAATTGTTGTTGTTCCGGTTGTTGTTGTTCCCATTCCAATTGTTGTTCCGGTTATTGTTCCGGTTATTGTTGTTGCGGTTGGTGTTATCACCGCCGTTGTTGTTGCCCAAATAGCCAACATCCTTCTCTTGTTGCTTTGGGAAGTTGGTCTTGATAGTCTCCTTCAACTCTTTGATCTCATTGTTGAGGGAGAAAATCTGATTTTGAGCTTCATGTGTGAGCTTTGCTCCTTGCTCCACACGATTTCCCTCCACCTTCCGGTGGGAATACTTCTCTATGACTCTTGCTTGCTTCTCAATGAAGTCCCAAGCGTCATCTTCTCTCATGTCCATGAACGTTCCACATGAGAGGGATTGGAGGTTGAATTGCGTTCCCGCATCCAGCCCCTTGTAGTAAATTTCCAGCAAGGCAAGTTTGGATATGCCATGATGAGGGCAATCCAAGAGCAAATCCTGAAACCTTTCCCAAGATTGAAACAAACTTTCGTTAGGTCTCATAGAAAAAGCATTAATCTTACCTCTAAGTTCCGCCGTTTTGGAGGGCGGAAAGAACTTGGTGAGAAACTCTGCGGAGAGGTCTTCCCACGTCTCTAGCTTTCCACTAGGAAGAGCTTGGTACCAAGATAGCGCTTTCCCTTTCAAAGAGAAAAAGAAAGGTTTGAGCTTATAGTTGTTGGTAGTGGCGCTCTTTGGCCTCATCGTCTCCATCATACACTCAAAGTTTTGCAAGTGTTGGTGTGGAGATTCGGTGCTTGTACCGCCAAACTGGCTTTGGCGAACAAGAGTGATAACTTGAGGGTTGAAGCTAAACCCTTGTACATCTTCAGCATCAAAGTTCACACCTAAACGGCGTGGTTGTTGTGTTGGATCCATCCGCTGGCCAAGAGTTCTTGGTTCATTATCCACACGTTCGACCCTCGCATTTCTAGGTGGAATGCGACGGTTAGTAGCTCCTTGTTGATTGAAAGGATTTATATTGATCGTGGGATCAATCTCTTCTAAAGGAGGCATGGAAGAATCACTATCGTCGGTGGATGAGTGGTTTCTTCTTCTTGACCTTGTCCTCCTTCTCGAGGACTTCTTGCCCACCTTGTCCTCAAGATCGCTCATCTTTATCTTCATTTGAACGATCATGTCTTGTAGACCATTAACTTGAGTTTGATGGCGATCCATCTCATCCTAGAGGAGAGTCTCATTCCATCGGAGCTGAGCTTCTTTCTCCGCCAACTTATTTTGAAGATCGTGCTCGTTTTCTTCAGCCATCTTCCTTTCCTTGCGCTTTTGCCTCAAGGTTTTCTCTAGCTCTTGATCAAGAGGTAAGAGATCTTCTGTGTTCCTAGACCTGCGCATACACTCAAAGAAAAATCAAATAACGAGAGCAAGCTCCCAAGCTTGACAACCGGCTACCGGATTCGGACGAAGCCAAATCCCCGGCAACGGCGCCAAAAACTTGTTCGCCCCTAGAGGTGTGTGCAAATAAGCTTTATATTTATAAAACTAGAATCAAGCAAGCGAACCCGCAGTGTACGGATCGATATAGTTAAGCAAGAATTCCAGAATATCGAACACAGGGATTTGGGTGGAACGAACTCGATTGCAGGTTATCAAGCGGTTAATATGAGAGTTTTGCAGATATTGGGAAAACAACAATCCTAAAGATCCAGGTATCCAGCTGTGGCAATCGATTCAAGATATACTAATGATATAAAGACAGAGTTGAGATATGCAAAGGTATACTAATGTAAGGTAATCGTACGGTTGAGGTTCCAAAAACCTTATGTAACTCACCTAAAAGACTCCTCCTATATAGGTTGATGAGGCTCAATATAGAAAGATTCTAAAGACAAGGATTAGCATCAAATACCCAAACCTATAATCTAAAGATCAAGACTAACCTATCCGATTGAGGTTGTTGAGGCTCACAATCGAGGTAGAGGTTGTTGAGGCTTCACTACCACCTAGAAAAGACAAGTCTAAACTAAGCTAAAGCAAATCTTTAACTTTGGATCAAGGTAAAAGCAGGCTCGTAAACTTTAGGGAAATTACGGTTAGTTCTTAAGAATCACGGCCGTGGAACTCAAGAACAGGCCGTGATTTAGGGTTTTCGGCGACAATTCTCTAACTCTCAGGGCCTAATCTGTTTGCGATCGATCTATCATCATCTAAGCCACAACTATCAACCCTTCACCTTAGAATTGTTAAGGGTTTTTAGCCAATAACAGTCATATTGATATTAATTCAAGATTTAAAAGGTAAAAGATGGGAACTTTCAAGAACTATCAATAATCTTCAATTGAATCTCAGAATCACAATCAAGAGCAAGTGTTTGTCAACAGATTCAAAACGGAATGAGCAATCAAAATCTTAGGAAAGAAAAGAAACGGGATGTCAATCCGATCCTAAATCAAACCTAAGCAAGAAGAGGAATCTTCTTGCAAAATCCTCCAAGAACTTCGATCTTCCACACGAAGATCACAAACAGCAACTCTCCAATGCGAACTTTGGAACTTCAATGAGATCTTCAAAATCACCTCCAAGAATGAGGGTTTGTGTTGCTAAGCGTGCGTTTTTGCCGCTAAACTTTAGGGTTGAAAGGTCGTAAGCGACGTTCACGAGGTTAGGCGAGGTGACGGAATCTTGCTTCATCCGTCCTTTTTATAATGCAGGGCCAAAAGTTGGCCCGGCCCAATCTTCAAGAGATCATGGCTTCGAAACGTGGCGAAGGGATTCGCCAAGATCACGGTCGTGGAAGATTCCACGACCGTAATTTTGAGGCGTGGAAACAAATACGGCTAGCTTCCACGGCCGTAATATCCCCTGGAATGAACATCGAATTCTGCTTCACAATCCACGGCCGTAATTTAGGGTAAAACCGTGATTCTTGCCTTCATTCGTGCATTCCTCAATCTAATACTCCATTTTGCTTCCAACGAGTGTCCTCGATCTATGGACACATCAACTCAACTCTCCTTTGCTCGATTCCGTTCGGAAATAGCTCCAAATCACCTATAATCAACATAGAACTCGTGTAGACATCTATATCGACAATATAGGCAATACTAGCTCATATATGCATAAAGCTCAATCAAAGACTATCAATATGAATCAATTACGACTAGAAAACGTGCCTAAAATATCACAATATTTCATGCTAACACGGAACAAGTGCTGAATCTCCACACCAACACCTACAAAATTTTGAGTGTATGATGGAGACGATGAGGCCGAAGAACGCGACTACCAACAACTATAAGCTCAAGCCTTTCTTCTTCTCTTTGAAGGGGAAGGCATTGTCTTGGTACCAAGCTCTTCCTAGTGGGAAACTAGACACGTGGGAAGACCTTTCCGCGGAATTCCTCACTAAGTTCTTTCCGCCATCCAAAACGGTGGAGCTAAGAGGTAAGATTAATGCATTTTCCATGAGATCTAACGAAAGTTTGTTTCAATCTTGGGAAAGATTTCAGGATTTGCTATTGGATTGCCCTCATCATGGCATATCCAAGCTTGCACTTTTGGAGATATATTATAAGGGGCTGGATGTGGAGACACAATTCAAGCTCCAATCCCTATCATGTGGTACATTCATGGACATGAGGGAAGATGACGCTTGGGAGTTCATTTAGAAGCAAGCGCGAGTCATAGAGAAGTATTCTCACCGGAAAGTGGAGGGAAATCGTGTGGAGCAAGGAGCAAAGCTCACACATGAAGCTCAAAATCAAATTTTCTCCCTCAACAATGAGATTAAAGAGTTGAAGGAAGCTATCAAGACCAACTTTCCAAAGCAACAAGGAAAAGATGTTGGCTACTTGGGCAACAACAACAATGGTGGTGAGAATACAAACCGCAACAACAACAACAATTGGAATAATTGGAACGGCAACAACAACAACCGGACCAATAATTGGAACAACAATAGGGGTTCAAACAACAACAATTGGCGCTCCAATCAACAAAACTCCGGTAACTCTTATCCTTCCAATTCAAATTCACTAACTCCACCTTCCTCTTCCTCTACTCCTTTGAAAAGCCAGGGGCAAACACCTAATAGAGGAAGCACTTCGTGGAAGGAGAAGCCCGATCCCATGTTGGAGACAATTTTGGGAAAGCTTCAAGGGTTAGAGACTCGCATCATCAAAGTTGATGATCACATAACTAAGGTTGATAAAGCCCAAAAGGTTTTAGAAAACCAAATGTTTACTCATGCGGAGGAATTTCCTAGGAATCAAGGGAAACTTCCAGGAAAAACGGAGGACAACCCAAAGGGAAGGGTGATGGCAATCACAACTAGGAGCGGAGTCACAACTACCGACCCGCAACCCAAGTTTGTAGAAGTCTCCGTTGAGAAAGAAAAAGAGAAGGGGAAGGAGAAGGAAGATGTCTACGTTCCTCCTCCGGCTTACAAACCTCCCCTACCATTCCCTCAATCTAGAGCAAGAGCGCGTCTAGATAAACAATTTGGTAAGTTCATAGAACTCATGAGCAAATTGCATATTAACATACCTTTCATTGATGCTATTGTAGGTATGCCGGCTTATGGCAAGTTCTTAAAGGAACTCCTCTCCAACAAGAGGAAGCTAGAAGATTTCGGAGAGGTTAAGATGAGTTCGGATTCCTCGGATCTCATCAAGACCATGAAGAAGAAAATGCCCCCAAAGCTAAAGGATCCGGGGTCATTTTGTATTCCCATAGGAGTGGGAGATGTCACATATGATGCATTATGTGACTTAGGAGCAAGTGTGAGCATCATACCACTTGCCTTATGTAGGAAGATCGGTTTAGGCGACCCTAAACCGGTGAAGATGACGTTGTACATGGCGGATCGATCCATAACTCGTCCCGTCGGTACTGTTGAAGACGTCCCGGTCAAGCTAGGTAAATTCTATGTTCCTATTGATTTTGTTGTGCTTGACATTCCTGCAGATAGTCCGGTCCCGATCATACTCGGAAGACCATTTCTTGCAACTTCCGGCTGCATAGTCGATTGCAAGAATGCTAGACTCGCCTTTGACATAGGAGAAGAGAAGGTAGAGTTTGTTCTTTCCACTGTAGTGAAGGAACCAATCTTTGATGAGGATATATTCAATATCCAAGATGAAGAAGGGTTGTCTAGAGAGGAGGTAAGTGCTATTCTCTTCAAAGATCCTTTGTAAAAGGTTA
The DNA here is from genome assembly GCA_033239125.1 of Fagopyrum homotropicum. NCBI lineage: Eukaryota > Viridiplantae > Streptophyta > Magnoliopsida > Caryophyllales > Polygonaceae > Fagopyrum > Fagopyrum homotropicum. Next base: position 997,371 of record BSWB01000016.1, read on the forward strand.
TTACTATGAGTCTAATGAATGTAGGGGAAGAAGAGGAGTGCAATGAGGCAATTGAAGCCTTAGAAGCACAAGATGAAGTGTGTGAAGAGGAGTTTGAGAAACTCCACGACAAGGCAGAAAACGTACGGATCCACGGCCATACACTATATTCCACGGCCGTGGATTTCACCAACCAAAGCATGGCTCACTCCAGAGGGTTACACGGTCGTGGAGGAAACAGAGCACCCGTAACTAAATTCCACGCCCAAAATCACGGCCGTGGAGCATACAGAGGAACCGTAATTTTGGCCGTGGACGAAGGTAATCATGCTTCTTCTTCAACTTCTCTTGATTCTTCTCCAACACCTTCTACTTCCTTAGACACTTCTAAGGAAGCATCGGAAGCTCCTCAAGAGCCATTGGAAACTCCTGCAGCTGTGGAGTTGAAACAACTTCCTACACATCTAAGGTACGCGTTCCTAGGACCTAACTCTACTTATCCGGTAATTGTTAGCTCTGATTTAACCATAGATGAACATAGTAAACTTATGGTTGTCCTTAGGAAACATAGGAAAGCTTTAGGTTATACTATTGAGGACTTAGTAGGAATTAAACCTTCCCTATGTATGCACAAGATATTAATGGAAGAGGACTTTAGGACTTCAAGACAACCTCAAAGGCGGTTAAATCCGACCATGAAAGAGGTTGTCAAGAAGGAAATTCTTAAATTGCTTGATGCAGGTATCATCTACCCTATCTCTGATAGCAAGTGGGTGAGTCCGGTTCAAGTGGTTTCGAAGAAGGGAGGAATGACAGTCATCACCAACAAGAATAACAAACTCATTCCTACTCGAACCGTAACGGGATGGCGGATGTGCATAGACTACCGCAAGCTTAACAATGCGACGAGGAAGGACCACTTCCCATTGTCATTCATCGATCAAATGCTTGAAAGGTTAGCGCAACATTCTCATTTCTGTTATCTTGATGGATATAGTGGTTTCTTTCAGATTCCGATACACCCGGATGATCAAGAGAAGACCACGTTCACGTGCCCTTGGGGTACGTTTGCTTATAGGAGGATGCCGTTCGGGCTTTGCAACGCTCCAGCCACCTTTCAAAGGTGTATGATGGCCATCTTCTCCGAATATATAGAGGAAATCATGGAGGTCTTTATGGATGACTTCTCCGTATACGGTTCCTCTTTTGACAATTGCCTTTCTAACCTTGCTCTTGTATTACAAAGGTGTGAAGACACTAACCTAGTTCTTAATTGGGAGAAGTATCAATTCATGGTTAAGGAAGGCATTGTTTTAGGACACTTAATCTATAGTAGAGGGATTGAGGTGGATAAAGCGAAAATAGAGACTATAGAGAAGCTTCCTCCCCCAACTTCGGTGAAAGGATAAGAAGTTTCCTAGGACATGTTGGATTCTATAGACGCTTCATTAAGGATTTCTCTAAAATATCAAAGCCGCTAACTAATCTATTGATGAAGGATGCAGTTTTTGAGTTTTCCCAGGAATGCTTGGATGCGTTTAACATGATTCGGGAAGCTCTAATTTCAGCTCCTATTATCCAACCTCCGGATTGGAATCTTCCCTTTGAGGTTATGTGTAACGCAAGTGACGTAGCTATAGGAGCTGTTCTTGGACAAAGAAAGGAAGGGCGAACCCATGCCATATACTACGCTAGCAAGACGCTAGATGAAGCGCAGCTCAACTACGCCACTACGGAAAAGGAGTTTTTAGCCATTGTTTATGCTATTGACAAATTTCGCTCTTATCTTGTAGGTGCAAAGGTGATTGTGTACACGGATCATGCTGCGATCCGGTATCTCCTTGCAAAGAAGGATGCGAAGCCAAGGCTAATTAGATGGATTCTTCTCCTACAAGAATTCGATCTAGAGATCCGCGACAAGAAGGGTTCGGCAAATTCTGTTGCGGATCATTTGAGTCGTCTAACACATCTAGAAGACGACCATCTACCTATAGATGACTCCTTCCGGACGAACACTTACATATCATAGAGGAGTGCATCGACGTGATCTCCAAAGGTAATGAACCATGGTTTGCTGATTTTGTTAACTATTTGGTTTGTCAGGAGATACCACCCGGATTATCCTACGCACAAAGAAAGAAGTTCTTTAAGGATGTTCGGGAATACTTTTGGAATGAACCTCTCCTCTTT